>CAWUFW010014475.1:0-411722 GCA_963921515.1 Calotriton arnoldi | reverse complement strand
GAACAAGTGAACAATGTGCACACGGACATGAACCACAGACTCACACCTCACATGACCCATCACAGACACAGCAACACCCAAGGAGCCACGTCTGCATGCACAAGCCACACTGAATATAGTACCACACGGCAGCCACTGTGCAACTCATCACACACAACCGAAACACCATTGAAGTCCTGTCCATGTAGCCCCTACTGCCTGTCAACCACACACCCCACAACTACGCCTATGTAAGACAAACAACACTAGACGCAACAGAGCGGAACAACATAAATGCACACGAACACCTCTGAACCCATCAAACACACAGACACACCATGCACATACAACATACCATCCATCCCATCCGTCAGCCCCAGTCTCATGAAAGGCATGTCATCCGCACAGCTGCCACACATACAGCAGTCACGCTAAGATACATGCCCATGACCAACCATGTGCCAGAAGTCAATGAAGCGCACGCCACACTGTGAGCAACAACACACAACATGGGCCACACCCCCCCGAGCACTGCAGTGATGCACATGGCACAGGGCAGCACGCACACCAAGGAGATGGGACAACTGCAATACGTTGGCTGGCACACAACCAACACTCACTCATAACGATGCGTCCAATGCCATGTCCAGTAATCACAACAGACAGCAAATATGCAGGCCATGTCAGGCATGCACACACCTCAGACCATGCACTGTCATGCTGCCACAACACATGTCACGTTCGGCACCCATGGCTCACAGCATGTACCCCAAAAGCATATTCCCTCCCAAATGCGAATCTGGGGCATGGCCCCCATGTTGCCATATGCGTTCCTAAGCGTTCATTTGAACCCCAAAGCATATTCCATCCCAAATCTTGAATCTGGGCACTATTTATGTTGCCACATCGTTCCACAGCGTTCCATTTGAACCCCAAAAGCATATTCCATCCCAAATGCGAATCTGGGGCATGGCCCCCATGTTGCCACATGCGTTCCTAAGCGTTCCATTTGAACCCCAAAAGCATATTCCCTCCCAAATGCGAATCTGGGGCATGGCCCCCATGTTGCCACATGCGTTCCTAAGCGTTCCATTTGAACCCCAAAAGCATATTCCCTCCCAAATGCGAATCTGGGGCATGGCCCCCATGTTGCACACATGCGTTCCTAAGCGTTCCATTTGAACCCCAAAAGCATATTCCCTCCCAAATGCGAATCTGGGGCATGGCCCCCATGTTGCCATATGCGTTCCTAAGCGTTCCATTTGAACCCCAAAAGCAAAGTACAAACCAGACCCAGGATGGGCCAGGAGCCCGCATACACCAGAGTCACAATAAGTAGGGGCACAGCAACACACCCATCGGCATGGCCAATCCGTCCCATGCCACATGTGCACAGCACACAGTCCCATTACCAAGCACACACAACTACAAATGGTACAGCCACACACACGCCTCCGGGAAACCCATGTACGAGATTGCACGAACTGTTAATGTCAGACGATAAATACATACTTCGCAAGGTGCAACACAATAACAAATCTCATTCTCTCCACAGGTGACGAACTGCTGGATGCTGGGGATGGAGCCAGCAGCCAGCACAGCCAGCCTACAAGCCCCCAACGAGGACACACGGATGTGGAGGATCTGTCCTCCTCTTCGGACACGGACCACCAAGCAGGCCCATCTGGTGTGGCAGGGCCCAGCCGCTCCCCAGGACTCCTCCTACCCACCAACCCATCATCCAGGGCTGCTGAACATTCCCAGCCCCCTGCTGCCACTGTCGTTGCGGCCACACCCACGGTCATTGCGGCCACACCCACGGTCATTGCGGCCACACCCACGGCCATTGCGGCCACTACCACTGCCGCAACCGCCACCATCGCCGCACCGACCACCACCGCCGCCACCACCACCACGTCTTCGCTGGCACCAGCCCCAGCGCAGGTGGTGGCCCGGCCGACTGGATCCACCCTGGGAGCCACAGCGAGGACCGTGGTGAGCAATGTGGCTAGTGGGCAGGCCGGTGGCAGCAGGACTGGTAGGAGGAGCAGGGTCAGGCAAACGCCAGCCTCCCCTGGGAGCCATGCCCTGCCTCAAAGGGCCAGAGTCCTTGGGGCCTATGAAGAGGCCCAAGGACAATGGGCCAGGTCAGCTACAGACACGCGTGAGGTGCTGGGGGTGCTGAGGTCCATGGACGCCCGTATGGGCCAACTCGTGGACCTCATGGGCCAGCTGGTGGTGGCGGTGAGGTCACAGCCAGGGACAGCAGCTCCCCTCCGCCACCACCTGCCGGGGCGCAGGGTCGAGCAGCAGTGTCCAGTTCCCCTGCGTCCACAGCCAGTGAGCACACCTCAATCACCAGCATGTCGCAAGCAGGCACCCCCCCTCGCAAACGTGGAAGGGGCCGTCCGAAGTGGAAACAGATCTCCCGGGAGGACTTTGCACGCTCCAGACGCAAGTGAGGCAGCCAGCCAGCCTTCCTTGACCACCCACTGCATTGACTTGGACTACGATCCCACTCCACACAGCCATCTGGATGGCATGTGTGTGTTGGACTATGGACATAGTACCAGTGGGTACACCCTGAGCATCACGCAGCCATGACCGACAGCTCATTGTCACTGCACGCACCACTTTTGTCATCACCTTACACACAATCACATGTCACAGTTTGAAATAAATGCACCTCTTACACAAACTGCTGTTTGTGCCCTGTGTTTTATTTGTACGGAATACAACGGCCACCTTGGGCGGAAAGGCACCTGATGCGTGGCATGGCAATGGAACCGGAGGGCCTGTAGGGACCTAGGGGTGGGAGACAGAACAGGAGCACATTCAATGAGTGTGTCACACACCCATCACACAGTACATGTCAACAACTACAAGCAATGTACACACATCGCACAGAGCAATAGGGCACAATGCCACAGCCACCAACAGTGGCATACTACCCTGGCCATGGAGCGTTGACACACAGCACGCAGTGAACAAACGGCCACCCTGACACAGCACACACACACCTGCACAGATACAGCCACATCAGCCGTCGTACATGGACACTCACCGTCAAGTGAAGTAGTGGGCGATGAGCTGCTGCCGCACATTACCAGCTTCCTCCTCTCCGCTGTCCTCCTCACTCGAGCTGTCCTGGTCTGCGGGCTGGGGCCCTGGTTGATCTCCGTCATCCACGATGAGGGGGATCTGCTTCCGAATGGCCAGATTGTGCAGCATGCAGCACGCCACCACTATCTGGCACACCTTCTGTGGGGAGTACGCCAGCGCACCCCGGTGCGGTCCAGGCACCTGAACCTGGACTTGAGGAGGCCAAAGGTACGCTCGACCACACGTCTGGTCCTCCCATGTGCCTCATTGTAGCGATCGTCTGCTGGGGTGCGAGGATTCCTCAATGGACTGAGCAGCCATGCCCCATTCGGGTACGCAGAGTCACCTGGGTGTGAGGGACACAGAGAACCGTTGCTATTCCAACTGGACAGGGGACAGCATCGCACAACCAGCACGCTACACCACTCCACATACTCACCGACAATACAGCCACGATCCTGTTGCAGATTGGACATCAGTCGTGGCAAGATGCTGTTGCGCATTATGTGTGCGTCATGGGCCGAGCCTGGGAACTTTGCACACACGTGGGTGATCACCATGTCCGCAAGGCACACCACTTGCACATTCAGGGAGTGCGTGTGCTTCCTGTTGCGGTACAGGTGCTCAGTGGCCTGTGGTGGAACAAGGCCAATATGTGTGCAGTCAATGGCTCCAACGACGTGTGGGATTCTGCCAAGGGCATAGAATGCACCCTTCACTGCCGCCAATTCACGAGCCCTGGGGAAGGGGATGTACCTGTTTCGGTACAGCATCATGGCTGCCAGTACATCCCTCAGCACCTTGCTGAACATGGGCTGGGACATCCCTCCTCCACTGCCCACTGTGTGCTGGAATGACCCAGTGGCGAAGAAATGCATGGCGGCCATCACCTTAGCCGTGGGGGTGACAGCTGTCGGATACACCCTGCGGGGACGGAGATGGGGTTCTAACATGGCACACAGTCGATGCAGGGTTGGCCTGTCCAGCCGAAACTTCCTAATGACCTCTGTATCGTCCATGTCCGCCAGCAATTGGTATGGGCGGTCAATGTTCGGTCTCCGCCTAGGGAAAATGGCAGTGGACACATGTCAAAGCAACACGACACATAGCAATTTCGCATACACATCACTGACATGACTGAGCAAGCACATGAGCCACAGCCCAGCTGTCAAGCTGGGACGGCACGGCCACAATACACTTACACAGGTCTCCCAACAATGGCAATGGCTAGTGATACAGACCACTGCCATGTGCATGCACATGGGGATCTAGGCCCCAATGACTTGCGGGGCGTGCTGATGGCGACTGACTGCATATTCGTCAAGAGGCAACGCCACGGCAACATGAATGTCTGCTGAGCATGGAACTGCTTCCGAGGCTGGATGAGTATGGCACACGGCGACGACGATGTGGGCACAGGCTGAGCGGCCAAAACAAGTGGGACCTGTGGCACGAGGGGATATGAGACAGTAGTAGGTGTCAGCACTGCACCCTATGTACAGCACTGTACGGATCACACCTCCCGAAACATTGACAGGTGTCCACATTGACAGCCCCATGCCAAGACGGCTGTGTGCTTGCAGTCACACGTCACAGGTGAGAGGTTACATTGCACGTGCCAGGTGGCAGACGTACATAGTGGGAGCTGGCATGTGTGTGCATGTGTCTCCTGTTCAGGATCCACCAGATGTGCGCTGACTCTGTACTGACCATTGGACACAGCATGTACCGTGGAAGGCTTGTGTGTGAGATGGTGGCACTGGATGTGCCTCCGTTGGGTGGGGGGCCATGCACAGGGCGGGTACGTCGATGATTGCGCATTGTTGGTCACGGTGGGTGCACCCACTCAGATGTGTTGCCCTGTGTTCAATTCCTATGTCCGCATGATGATGGACTGTAGATGTGGGCAGACTACACATTGGTCGATGTGCTGTCTATATGCATGTGCCTTCACACCAGGCACAGCTGCCCCTGCACATGTGACCCCTGCTGGACTCGCTGCTGGGTCTGTGGAGCTGATGCACCTTCTGTGCGTGGGGCGGACAGCTCTCCTCACTTCCCTCATTGCGCATGTCATGACTTTGCCGCAGGTGACATGGATCATGGAGGGCCCACATGTACGCGTGGGTAGGCTACACATGATTGTTCACTGGTCGCCACCCCCAGTCAGTGTTTCGAATGGGAAGGTTGTCGTGCTGGTGGTATGTTCGATGTGGCGGATGGGCGGGCCTAGGTGCGGGCTTACATTCCGGACATGGGGGGTAGTTGGATTGGCGACTAGTTGCAGTACACACGGGACACGTCTCTTCCTTTCCACATCTGGGTCATCCCTTGTACTCACTGACAGTGATACAGTCATCTTCGCCCCAGCCCTCATGTCCTCCCCTCGCTCCCCCAATATGCATGTGCACCTGCGAGGCTAGCGCTTGCACAGGCAGCCCCAAGCTCGCACCAGAGAGGGCAAGGAGTGTATGTGTGGGTCCAGTTGCACGAGTGGGCTGTCTCAGGGTATGATGTGTTGCGGGACGCCGTCCACCTGTGTGGTGCCCCAAATGGAGACCCGGCCTGCATGGACTATGCATCACAATCTTCGCCTTCCGGATCCGCCACCTGCGACACCCAGTGGCTGTGGCTGCCCTTGCGGCCATGCCGCGTCCGTCTGTGACTGATGGCCCACACATTCACTCCTTGGCCTCTCTGGGGAGGGCTCGGGGGTGGTGGCGCACGCGCTTGCACTTAGTCGCAATGGCATGTGGCGTGGTTGGTATAATGGGCAATGGATGGGATGGTGCGAGCCGCCTCCCGTGACGTCAGTGCTGCTCGTGCTGTGGTGCGTCCCCCTACACTTCCATTTGACTTGTGCCATGCTAGACGTTGAGGTTCTATTGCCTGCGTGATATGACCAGGAGGAGCGCGAGGAGACCTCTCACACACCATGCTCCACTGCCATCCCGTGCCCTGTATCGCCTGTGCGGATTGACTATGTTGGGGTTACACCTGGTCGACTGGGGCTGTGTGTGCCTTGTCAAGGGGCATGGTGGGCGCACAACAGGATCCAGCTTGTCCACAGAGGGTGGGCTGAGGTGCGCCTGGTACCGCTTTGTACGTGTGCCCGGCTGCTGTGCACACACGTGTTCACTCCCCCCGACAGGTGTCCTCTCACAATGCCCAGGGAAGCGGTGGTGTACTGTTCATGACCCCTCCCGACACGGCGTGCTCCAACTTGGCATGTGCGCATCTACCCGTCACACCCACCCACCTGAGCACTGCGTCCATACGACTTCACACGACACATGTGTGTCTTCCACAGTTGTGCTACTCATTTGCGTTGACATCCAATACCAGTGGACTACATGGTCATGTCACGACTGCCGTGTACTTCACATACTCTCATCCTCTCTCATTCGTACTTGTGAAATGAGTCAGCGGAGACAGTTTTGGTTTCAAACATTATATTGAGTCTTCTGTCCTCTGTGATGCAGTATAGTGGACACTACTGGCAGCGGAATACATGTTGAGGATATACTGAGCATGATTGCAAATGGGATAGGGTGTGGGGTTACATGTGATTGGCTGTTGCATGTGGGATGTGGGCTTCAGAGTGACATCTGCTTGGCCAAGGCTGTGCTAATGTACATTTACGTATAGCTGCGGAGCTGCGGACTGTGACACAGACGGTATACATGTAGCCTACCAGACCGCTTGGCATCATGGGCACAGTCCATCTCAGTTCCATGTGACAGGTTTGCTGCGGTTGTTCCTCATGCACGCGTGCATGTGAGATGACATCAGGGCATGTGCTTGCGTGCATGCAGCGGCGTGCCACTTGTTGTTGCACTGTGGTGGTTACTGGACATGTCACAGTCACTGGGGTCGTGTTGTTGTTGTATGCACTTGTCGTCCATGCAAAGGTCCTGGTATGGGATTCCCGGGGCGGGGGTGGGAGGGTGCAGCACCCACAGACTCCAGGCGACCTATTCATGTCCACTGAGCGGTGTGTGTGTCCATGGGCGCTGGATCCATGTCGTGTCCTGGTTGTTCGTGCAGTTCCGTCCATGTGGGTGCGATACACAGACACCATGCCACTGCCTCCCACGATGCATGCAGTGTTCCTGGATGTGATGGGGAACAGTGTGCATGTCCCGGTCATATCCGATGTCATGGCGATGTCGTTGATGGTGTGGTTACAGTTGCCGGTCGTTTGGTATGGCTGTTGTGGTGGTGACTGGCCAGTCCGTGCGGAAGCTAAGCATGGGTGCGGGGTTGGACATCATAGGTCAATCGGGGAACCTGCGTTGTGGTCCGACGAATTTACAGGTTGTCAGGTATGCGATGCCGTCCAGCAGGGCTTCCATGTCATTGGTGGTGTACATGTTTGCCAGCCAATGTAGCGGATGGTGGCTGTCAAGGTGTTGTTCGTAAGTTGTCCCTTGGAGGACCATGATGGGGCATGCTGGGTGACATTCGATGTAGCTGTTCTCGATGATCCGTCGTGTGGAGGCACAGTGGTCCCATTTCAGTGCGGGTGCGATGTTGGCCACATACGCCATGCCCCCATAGGCAGAGCAGGCCCTGTCGTGTGCGTCCAGAGGGAGGAGTAGTGGTAGCAGGTCTGCCTTCAGACATGCCGGGTTGGAGAGGCATATCTCCACGGGATGCTGGTAGGGACACCTCCGACAGTAGAAGACGGGCATGACGCAGCTGAACAATGTGATGCGGTAAGTCAGTCGGTAACTTACGTTCAGCAGGGACAGGAGATCGCATCCCAATATATGTAACAGGTTGGTTTTGTACAGCTTGAGCTGTTCGGCGTAGTTGGGTAGGTGTGTTGCGGTTGCCATTTCGCAGCGGTGCGTTGTGGTGGCGTGCTCCGGCTGTGTGTGCAGTCTGCAATGTGCACGCTCCGAGGTTGCTGTGAGCTCTGTGTAGTCGTAGGGAGACAGGACTTGTGTTCTGTTGGCTTGTTTGGAGGACACGGGCCCTCATCCCACATGCTTCTCAGACAGTTCAAGGTCAGTGATGTGTGACTCCTTCCAATTAACTTGCATTTGGCCGACATGGGGGAGTGTTTTCTTCTTTCTTCCCCGTCCGTTGTGTGCTTCTGTGATATGCGCTATCTGCCCTGTGGTCGGTCTTCTCGGCATGCCTGTGTTGGTCTATTCTTGGACAATGGCTGTATTCACCGGCTTCTGTCGTAGGGCTGTGGTTTCGGAGTTGGAATGGAAGGTCATTCAGTGCTGTCTGCTCTCCCTTGTGTGGGCGGCAGGCTGCCTTTCCGCTCTGCGTTGGGCCTTGTGTGTGAATGTTATTCTTGGGCCACCTGTTGTCGGTCCCCGGGCTCTTTGGTGTTCCGTTTTATATGTCTTGTTCATATGTGCAGGGTGGTATGGGTGTTTCAGTGTGGTACTGGCGTTCCTCTTCCCGAAGGAGCCCTGCTTCTCCTAGTTGGTGTTGCCGCCGCTGTGTGCTACGCCATGTTTGTTACACTGGGGTGTGTCCTGCTGTTGCGTGACTTCACTGACATGTGTGCGTCGGTTGTGTGAGGTTGGGTGTTGACCGTGAATTGGGCGTTGGGGACATGTCTGTGGCAGGCCTGTCACGTGTCATGTGCGTTCGGGGTGGGGCTGATGTGTGTGCTGCTTGGTTGTGTCCCTGTGTCTGTGTGCGACGCATGCATGGCGCTGCGGTTGGCCTCTGCGTTGTGCGCATGTGTGGCGGCGTCATCGCCGCTTTGGGGCCGTGACGGGGTGGTTGGTTCCTAGTCCCAGGTGGTGTGTACACATGTGTTACGCGATGTTACGATTTGGCCTGTGTGTCATATGTGGATGCAATGGTGGATGTGTAGTCTACACGCGCTGGTGGGGGTTGTCCGCTTTTCCGCCCTTGCACTGTGTGCGCTGTTTGCGTGCACTTGTTGTGTGTGTGCCTACCTGCGTCTCCGCGGTACGTTGCGTCCTTGGTGGTGCATCAGCAGGAGCATGGGGAGGGCCTGCAGTGCTGGATTCATGCTCGGGGGTGCCGCTTCTTCGTTGTCCGTGCTCGGCGTCCGTGTTACCGCTTCGGTTTGTCGTACGGTATCTCTTGGCCGTGGGAGCCGTTTGTTTGCGGCATCGTAATTTATGCGCCGGGCGGGACGTGTTTCGTCGGACGGTGTGTGTCAATTGGGCTGCGCCGCTACGTGTGCGGACGCACTTTGATGGCGGACGGTGTTGCTGGCTTGCCGGCGGTGTTTGGCCTACTTTTCGCATCGTAATTGGGCGGGCGTGTGGACTGCTGCGTGCCGGCGGTAACTGGTGGTTTTTGCATCCACCAGCACGGCGGTTGTGCTTCCGCCCGCCATCGTAATGAGCCCCTAAATTTACACTAATATTTTTAAAATACTCCCCACCATTTACCCCTAATAACGAAACATTCCGCTCCTAAAACATATGTTACAATTTTTTTTTAATACATTTTCACACTAATATTAAAACATTTTTAATAATACAAAATTAATAACAATACATAATATTTAATTATAGACTAAAAATTAATATTTTACAGTTTCTATATTTTTTTTTCGATATTTTTTACAATACTAACAATTCGATATTATCTACTTACGATATTACTTATTCGATATTTTGTACTTCGATATTTTTTAAAGAAATAAAATAACGATATTTTTGATTGCGATATTCATGTATTCGATATTATCTGACATTCGATATTACAACTTCGATATTACTACAATTCGATATTTATAATTCGATATAATGTCTATTCACCCAAGAAAGTATCTTGCTGCCCCAAACGGTGTGAATAGGAAGGTGCAGGGTTGCAATTTTTTAGGACAGTTGAATGCATCCCTGTGCTTTCCTTTCTGCTGATGCACATTCAGCTGGGTAGGTCCAACACAAGTGCCCATTGATCTATGGTGGAGGGGTTCCCACATTGGTGTATGTCTGCTATATGTTCCCCCAGTGCATACAGTTACTACAGGAATGTGCCATACCTTGTAGACACAACACATTTCTGCTTTTTCAATGTGAGTTAGGATAGCCCAGCTATGATGACTGCAACGCTGTGCTATATCAATATATGATCCAAACACCCATGAGCCTTCCATTGATGTAATATTTAAGCATAGAGTAGGCAGGTGGCTACCGTTTGACCTGCAGACAGTGTGGCAGAGCACTGGGACATAGCTGCCTGTACTGCACGACATTGTCCTGCTACTCCAACCACCGACTGCTCAGAGATGACTGCGAACACTTGCTCCTCCAAGCGATCGAGCTCCTCCTGGCGCACTGGACTACCACCTCTGGTCTGCAATGCTGCCTGTAGATTGGTTGTCCGTTTCTCCTTAGTTTTGCACTTGGCATCATGCCAGCACTTCTTGCAGTCCGTCACTGTCCTCTTGACTACAGTTACACAGTTCACCTTGTTCACTATGGACTGCATGGCCTTTTTGGTCCTCAATGACACTTTGGAGCTGACAAAAAAGCTGGTATTGATGCTCCGTCACCTCCGCAATCAGGATCTCAGTCTCCTGACTGAAACTACATTTCTTCTTCTTCTTCCCCTTGGACTCTGACTGTCTATCCTGACTGGTAGTGGGGTTGGGAGGTTATTGTCCTGTGCTGTGATGCTTCCTGACTGCTTTATTCTGCATTCAAGTAAGGGTAAAAAAAAGGTTCCTCCTTAGCGGCGTTTTTGTGTGTGCTTACTCACGCTGGGCACAGAAAGCCCTTTTTGCAACATAGTGTGCATTTTTTTACCGACTTGACGCTCATTATAGCGTTTTTGGGCTGCTAGCTTTTCCTAACACCATGTTGCATATTATTGTAAATACTGCGATAGCATGGCGTTAGGAATTGTCGTACGGCAGTGGTAAATGTTTTGATGCTCCACTGCGTGAAAACAGCAAAGCACCATTTCTTGTAAATATACTCCAATGTGTCCTACCTAGGGGAGGGGCTGTAATGCCCTTCCTCCAATGGCCCATACTCTGACGGATCATCAGAGGAAGTTTTCTTCCACAGAGTCAATTCAGAGCCAGCTCAGTCAACAGGAAGCTTCCTGTCTGCCCAATTCTAAGTGGTGCAGTCAGACCAAGCTTTTGGAAGTCAAGGCGCTATATTGAATTTTCGACCACTGAGTCTGTAACAAATGAAAGTGTGGATAAACAAGGCTAACCCCTCAAAAACAATTACTAGGAATAATGAAAATGAATTGAGGGATTATACAACTATTTCTATGGAGAAGTAAGCAAAGGGGAGATCAAGAGTTTGGGGACAGGGCACTCTGTTGCAAATGCGACAGAGTACTAGGTCTACCAAGCCCTCTGTCTGCCTGCCTTGTTTAGAGGTGGCGTACTGCCAGCTTTCTGCCAATGGAGCCCCATTGGCTCAGTCAATGGAAAGCTTCCTCCAGTGGTACATTTGGAAGTAGGGCATTCCGCTGCCTGCCTTATTTAGGGCAGATTGTGTGAGCTCCTTTTCTTTATCTGTCACCACGGTGATGGAGAGAAAAAAACAGATAATGACCCATTCACCCAGGCTTCCTGGGTGTGTGGGCCATTATCAGCCTAGGTGATCTCCAACTGCAGGACTTATCAAATGGATCACAGGCAACTAAATTGAAAGAAAATCAGAGAGTAGGTTATACATATACATTTATCTTATAGCTTTAGAAAGACTAAGGACAGGCTACTACCACCATGACACTTCAAAGAATACCAAAAACTTGAAGATTAGTACAGACTGGAAAAATACACTTACAAAGTGCACCAACAGTGTTTACACGCAGTGGGGGACAAAACAGGGGCGCTATTAGCAAAATTAACAAAACAATCTCAATCGCGAGACCCTATCCTGGTATTATGTGATGTAAAGGGCAATATCAATACCTCACAGGTAGCCATAAATACACTGATTAGAGACCACCTTAAGGAGGTTTGTGCGTTCAACCCTACATCCACAACACCCGTAATACAAGGCTTCCTAGCCAGTCTAGAGCTTCTAAGCCTATCGGCGGAAGATTGTGAGATTTTCAAAGCAGACTTAACAGGAGAGGAAATTCTAGAATCATTAAAACATCAGAGATCAGGGAAAACCCCAGGAGGTGATGGCCTACCCCCCAAATTGTATCATAAAAATGCAGGTCTACTCACCGATAAATTGCTGGAAGTTTATAATGAGGCTGATAGGATGGGATGTCTCCCTGATACATTGCGAGAAGCGATGGTAGTGTTAGTCCCGAAGCCTGGTAAACCTATTGGTGAGGTAAAATCCTACAGTCCCCTTTCCATGCTCAATGTGGATGTTAAAATACTTAGCGGACTTTTGGCACACCGCCTACTCCAATTTTTACCTGGATTGGTACATGAAGACCAGTCTGGATGTATACCTAAAAGA
The DNA here is from genome assembly GCA_963921515.1 of Calotriton arnoldi. Lineage (NCBI taxonomy): Eukaryota > Metazoa > Chordata > Amphibia > Caudata > Salamandridae > Calotriton > Calotriton arnoldi. The sequence goes on along the minus strand of CAWUFW010014475.1, from coordinate 399,243 downwards.
AGTACAGCATCGAATCTCCGTAGACTTTCCCATATTCTAATGGCACCTGATGTCCACATAGGCCCATACGTGCTTGTTTTTCTTGACGTAGAGCAGTCTTTTGGTTCATTGAGGTGGGACTATTTATGTTATGTTATGGAGAGACTGGGATTTGGGCCCAAGTATATAAAGTGAGTGAAACTCCTATATTGCGCCCCGATGGCTCGAATCCGTACAGGTTGTCAGGGATGCCCCCTATCCCCATTGCTTTTCGCGATGGCGATGGAGCCATTAGCGATATCACTTTGACCCAGATTAAATCCTTGGGGAATTTCGGTAGGAGGTACTACTCACATGGTTTCTCTTTATGCAGATGATATTTTACTGTACCTGCAGGAACCAGAGAAGGCAAAACCTGTGCTTTAGACTGCACTTTTGGAATTTACGGTAGCCTCTGGCCTGTCTGTGAATGCCCAAAAGTCACAAATTATGCCACTTGGAACGCTAGTGAGACTAAACCCTCTACCTTGCCACAACTTCCTCTCCCTTGGTGTCAGGAAGGGACTCATTATTCGGGTATTGGATTGGCACTTAATCAACAACAATTCCTGGACATGAACTTAGGTAAGGTCCTGAATGGATTGCATGCCTCGGTTTAGTTTTGGAAAGATCTCCCACTAACGATAATGGGTGGATCCGCCCTGATGAAAATGGTGCTTTTGCCTCGCTGTCTGTATGTTATGCAGAACTCCCTATATGAGATTCCCAGAAGATATTTCTGTGAACTAGATAAGCTCATGGTGGACCTCCTATGGTCCACTAAACAGAAGCAAATCAGTTTAGAGATGCTTCAGCAGACATGGAACAGGGGGGCAAAGAACTCCCTAATTTTGAATTTTATTATCTGGCAGCAAACTTGCAACACACAGTGCATTGGTTTGACGAAGAGGAAAACTGGGAGAAAAGATTGCTGGGGATCTTCGAGGGACAAGTAACCCTCCCCATCCTCCTTATGATGGGAGCAAAGATTCCAGACAGATACCCATATTTAATCCGACTAATGGGCAACATGTGGGAAAGGATGGTCACGACGGTCCTCCGTAGGGCCCCCATGCATAAGATAGGCCCATCTGGATACTTAAACCTTTCAGAGAAATTGAAAACACTATGTCTATGTCCAAATGGAAATCCAGAGGTTGTGAGATACTGGGAGACCTCTACCTAGGTGGTCAATATATAACTAAAGACGATGCCATTGATTCATTAGAATTAGGCACAGGGCAATACCTGCAGTACAATAAAATGCTAGCTACCACACGCGAGATCTGTCCGACTTTCGCGATGAACCTATACCATTTCAGATGTTAACCAGACTCCTAGACATGACAGGAGGTCATGAACTCATTACACAACTATGTAGAGCCATCAGAGATGACGCCCCTGTGATTACCCCAAAAGCACACTCTAGATGGGAGGAAAGTTTAGGAATCAAAATCATCCAACGAGAATGCCAAAAAGAATACACCAGGGGACACCGCACATCAGCTCAAATTCCCGATATAAATTAATACAATTTAATTTTGTACACCAACTATAACTTACTCCTAACACACTACATAACATCTACCCCACTAGGTCGGACGAATATGTGCGATGCAGGAATCCTAAAGCAGATTTTTTATATGTGGTATGGGAGTGTATATGTATTAAGATATTCTGGCAGGAGATATTAGACAAACTTACACGAGTGACAGGATGGGCCCTGGAGGTAACCCGAAGGAACTACTGTTGGGGCTAATACCGGCACCAATTAAAAAGAAACTGAGCCATAAATTCCTGAACCTAGGATTAGTGCTAGCGAAACGCCGGATAGCTATTAGATGGCTGCAGCATGATGAAATGGTCCAGGGTGGAGGAAGTTAGGATGAAGCAGGTTAGACGTGATGAGAAACTATAAGATGATCTACCAGCATGGGGGCAAATGCTAATAGACTTAAATGCGCTGAGGGATACACCTACCCTGCTTACTACTCCCAAATGAATATTTGACGCTCATTGCTCTCTGACATCCATTAGATGATGAACAAACTATGATAAAACATGAATAAATAGTGGTATGATACGCAACACCAGTTAAACACAAAGGGGACACACACGTTACATGTCACGCATTAGCGCTTTGTCATATTCTTTTTACAGCTGTTGGAATTAGATTCAGAATATTATTTCTTTCACCTGTAGGGGAGGAGGGAGGGATATGTTGGGGAAAGTTTTGTTATGTGTTAAAAAAAAACAATTGGATGTATTAACACATAAGGGTATAAGATGTGTACTTCATTCATGCCTCTGAGATTGCATAGCAAAAAAAATTCACAAAATAGTCACACAAAAAATATTATAATAAAAACTAGCAATAGTAAATTATTATGAGCAATGGTGTTTGAAAACCAAAGTTATGAAATTCTCAAGTCAGGGAAAATGTACTCAAAGTCTGTACTCTGTGGTCAACAAGGTTAAGCATTTTATTTATGCATAACAAAGGCCTGAAAGATGATGTTGATGCTGAGAAACGACGTTCTTACTGTAGGAAGGTGGAATCTGACTATATGGTTGCCCCCACTTTTTTTATGGTGTTTTGCTGGTTTATGACTTAGTTGGACTGGGATCCTGCTATTCAGGGCCCCAGTCTATCTGCTTTCTCTGTAAAAAGGTTTCCATGTGCCTTAGGCACATCTGTGATTGGAATCTGGAGTGCCCTTATAAGTCCCTAGTATATGGTATACTATGTACCAAGGGCCTAGGTACCTCAGAGGCCTACCAGGGGCTGCAGCATGTATTATGCCACCCCTGGAAGGCCATCCAAACTGACACCACAGGTCTGCTACTGCATCCTGGGTAAGGTGGTGCATGCACCCCTTACTGTGATATAGGTTACCTATATCACTAAATACATACACACATATAAACCTATAAGTCACTCCTATGGCAGGCCTTATAAATCCTGAAGGCAGAGTGCGTGGTTCCTATGTGAGAGGGTGCCCCTGCATGAGCAGGGCCCCTCTGCAGCGTTCGGAGACCCTTCTCTGATGCTGTTTGTAGTGCAGCCTGACCATATACTCTTAAGCGCATTATAACCTCGCGTTAAATGCTACTTTGGAATGGCTGCACCTAAACATGTCGTGTTTGGTGTCAAACATCTTGGAATACTACCCCCCCACCAATTCTGGCAGCGGGGGTAGCATTCCACCCTTCTAGAGGGAAAGACATGTTAACTCTGGCTTGCCCGGTAACTTCTTTCCAGAGCCCTGGCATCACAAAATGGATGCTGCTGCCACAGACACAAGTCTGGCCTCCTGCTGCTGGATGAAACTCCGGCAGGGGAGGCCTGGACAATAGGTTTCCTGTTGCAGGGAGGTGTGACCACCTCCCCAGACAGGATAATGTGTATTGGGGCTGGGTGGGAGCACCCTCTGGGTGCTTTGAAGTCCTGCATTGGGGGCACATTTGGTGTCCCTGTGCATACCCCAGTTCAAACCGGATCAGGGGCTCCCAGCCCCTGCTTTGGCGCGAACTGGACAAAGGGAAAGGGGTGTAGCCACCCCTCTGCCCTGACCCACCCATAGGTGGGGCCACAGAGTAGTCCAACCCCTAAACTTGGTATAAGTATAGGAACCCAGTCCTTAGGACTTTAGATTATCCCTGGACGAAACTCTGAAACAGAATCCTGGACCTTCGACGCTCTACTCAAGATTAGAGGACAGAAGAATCTCCCTTGGGGTCAAGGAGTGACTCCCCTGCTTGGCAGGCACCAAAGACGCATCTGTCCGGTCTGCATTTCTGAAGCTCCCGTCGGACACCGAAGTCATCGCATCACCAGAGGTGGATTCTCAGACTTCCCCGAGGCTACCCTGAGTCCCCAGCAAAGTTGAGGCCCGTAGCTATCGTGGGTGACGTGAGACCATGACCCCTGGACACCGAGCACATTTGCAAGTGCATCCTCTTCTGGGTCTCCTACGAAGTCATGCTTTGGGCTCCGAGTAGCCCTAGCCTCCAGCACCAACTGCACCGAAGATCACTGGCCTCCACTCCACGAGTGTCCTGTGAGCCAGATCCACGTGCGACGTCTCGAGGCTCCTTCGCGGTCGTTAGCCCGTTGGCTAGTAGCCCTTAACGAAGGCCAATCTTTTTCTTTCTTGGCATCCTGGTTGCTCCAGGCCTGCCCTCACTTACCCTTGCTGGGTGAGTTCCCCAGACCTTGCTGGTCTGCACCATCGACGATCTTCATCTTCATCGAGACTTGCTGTTGACAAGGCTTGTTGGGTCCTATCCGGTCGCCGATACCTCAGCACTCGACAGACATCATGTACCAGCCCGAATCCTGCTCCTGGTTGCAGACAACGCCTCCTGGACCTCGTGGCTGAAGAGTCAAGACGACCATCAACGCACCTCAAGCACTCGACATCGGTGGGCATCTGTCCATCGCCTTCCTGGTCACTGGCTAGTGACCCAGACTCTGTCCCCTCTGCTTTCAGGTTCTTCAGATCTCCGATCCACTCTTGGATCCACCCGGACACTTTCCACTTGGTCGCCAGCAGCACTTTGCAGCAGATCGCCATTCAAATCGAGGACGAAACCCGACCCCGAAAGGCACCTATGCACCCGGCTTCCCTGGGTGAGGTAACACGAGTACTCCAGTGCTCCCGTGGGTAGAGACTCTTCAAAGTACTAGTTCTCAAAGGGTTTGCTCCAAGTCCTCCTTTAAGTGTCCCTTTTCTTTAATTTCCTGATCGCGACTTTCTCCATAGAAGTCAACGGCGTATCGCGGTTGTGTATTTACACTGCACGCGTCCCCCGTGGGTCCCCTGTGTCACTACCTTGGGTGGTTCCTTGTGGTCCAAGCACTTCTAGAGGCTCTAGGCCTAGTGTCTAGTTCAGTCGTGGTTCTTATACCACTTTATTGGTATATGGTTTGGTACGCCCCTAGGGCCCAAACGTGTATTTGTGCTATTACTGTGTTTAAATAACTTCTAACTTATGTACTTCGAACTCTAGCCTCATAAAGGGACTAGAGGGGTGTGTTTAGCAATAAATTCATATATTTTGAATATATACCTGGTGTGGTGCTCTTTCATTTGGTCACTCAAGAGATTATAGACTGGTAAAACAAGCTGCTTTACATTCCTTCAAGACTTAGCCTGAAGGCTGCTCTCCATAGCTACCACTAGGATAGCTTTCAATAAGGTTGTCTTTAACCTATCTCCAATAAGGGGTTGTTTGGACTGGTGCAAAGTGCCCACTATAATTAGTGGACAGCATATGCCAGGCCAACTTCTCACATTGGTGTGCAGCGTGTGGGATTCCAGCTTGCTATTGTTTTACCAGATAATCTCAATTGAATTGATCAACTGAAAACCACTAAAGGTACCTAAGTTACATATAATTTAAGCTTAGAATACAGTAAGTTCTACTGAACTTAGAGTTGTGTGTTAAGGGATAGCACAACCCTTTCTACAACTCAAGAGAGTTTAGTAGGCCACACTAGAGTAGGTAGTGCATACACGACACCACACTAGTAATGTCTTTAAGGGTAGGATCTAAAGAATCCTTGCAGGAAGCCACTGAGCTTCCACCCTCCAAGTATGATACACTCCCATTCTTGGAATTGAGAGCATTATGTAACTTGAGGAAATTAAGGACAGGCCAAAGTCCCACCACCCAACACCTTAAGGAGTTGTTGGTAGCTTATGACCTTAGTAAGCCCTTGGGGACTGAAGGGGTAGGAGCTGAGGGTGGGGCAGAAGAGGAGGAAGGGGCCAGGGGTACCAATACCCCCAGCCCCCCCTCTGAAACTGGCCAGGAGGGTGACAATGGCCCTGACCTGGATAATCCAATCCCTCCTGAGGAAGATGAAGAGGATGATCAAGATGATCCCCACTTTGTCCCCCAGGAAGGATTATGAGTGTGCCCAGAAAGTCTAGATCTCCTTCTCAGGAGTCTAACCACTCTGGCACCTCAATAGGGAGCTCTGTCTCATCTCATAGGAGGGAATCCTCTCATGAGAGAAGAAAGAGGCTGGTTCAATATGAGGAAGCTCAGCTTGAACTCAGAAAACAGCAACTGGCTATAGACAGGGAGTCCCTAGATCTCTACAAAGAGAGAAGAAAGTTGGGACTAGAGTCCCATGGTGGCAGCAATATCCCTAAAGATAGGGAAAGGTCTTATGACCATAGAAACCTAAACAAGATTGTCCCTCCCTACCAGAGTGGGGATGACATCCACAAATGGATAACTGCACTGGAGAGGGCCTGTAAAGTTCAGAGGGTCCCCCAGAAGCAGTGGGCAGCAATCTTGTGGCTCTCCTTTGCAGACAAAGGTAGAGACAAGCTCCTCACTGTAAGAGAAGAGGATGCTGACAATTACACAGTCTTGAAGAGTGCTCTGATAGATGGGTTTGGCCTAACCACTGAACAGTATAGGTTGAAGTTCAGAGACACCCAAAAAGCTCAGACTCAAGACTGGGTTGATTTTGTAGATTGTGCTACTAAGGCTCTGGAAGGTTGGATACATGGCAACAAAGTGCAGGACTTTTTAGGATTGTACAATTTGATTATGAGGGAGCAGATCCTTAATAATTGTCAAAACCAGCTTTTGCACCAGTATCTGGTGGACTCTGATCTGACCTCTCCCCAAGAATTGGGAAAGAAGGCAGACAAATGGGTCAGAACCAGAGTAAAAACTAAAAATCAGGGTGGTGACCAGAAGAAAGATTCTACTAAGTCCCAAGAGAAAGGTGGGGATAAATCTAAAGATAAGTCCCCTACAGGGCCCCAAAATTCCTCTTCTGGGGGTGGGTCCCAAACTCCTTCTTCTCCTGAAAAGAAACCATATTGCCATGTCTGTAAAAGCCTGGGCACTGGAAAACTGATCCCAGTTGCCCCAGGATTGGCAATAAAGAAAATGTTCCCCCAGCAACTACTACCCCCCCTCCTGGTACTACCAGTAGTAATCCTCCAGTTGGGAGTAGGGCACCCAAACAGTTAGGTGCTTTTGCAACAGGAACAGAGGTGGGCCCTAGTTTAGACAGGGACCCCTCAACAGACTCCTCTGACTCTGATGGTGGTATAGGATTTGCCACCTTTACCATGGGTCCCACAGCAACGGGCAGGTACAGACTGGAGCCAATGATTAATGGTCAGAAAGCTGTGGCATTTAGGGACACAGGGGCTAGTGTCACCATGGTGGCAGGGAAGCTAGTCCCCCCTCACCAGCTTTTACCTGAGTTTAAATACCAGGTGACCAACATTGATGGTGTCAGAACAGATCACCCCATGGCCATAGTCAATCTCAGCTGGGAGGGGGTCACAGGCCCAAAGAGAGTGGCAGTGTCCCGCACCTTACCTGTAGATTGCCTGATGGGCAATGATCTGGAGATTTCAGCCTGGGCTGAAGTTGAACACCAAACCCACCTTAGGATGTTGGGCGTCCCTGTAAAGGTTAGTGGGGCTGTGATGGCCACAGCCCCAGCCCAAGAATTTGGAGAGATGGAGCCTGAAAGAATGGCCCACTCTCCCCCAAAAGAGAGCACAAGGGTTGAAGAAAAGTCTTCTTCCCTCCAGACAGTAGGTAAGGGTCAGCATCCTCAGGGACCTGACCCTACCCCTAGTGAAGGAACTGCCCCAGAGGTAGTCAGGCCTGGCCTGGCCACACCCCTGATGGCAGAGGACCCTTCCAAGGTGGTACCCAGTCTGGAGCAGGTAACTTGCCCCTCTCTACCCTGCCTCAGTCAGCCCAGGGCTGCAGAGGTCAGGGAGGTCAGTGGACCCCCAGGGCCCCCTGTCCAGAGGAACCCCCATCAGCAGATTAGGGGCACCCAGGCTAGTAGCCCTAGCCAGGTGAAAATTCCTCTACACACTGAGGGATCCCCCATACCTTTATGTAGGGACCTCCCCCAGAAGGACTCTGGTAGGCAAGGGCAAACCTGGGACCAGAAGGTTCCAAACCTGCCATGTCCCCCCAGTAGTCCATCCAAAGGGACCCAACCCCCAGCTGTAGGCAGCCAAAGGTTGACCCTTAGAGCAAAGTGCAACTCAGTCATGGAAAGACAGGCATACATGGTGACTAGTGATCTGAGGAAGCTGAGGCCAAGATTCCTAGGGCCTCACTTCCCTACTCAGACACCTCACCAGCCTTGTACTTTACCTAAGCACACCACAGGTAGTGATTCCCCATGGTGGAGACCCTCTCATAACCTTAAGGTGAGGGATTGCTTAGTGGACCATAAGACAGGGGGCAACCATGCTAGTGCAGGTGCTTCCTTATATGGCCACTTAGTCAATGAAGGCTCAACTGGCCAAGGTTAGCCTTATCTCCTTTCGTTTGGGGGGTTATGTAGGAAGGTGGAATCTGACTATATGGTTGCCCCCACTTTTTTTATGGTGTTTTGCTGGTTTATGACTTAGTTGGACTGGGATCCTGCTATTCAGGGCCCCAGTCTATCTGCTTTCTCTGTAAAAGGTTTCCATGTGCCTTAGGCACATCTCTGATTGGAATCTGGAGTGCCCTTATAAGTCCCTAGTATATGGTATACTATGTACCAAGGGCCTAGGTACCTCAGAGGCCTACCAGGGGCTGCAGCATGTATTATGCCACCCCTGGAAGGCCATCCAAACTGACACCACAGGTCTGCTACTGCAGCCTGGGTAAGGTGGTGCATGCACCCCTTACTGTGATATAGGTTACCTATATCACTAAATACATACACACATATAAACCTATAAGTCACTCCTATGGCAGGCCTTATCAATCCTGAAGGCAGAGTGCGTGGTTCCTATGTGAGAGGGTGCCCCTGCATGAGCAGGGCCCCTCTGCAGCGTTTGGAGACCCTTCTCTGATGCTGTTTGTAGTGCAGCCTGACCATATACTCTTAAGCGCATTATAACCTCGCGTTAAATGCTAACTTTGGAATGGCTGCACCTAAACATGTCGTGTTTGGTGTCAAACATCTTGGAATACTACCCCCCGCCAATTCTGGCGGCGGGGGTAGCATTCCACCCTTCTAGAGGGAAAGACATGTTAACTCTGGCTTGCCCGGTAACTTCTTTCCAGAGCCCTGGCATCACAAAATTGATGCTGCTGCCACAGACACAAGTCTGGCCTCCTGCTGCTGGATGAAACTCCGGCAGGGGAGGCCTGGACAATAGGTTTCCTGTTGCAGGGAGGTGTGACCACCTCCCCAGACAGGATAATGTGTATTGGGGCTGGGCAGGAGCACCCTCTGGGTGCTTTGAAGTCCTGCACTGGGGGCACATTTGGTGTCCTTGTGCATACCCCAGTTCAAACCGGATCAGGGGCTCCCAGCACCTGCTTTGGCGCGAACTAGACAAAGGGAAAGGGGTGTAGCCACCCCTCTGCCCTGACCCACCCATAGGTGGGGCCACAGAGTAGTCCAACCCCTAAACTTGGTATAAGTATAGGAACCCAGTCCTTAGGACTTTAGATTATCCCTGGACGAAACTCTGAAACAGAATCCTGGACCTTCGACGCTCTACTCAAGATTAGAGGACAGAAGAATCTCCCTTGGGGTCAAGGAGTGACTCCCCTGCTTGGCAGGCACCAAAGACGCATCTGTCCAGTCTGCATTTCTGAAGCTCCCGTCGGACGCCGAAGTCATCGCATCATCAGAGGTAGATTCTCAGACTTCCCCAAGGCTACCCTGAGTCCCCAGCAAAGCTGAGGCCTGTAGCTATCGTGGGTGACGTGAGACCGTGACCCCTGGACGCCAAGCACATTTGCAAGTGCATCCTCTTCTGGGTCTCCCACGAAATCGTGCTTTGGGCTCCGAGTAGCCCTAGCCTCCAGCACCAACTGCACCGAAGATCACTGGCCTCCACTCCACGAGTGTCCTGTGAGCCAGATCCACATGCGATGTCTCAAGGCTCCTTCGCGGTTGTTAGCCCGTTGGCTAGTAGCCCTTAACAAAGGCCAATCTTTTTCTTACTTGGCATCCTGGTTGCTCCAGGCCTGCCCTCACTTACCCTCACTGGGTGAGTTCCCCAGACCTTGCTGGCCTGCACCATCGACGATCTTCATCTTCATCAAGACTTGCCGTTGCCAAGGCTTGTTTGGATCAATCCGGTCGTCGACACCTCAGCACTCGACAGACATCGTGTACCAGCCTGAATCCTGCTCCTGGTTGCCGACAATGCCTCCTGGACCTCGTGGCTGAAGAGTCAAGACGACTGTCAACGCACCTGAAGCACTCGACATCGGTGGGCATCTGTCCATCGCCTTCCTGGTCACTGGCTAGTGACCCAGACTCTGTCCCCTCTGCTTTCAGGTTCTTCAGATCTCCGATCCACTCTTGGATCCACCCGGACACTTTCCACTTGGTCGCCAGCAGCACTTTGCAGCAGATCGCCATTCAAATCGACGACGAAACCCGACCCCGAAAGGCACCTATGCACCCGGCTTCCCTGGGTGAGGTAACACGAGTACTCCGGTGCTCCCGTGGGTAGAGACTCTTCAAAGTACTAGTTCTCAAAGGGTTTGCTCCAAGTCCTCCTTTAAGTGTCCCTTTTCTTTAATTTCCTGATCGCGACTTTCTCCATAGAAGTCAACGGCGTATCGCGGTTGTGTATTTACACTGCACGCGTCCCCCGTGGGTCCCCTGTGTCACTACCTTGGGTGGTTCATTGTGGTCCAAGCACTTCTAGAGGCTCTAGGCCTAGTGTCTAGTTCAGTCATGGTTCTTATACCACTTTATTGGTATATGGTTTGGTATGCCCCTAGGGCCCAAACGTGTATTTGTGCTATTACTGTGTTTAAATAACTTCTAACTTATGTACTTCGAACTCTAGCCTCATAAAGGGACTAGAGGGGTGTGTTTAGCAATAAATACATATATTTTGAATATATACCTGGTGTGGTGCTCTTTCATTTGGTCACTCAAGAGATTATAGACTGGTAAAACAAGCTGCTTTACATTCCTTCAAGACTTAGCCTGAAGGCTGCTCTCCATAGCTACCACTAGGATAGCTTTCAATAAGGTTGTCTTTAACCTATCTCCAATAAGGGGTTGTTTGGACTGGTGCAAGGTGCCCACTATAATTAGTGGACAGCATATGCCAGGCCAACTTCTCACACTTACTTCTGCATGGTGGGATAAGTGGGGCTGGTGTGGTCCATTGGGCAGATAATTGAAGTTCCCACAGTGAGTTGGTGTCATATTTCACCACATCTGACTTACCAAGTGTGTGATCTATTTGGTCTATGTGAAGACCTACTTCCAAAATAAAAACACATAGCGCAGCGTTTAGGGTTTGATGAATGGATTGCAAAGGGGATTTGGGGAAAGGTGTGACAAAAACAAATACAACACAAGAACAATATTCATCAGGGCAATTGGCAACACATCATCATCATCATCAATCTATTGTGGAAGGAAATGAGTGAGACAGTATAGTTAAATGCATTACAAACAGTCCTTCTGCCTCAGAGACCCATGTTATCAGATATCTAAAGGTTCTATCTTCTAGCTTAAAAAACTCAAATTATGGATGAGTGAACCCACCTAGTTCTAAAAATATAATTGATGATACTCTATTTCCAAATTGGGTGGTGCATCAGCATTCTCCTCAGGAATGTCTGTCACTATTGGGTGCCTGTCTGGACTCGCCCAGTGTGTAAGTAGGAGTGTTGAGCTCAGCTTTCGCCTTTTGTTCCTGCAGGAGACGAGAAGGGCTGAGGATTGTAATACAGAAACTGTATTGTAGTGTCACAGAGAAGGACAAAAGAAAGGCAAGATTCATGAGGAGTGAACCAAGAAGACTCAGAGGCAGAACAAAAACAAGAGGACTCTGAGTTTCACTTTTACCACCAGTGCAACACACACACACTCAGCAGCTTTTCTCAAATCAATGCAACTCTCTTCATTTCACATAGCTGAGTACTGGGCTCTGGAGTCATGATTTCCCTTTGAAGTCGATAACTTCCTTCTTCTAGCTGTTGATGAGGTAGTCCCGCCCTGAGTCCTTCCATCGCCCCTAACTCCTCCTAACTCCATCCCTGTCCCGACCCAGACAAGATAAACGTGTAGTTCACTGCTGTTGAAGAACAAGCAGAGAAACAGAATTTTAGTATTTTTATAGATTTGTGTTTGTTTACTAAAGTGACTGGCCTGGTCTTTAAAGAACCCGAAATATGCAGTGGACAGTACGGGTAAGATTTTGCTAAGTAAGTTTGTAAAGGCCAATCCCCTTCAGGATGAATGATCACCCATCAGGCATCAAACATTGCAATTCATCAAAAACAAGTTTACTATAAATTGAACACCCTCCCTCACTGTCTGCCACAACATAAATCATCAAGCATCACTGACAATCACTCACTCATTATTGCAATAGTTGTAGTTACCTCTTCTAATCCAAGTATGGGTAGGTTAGGTAGTAGGTACACAATTGTATCATTGACGCAGGCATCACATTGGAATTTGGTATTGGCACTCTTGTAAATCAACGATCTTCTAGGGCAGCCCTGCTAAGTGATGCAAAAAAGGATAGGAATGCGAGGGAGGCAGGCATTGTCTCCAATGTTATAAAGGAATAGTGGAGGCTTCTTCACTGCACACTGGCCCAAATCAAATTACCATATATGTGACAAAAAAATGGTGTGGCACCATAAATCTAACACAAACATAATGTTCCACTAGCTATTTCTTTTTTTTGCAAAGAAAGAAGCTCAATGAGAAATAATTAAAAAGTTCTATGGTGGAACTGGTATACTCAGTTCGGGAAGTAGAGTTCAACCTCAAACTCAGGTGGTTCACCCAGAAGTTGGTCAGCTAACACTAGATTCTGACCAATCATCCTCCTGTTCTGTTTTAGGAACTGTGTAATTGTGTGGTAGGAAATGTTGGTTCATTTTGATCATGGTCAATCTCCCCACATTTTGAGGTGAGAGACTGGTCCTTCTCACTGTAAAAACTGCACCAGCTGCACTGAACACATGCTCTGCAGACACCCTGGAGATAGGACAGACCAGATACTTTATTTCCAGCCTGCTGAGCTTTGGTCATTGTACAAAACACAATTGGTCCCGAAGGGAATTATTCATGTCATATAATAAATTGTACCCAATATTATAAATGACATACACTTCAATTAATTACATTAAAAATTATTTGTTTATACAATATATCATATAATAAAGTTGCTCCACAGTGAATGGAAAGTGAGTGCTAATTCACTAGATAGTTATTGATTAATTTCCTTACACCCACCTTTTAGGTTGCTCCCTACTCTTCCTGATGAAGACCCCCCCAAAGGTTTAATTGGCCTCTCTGCTCTTTAGGGGTCAAAACGTTGACATTTCCAATTACATTGAGCTGTACTGGGATAGCCATCCACACCTAGCTAACACAGAATTTATATGCTGTATCTTATAAGTGTGGATTAACATTATATAAAGAATTTCCAGACAGGCTCTAACTGAATTGTATGTATACATTGTATACATTGGCACTTGAATTTCCTATTCCCTTCCTATCTATTCATGAGCACCCTAATTACCACTCACTTTCCACTCACTGTCGAGCAACTTTATTATATGATATATCGTATTAACTTGGTGTTCAATACAAATAATTTTGAATTTAATTAATTGAAGTGTATGTAATTCGACATATTGGGTACAATTTATTATATGACTTGAATAATTCCCATTGGGACCAATTGTGTTTTGTACCATATCTCATCCAGGTCCTATGGTCTACTGGGTTTCCCCATTGTTTTGTAAAGGAGCTCTGGTCATTGGCGCATCTTCCCATACCAATACATCAATGGGTTTTGATCCACATAGACCTCTTTTGGATTATCTACATATTCCTGGAACATCATCTGGATGCTCATTGGTGCTGCCACTTGCTCGACCTCTTCTGCCTTTGCCTCTGCACTGGACTTAAGACCTGCCACTTGAAACCATGACAATGCAGAGGTTGGGGCTGATTCTTCTGTTGCTGTTTTTTTTCGGTGTTCTAGTTGCTGGTGTTGGCTGTTCTGAGACAAGACTGCCCTCTATGGAAGTTGAAGGCAGCATCCCAGAATTGCAGAGTGGGACTCTAAGTTACAATTGTTCTTCTTCCAGGTCTCCGGCTTGATAAACAATCCACCTCTTGTATTTTGAAACATCCCCTTCAAAAAAAGGCATGAAAGTGGCAGAATTGTTTTCTACCATTGTTCAAGTAGTGTGGCACAGATGTACTCTTTGGACAAGATGATGTAATTTTGCTGCCTTGCATTACAAGCAAAAGATTCAGCTCTCAACCAAGGCATGCGCTTCTGTGTTTTCATTCACACCTAAGAGTTCAAATCAGACACCTTCTTTAGCTGGTCCTGTAGCAGATGCAACAACTAGATAGCTTGGCCCATTGTATTAGACTCCTTGCTAACTTCCCATATCAAAACATCAAAAGGGAGTAGCATCTGAGTCAGGCTTTTGACTAGCATCCATGGTCATAGCTTTCCCAATTGCATCCCCTCCTCTTCGAATGACATGTCATTGATCTGTTTGTACTGCTTAAACAGACGTTACAACATGTAATAGGTCGAGGTCCAACGTGTTGGCACCACCTGTATCAGAGCTTTAACAGGGAATTCTATGAGCATGCTGTAGAATCCAGAACTGCTTCGGGGCTTCAAAAGAATGACTGAAATGAGTGCAGATTCTTCTGCAGGTGGTCAGTATGTGGCCAACTATGTCTTATTTTTTGAGAAAGTCTTGCACAACCAGGTTGATGCAATGTGCGACACACAGGACCCTTAAATAGCCACCGTTTGTCATGGCCTTGGCTATGTTACTGCCATCTTCCGTGGCAAGAAGTCCAATTCTGCGACCTCTGGGTTGCAGACAATCAGACACCTTGCTGCTAAATTTGTCCAAGATGTTTGCAGTTGTGTGTGATTTCTCCATGGGAAACATGGCTACTGTTGCATGCCACCAAACGCTCTTAAAACTTTCTTCAGGGTCAAGACCTGTGGATAGCTTTTGATTTACCCCAGCAAAAGAAATCCTGTGTGTAGTGATCCACATGTAATCAGTCACCTGACAACTGGTCCACATGTCTGTCATCAGGTAGATAGTGTGAACAACACTTTTCAGCAAACCTTGTCCAACCAATTCCAGCACATTGTGATGCAGGGCTGGAACAGCAACTCTGGCAAAATAGGTCCAGCTTGGAACCTACCATTTCGGGCAGATGACTGCCACAAATTCTAAGAATCCCACTCCTTCCACAAAAGAAAAAGGGCTAACATTTTTGCCACCTTTCCATTGTACACACTTGTCGTTGGGTGGTTGCGGTCATAGGGCCCTTCTTGCCTAAACATGCCTGTAATAGTAGCCTGTATTGTCTTCTTTTCTGGTGCCACTGACACAGGAGACTTTTGGGAAGTAGGTGGTGGTAGGCTTAGTGTGCGTTGCAGTGGGTTCAGCCACTGTATTCTATGGTGTCTCCATCTGACTCTGAGTCTTCTTGTGCCATTGTAAAGTTGCTGAGGAAAGTGATTTTGCTGGTGCACTGCTGGGGTCAGGACTGCGTTGGGTGAGGATATCACCCTCTTCTTCCTCATCATCACCTTCTACCATGATTGGACTTATAGCTGATGTTTCCCGACTCTCCTCACCTTCACCACCACGACCACGTTCAACAATGTTTTAAGGTGCTCCTTCAACCGGATTGCAGGATGTTTTTTCATATGAGTAATTTGGCCTCCAGTACCATAATGTGAACCAAGTTTACCATGACGAACATTCATGTGGCAAATGGTGCATATAGCAATGTGCTCCCCCTGTGAGTTAACCGTAAAAATGTCCCAACCTGGAGAGAAGTTCTTTTTTTACTGGGCCACTGCCAATGCCGGATGAAGAACTTGAGGTAGGTGGGTGTGTCTTTCATTGCCTCTCTGCAGTGCATACTTCTACTGAGGTAGGTGTTAGTGCAGGTCTCAGCTGGGGCTTTGCAAATATGGAAGTTGGTGGTGCTACCTGTGCCACATCCCTCGAAGCAGGTTGAACAGTAATGTTGGGCTCCTCTGTGTCACCTTCCACAATTACTAGCTCATCATCTTCATCCTCCACGTCATCCCCTTCCATAATTCTAAGGCTTTCAGGAACTTTTCTTTCCCCTTGCTCCTTCTGGCATCTCCTGGACTCTGCCGGGGTCCACTCCATATCCCTATCATCATTATCAGAAGTGGTGCTTGGAGAAGATGGTGGAATAGTACACTTCGTTTTCCTTGCTGGAGATCTGGGAACCAATGATTCTAAAAGAGGATGTTTTTGCTTTGCAATAAGCTCGAACTCTTGTTCTGCTCCACCTTCAAGATCTACTATTGCTGGCTGTGGCTGCTATCCACTGTGCTCTGTAACCTGAAACGATTGGGTACTACTTTGCAAAAGGGACAAATCCAATTTAGCGTCACTGCTCATCGACTTTGCCATGATTACAGCAGCTGCCTCACTAACATACAAGGTCCTGGGCTTAGGTTGGGATGGTGCTGTTAATGTGGTAGTGCTGCTCCCAGGTTCCTCCCCAGAGGCTGGTCCAGCAGGCACATGGTTCCTGAAAAAGATTTTGGTCGACCCGCCACTGGAGGAAAGCTGCTTCTTCTCACTGACCACTTTTTTGGGAGCAATTTTCTTTGGGGCCATCTTAAAGGTCTCAGTTGGCAGTGGCACTAAGCTGCACAAGTGGAAGAGATTGGAGGACTGATGTCTCTGTACAGGCCTTATGTTTGGCAGTACTGTGGACAATGTCTCTTCTTCTCTAGTGCACCTAAAAGCAAACAAGCAAGAAAAAACATTTAGTGAAATGTGGCATTATTGCAGTTTGAATTAGTACAGACAAAGGCAATATTAGTGTGGTTGGTTACTTAGGTCATAATAAATCAGCCACTTTAAAGTTGAACCACACCACCATTTCATAAAATTTAATTTCCAATCAGGATAACACAACATACAGATATTGCTCCTTGCTTTATATCCATATATTCGAAAGGAGACACCTGTGGCACTCGGGGAACTGCATGGGTAAATGGAATAATAATCTTTAAAAAAAGGAAGGTTAGTGTGGGTCTATGGCAGGCAATGTGGTTCAGGGGAAATGGAATAATCATTAAAATATTAATGATGCTGATGTGTCTGCAGTTCCCCACAACCAGGGTGTCTGGGCAGAAATGGAATTATACCTAAAAATATGAATGCTGTTGCTCAGTTCTGCGCCTATCATGGATGGACGGATGGATGACTAGATGGATGGATGGGTGGATGGACCGAGGCAATATGAAAAAAAAAAATTAATAAATAACATACAAAAATAAAAATTAAATTAAAAAATTTAAACAAAACATTTAAATTAAAAAAATCTATAATTGCCAATGGTTGTATGGTAGGATGAGAAGAAACCTATTGTGAGGCATGGAGGTGCAATATAAAGCAATGGAAAAAGAATGCATGTAATATATAAGCACTGTTCATCAAAATCATATTATTAATATACCTATACTACAATGATCCTCAAGCATATTATTAAACTGATATCACATCCATCCATGCAAAGGCACACTGGCTGGATGTACGAAATTGCTGCCAGCCATATGGTCAATTAACAACAGCAAGCATGGAGCCATGGGGGAACAAAGAACATGCGCAAGCCTATGGCAAAGGCACACTGGCTGGATGCACAAAATGGCTGCCAGCCACATGGTCAAACAACAACAGCAAACAAGGAGGCATGGGAAACAAAGAACACATGCAACCCTTTGGCAAAACACACTGGCTCGATACACAAAGCGGCCTGTATTTTTCAAAGAATATATATCATATGTTTAATAGGATCACCAGGGTTGTAAGGTTCCATGATGACATTCTTATCCTTGGAAAGATTTGAGAGGAGCATGAAATGATTGTAGAACAGAGTCCTGGGGGTTCTTATAAGTTAGCTTTTTACAAGAAAAGAAGATGAGAGAGAATTTAGAAACAAACTCGGGTTATGCAAATCTTACTCAAACTTGTTGAAAGATTTTATGATAAGAACAGAATTTGGGATTGGAGTTATAAAAAAGAATGCATATTTATAATGGTCTGTAATATTTGATGAGGTGTTTGAGTGGATTAAGAAGCAAATTGTACCTGCTAAGGCACTGAAATTCTTTCATCCAAGTGGTATGTTATGTCATTGTTATATCATTGTAGATGCCAGCTTGCTTGGGTTAGGAACTGTTTTTCCCCAAGTTGTGGTAAAAAGAATACAATCATGTGAATTACCTCTAGGACAATGTGCAAATCCTAGGTTGTCTAGATTGCCTTCCAAGGTATGTGTATAACAATTGAATGTTGAGTTTATTCCAGATGGAAAATTGTGCGGGCCGGTTACAAGGGTGGTTTGAATGTGAAAGAGTGCTTAGTGAGTAGATGCTGGGAGAGCAGGAAGTTTATTGGAAACTGCAATTGTTGCCAGACATTGGATCTGACTCAGAGTGAAAACAAATTAGGAAACCCCATTGTGGATGGATGCTATGTGACTAAGCTCTGCCACAAAGTTCACAGCCATGTGCCAAGATTAAAGAGGATCTCTCTGTCAAAAATGGGCTGATTTTGTAAGAGAGCAATTGTATTTTCCTGTTGTGGTGAGGAATAAATTTATTGATGGAGGACATGAGAGACATTTAGGGAAGACATAAATTAAGTACAGGATTTGATGTGGGTTTTGGTGCCCATGTAGGAAAATCGTCTTGTCTGTGTGGTCACCCCAGATTTCTCACCATTTTTTCTGAACGTTGCATTTCCTGACTTTAGATATCTGTGAAATGTAATCCCTGCTAAACAGGAGTAAAATGCATGTGCCCCTCTTTAAGCATGGTTAAATTGGCTTGTTCCTGATTCACAAATTTTACTTCCTGTAAGTCCCTAGTATATGGTGTAGAAAGTTCATCCTCCTCCTCTCATCTCTGTACTATTAGTTAAGATTAAAAATGCCATGGTCTTCTCTTTATTAGATCGTTGAGGAGCGTATCACCTTGTGAGACTAAGAGAGGGAAATGAGTGGAATATTGCTTTCTAAACTAGTATGGGCAGTATGTGGATTTATTGATGCATTTCAAATGTATGCAGTTCCCAGGCTGTCGTTACATTTATCATCAGCAATGTTTTTTTTAGATATCTTGGTCAGTTTTGTGGTCATTTAGGGGGGATTACATTTTTGTATTTTCTGAAACACTGGAATGACATAAAAGGCACTTAAAAGAAGTTCTTCTTTGACAACATTGACACTCCATGTATGCCAAGGATGAAGCATATATATGTTATGATTGACAGTTTTCCTTTTCAGGTTTTGTTATTCCAGACACTCTGGACTGATCATAAGAATTTAAATGTTTTGGGGATGCCGTCTGCTGACACCAGAGACCGGGGAGGACTACCAGTCCCAGCTGCACCGCAGCAGAGCACCGCTGCCGTGACATCATTCCAGCGCCCGGAGGCGCAGAAAAGGAGCCGGGGCTTCCCACAGCGTGGGACGCCGTCTGCTGACACTAGAGGAGACCGGGGGAGGACTACCAGTCCCAGCTGCACCGCGGCAGAGCGCCGCTGCCGTGACATCGTTCCCGATCCCGGAGGCACAGAAAAGGAGCTGGGGCTTCCCGCAGCGCGGGACGCTGTCTGCTGACACCAGAGGAGACCGGGGGAGGACTACCAGTCTCAGCTGCACCGCGGCAGAGCGCCGCTGCCGTGACATCATTCCCACGCCCGGAGGTGCAGAAAAGGAGCCGGGGCTTCCCGCAGCGCGGGACGCCGTCTGCTGACACCAGAGGAGACCGGGGGAGGACTACCAGTCCCAGCTGCACCGTGGCAGAGCGCCGCTGCCGTGACATCGTTCCCGCGCCCAGAGGCACAGAAAAGGAGCTGGGGCTTCCCGCGGTGCGGGACGCCGTCTGCTGACAGCAGAGGAGCCCAGAGGAGGACTACCAGTCCCAGCTGCACCGCGGCAGAGCGCCGCTGCTGTGACATCGTTCCCTTGCCCGGAGGCGCAGAAAAGGAGCCAGGGCTTCCCGCAGCGCGGTACGCGTGCGGGCCCGTCTGAGCCTGTCCGAGACAGGAGGAGGCAGGGCAGGGCCATTCCTCTTGGTTCATCGCTCTAAGAGACCGACGCTCCAGAACACAAGTAGGTGATTACTTTTTTCTTGGTTCACGTCAAAGGGGCCGATTCCGATCTCGGCCGGTAGGGCTCCGAATCGGATTCGGCTTTACCGGATCCGATTCGGAGCCCTGCTTCCCGACCGAGCCGAGCGAGTACGATGCGAAATCGCCGACCGACTCGTCCGGGCGTCCCGACCGCTCCGACCGACTCGCTCCCGGGCTCGAACCGCTCCGACCGACTCGCTCGGACTCGACTCGCACCGCGCAATGGAGACGTTCCCGGCCGGGTAAGTATGATGCGCGCCGCGAGCAGTCCGACCGAGCCGCGCACTCCGGCTCGAAAGAGCTGTCGGAGCCGTACTTTGGGGGTCCGTGTCGGACCCCCTGTACGCGTAGCTGCGCGAGTCGCACACAGGGGGGACCCATGGGTCCCCCTACCTGTGCGTGTATGGCGCGAATCGCTTTGCCGCGTACCCGCTGTAGGGGCGCCCTTGTCCGACTCGCACCCATTGAGTCAATGGGAGCCCGCGTACGCGTTGTACGACCGGCTCCCATTGACTTCAATGGGAGTCCGACCGACTCGAGTCCGATAACATACGGACGCATCGTACTCGTTCGGTCGGACTGCACGGGTCCGATTCGGTCGGAAATCTCTCCGGGTCCGGCTCGGTCGGAGAAATTTCCGGCCCGAATCGGAATCGACCCCAAAGTCTAAAATCTTAAACGCAATATGTATTTGTAAAAGACAAGGGGTATTGGACCTATGATCTAAATCTGCGTTGACTGTTGTATTGGGCCATTTATCATCTACTTTGAAACCTCAGGCACCCAGCCTACGGCACCTCGACTACATCACACTTCCGCAATAGAAATGGGCAAAAGAAAGGCTACAGGTGCTGCTACAGGGAAAAACAAAGCCCCTAAAATTGCTAAATATAAGAAAACAGCAGCAGACAATGGCACCTTAGCAGCAATTGATGACTTAATTGAGGAGGTGGAAACAATTCTATCCAATAGGAAGAAGCTAACTAGTGAAGGCACAAAAAGGATATCTGCCTTCTATAGGAAACAGGTCAAGGACAGTAGTGGGGAAATTCCAGCACGGAACATTATTGTCCACCATGCCCCTGAAGAGACTCAGCTGCAAGAGCCGCAAGACTCTGCTCCTATTCCTCTTAGGTCCCCCTCGTGTAATGGGAAGGGGGGCGCGGCAAAAACTGATGCAGCTATACATGCTATTCCAAATGTAACCACAAATGGGATTACAGAAAGTGATAGTAAGGTTATCACAATTGAATGCACAAACAGATATGCACCCTTAATTTTAAAGGAAGACCAAAGTAGTTTGGGACGAGGGGAACTGATTCAGAAGCACACACCCAATTCGTGTGGCGGTGTAGATAAGGTGACACAAACTCAGAGTTTAGGAAGCAACAAACCTTTCGTTGAGTTACACCAACAACTAAACAAACTGATAGGAGAGCTATGCGACTTAAAAGAGCTAATTGGGGCATCTATCCATCTTAACAGTGGAAGTGATAATGAAAACATAAGAACACAAAAAGACTATTCATCTAAGGAAAATAACACCACCCAGGCACATAACACATACATGGGGGGACCATCCAGATTGCCTCACCGAGGACGCTCTAGAATATGTACAGGGAGAGTAGTATACCCAGCTAATCCTAACTACCTCCCAGCAGCACCCGGACTTGATACCTGCATCTGCCGATCCGATGCACCTGGCAGACAATGGGGAATGGAAAACCGCAAATCAACTAGGAAGGATGTAATGTATGGGGCACATTCAACCATGCAAACCCCAAACGACTTCAACTCCACCTTAATTCACCATAGATGGCGAAGCCAGGCTATAGCCCAAGAGGACTTGATAAAATCACAGGCAGGCAGGACTAATAGACCCTTTCTCACTCACCAACAAGCCATGCATTATAATAAGAACAGAAGTGGAGTCTACAAGGTACTAATGACAAATGTCCCTAAACTAAAACAGGGTGACAGAGAAGATGAAGACTCTTTAAAGAACAAAGTAGCCCACTGGATTAGGCATGGGCGCCACTGTTTATCTATCATAAGATCAGACATAATCAAAGCGGCACGGCTTCCGTCTGAAACCGGTCAACTGGACAACATAGAACAAACCTTTCAGTCCAAATTCTTTGTAGACAGCCTGATAGGCCTAGATTTTCTCACACACGGCCTGGTGGAATCAAGAATTAGATTTAAGCCATATAACACCTTACCCTCGAAGAACAATAATCCCTCACTAGATCATTCACAACCAGAAATATTGGATCAAGTTGACTGACTGTCGAGGAAGGGGGACGCTATAATAAGGTCTGACTCCGTAACTAACAGACCCGATAGTACCTGTAATCCCACAATGATTGGCCAACTAACAATAAATGGCGCACAGAGGCATAGTACGATACCGATGGGCATTACGCCCTATGGAAATATGCCCCTGAAACAAGCGCTACCACACTTCCAGAGGGCATTAGGATTATCCCTTGGAATGTTGCCGGGTTAAAGCAAAAACTTCTAGACCCCAGCTGGCAGGATTACATAGCAAACTTTGATCTTTGCCTATTTCAAGAAACCTGGCTAACTGAACCTCCCTTTAAATCTGGATACAGGACCTTCAGTATAGAAGCCCTACCCTCTAAAAGGGTTGGTCACATCGGTAAAGATTAACATGAATCTAACCATAGAAGTACTGAACACCAATTCCCCAGATATACTTGGCTTAATGTTGAGATCCACAAATAAGACCAACTTTTATGTTTTTAATATTTACATAAGGCCAAGGCTGCTTTCGAAATAATCTTCAATAATACACAAGCTGGAGGCAGTCTTAGATTCTATAGACCCTGAGGGAGTCGTCCTTGTGGGGGGGGACACCTTAATTGTTGCTACGAACCCATATTAGGGTTAGAAACAGTCTTTGAGGATGAAGATCTGGCTAGAGGGATCTGCACAATCAACACAAATCACTCAGCGCCTTGCTCTGTAGCAGCTATGCAATTAATTCACTTCACCCTAGAACGAGGGCTGAGGGCTTGTAATGGCCGGCTGCCCTCGGATACACAATGCTCAAATACCTTTAGTAGGGGCAGGTCTAAATCCAGAATAGACTATATCCTGTTGACCACAATACACTGGGGATACATCGATGATTTTAAAGTAAACAATAGAGAAGGGAGCGACCATTTCCCATTATGCCTTAACCTAACAGGGAGTCTGATTGCTACCCACACTACTGTAGACAAGAACATTTCCTCACTACTTTCTGTGACTAATAACCGTAGATCAATTTAATGGTTATCTGTGATTGACCAAACTGAGCACCTCACTCGCATCTATAACGCGTTCTGCGACGCCTTTACCCCCTATGTTGAGGTCCGTTTGGACCAGATACCCATAATACACATACACCTCCATTTGGCCGAGATTATTGAGATGTCCTTAACGAAACCTTACAAATTAGACCTAAATCAAGGACGCAGGAATCATTCCAATGCCCCCTGGTACAACAAAGATTGTTCTCTAGCTAAACGAAGATTATTAGTGGCTCTTAAAGATAAAAACATGTCACAAATTAGGCAGACGCGGCTAGATTATAAAAAGGCGCAAAAGCAATCATTAAAGAGCTGGGATGATGCCAATTGGGATGACCTTATAATTGCAGCCAAAACAAATGATCACTCCTCATTTTGGAGGATTATGGCACATGGTCATAAAAAGGGCAGGACTGGCACAGATCACTACCTGGACGCTGTAAAATGGACCGGGCACTTCTCAGACTTGTACTCAAAGACTTCTGAGCATGATCCAATCCCTAGTGTATACCTAGAGTGTCTTGCGGACAAACTAGTGGGCCAGACTCTTCAATTTACTATCAATGACACCAGACTGGCCATAGGAACCATCAAATTAGGAAAGGCTCCAGGCCCAGACAAAATACCGGGTGATCTCTTGAGACACGCCCCAGAGGTCTGGGCACCATACATAAACCTTTTAACCAATGCAGTGGCAGCAGGGTCACCCATCCCAGAGTCATGGAGGGGAGCTGAAATCATCCCTATTCACAAGAAGGGTAGCAAAGATGATCCAGCCAATTATCGGCCCATAAGTTTAATAGACATCCCTCAAAAGGTTTATGCGAGACAAATTCTGAATAAACTAAATGATTGGATATTAGATAATGACATCATCTCACCATATCAAGCAGGCTTTAGGCCTAAGACGAGCACAATAGATCAAGTCTTTAGACTCACATGTTTAGCCTGGAAATACGTAAAAGTTAAGGCCAGGCACCTATATGTTGCTTTCATAGATTTGAAAGCAGCGTTTGACTCTATACCAAGGGCCGGCCTATGGGAAACATTACGGCAACAAGAAGTCCCTGAGGAGATCCTGTCCCAGATAGTCAGACTCCACCAAGACAATTTTGCCAAAGTGCGTTGGGGCCCTGGAGGGGAACTACAGAAGCCATCCCTGTTAGGAGGGGTGTGAGACAGGGTTGTGTCTTGGCCCCTACCCTTTTCTTGCTATATGTGAACGACCTTTTCCAATATCTGCAGAAATGCATCCATGACTCGCCAAAATTGAGTGGGGCTCACACATGCGCTTTAACGTTTGCAGATGACACAATCTTATTATCGCAGATCCCTGGAGGGCTCCAAACGCTGCTATATTGTTTTAGTAATTACTGCAGAACAAAGGGCCTAGAAATCAATCCCACCAAGACTACCATGGCCATTAGACCGCACAAATATTTTAACAACAAATTGGTCTTAGATGACACATCACTAGAGCGTGTATCACATTTTTGTTATCTTGGGATGATACTGGACTCAAAACTTTCCTGGAAGCCACATATAAATAAGGCTAAGACAATCTTAATACAAAACACAATACCAATTGCTAAGAGACAGCTTGTAACAGAGTCCAAGGCAATCTCCCCGGCTCTGGAAGTCTACAGATATAGAGCTCAATCCTCTGTATTCTATGGGTCTGAACTATGGGGTGGAGAAAACCTCACTCAACTAATAGCAGCGGAAAACAAGGCCATGCGAATGTTTACAGTACTTCCCCAGAATACCCCATTGCTTCCCCTATTTTATGACATCGGTATCAAGAAATTGAAGCATTTAGCAGCTTTGAGACCTTTACTCTAAAGGGTCAGAATTTGGACCACTGAGGAATTACATGTATATAGGAATTGTCTAAGAGAGTTACTGGATTTGGATACCCCACTTACATTCCCCTGGCTTATCCACGTACGATCTTGACTTTTTAAACTGGACTTGAGCAGATTTTGGTTAAACCTTAGCACATTAGTGACAGATGCACAAAAAGAAATCAAACACATCTATTGGAATTTTATCCTAAATAGGTCTGCATCCAATGGTGCAGTGGGAAGACTTACGACGCAATTTTTAGCGTTTAAGCCGACTCCAAGCTTTGAACTATTCCTGGACCAAATCCAGCCACAGCTAGCCAAAACTCTATCTGAAATCCTGATACGAAACCTTCCAGATCAACGCAATCACATCTAAGTGGTCATGCTACCAAGCAGCGGGGCCAGAAACTAAATGCCCCCTACGTTTGCAAGGCTCAGTAGAAGACATTGCTCACATATTATTTTTTTGTCCAGCATATGCCAGTTTCAGAAGGAAATGGATAAAGCCACTGTGTCTGAGACTGATGACCAGGAAATACCTCGAGGCTCTAAGAATACTAAAAACAGACAGCTCACAAATAATTGTCTTTGGAGTCAGTAGATTCCTACTGGGGGTAGGCTATCTACGAAAAAAGAGAGGTTGAAGCTCTAATGCCTTCTCTTAAACATGCATATTACACTTTGATAGAGCAATTCAAGCATATTTTACTGCCAAATCGCTCCTTGACAATGATTAATAATTTTCTTCCTTTTAAACTCTCCTTGAAATAGTTTTACATGTCGTACTATAACAAACTGTTTGGGTTGTTTAACTACTCATTATGCACATGCACTTTATTGAATCCATGCGTAAATTTTGATAGTGAGGATAGAGGATGAAAAATCATAAATCCTATGGAATTGTTTTTACGTAACTCTACTGAAAAACTAATCTGGTTGATGTGGCTGTCCACTATGCACGTGCACTATATACATGTAATCTATCTGTAAATATGGGCAGCAAAGACAGACCTAAAACATGATATACCCTATGCAAATCTTGCCCATAATATTTAAAAATACATGCATAATGGGATTGCTGAACTGACAACTTTCGTGTAAGCATTGCATCTTACTGTATTTTACTGAGTTTTATTATAAATTTTATCTTTTATGATCTTTTATGGTTTGTGAACCAAAATAAAGATGAAATGAAATGAAAGCAATGAGATGTACTCAAATTGGAATGATCTCTGGTACCTTTACAGATCATAGCTTTTAGTGATTTGACAGTAACGTTTGAGTTAGGTACCTGACACCTGGACGACACATTCTTTGTTTCATGTTTCCAATATAAAGCTGGAAAAGGATTCTGAAGGTTATGCTTTCACTGGTTGTGACAGTTGTGGGTCATCCTTAGTTTGGCTTGTTGTAAATGTCATTCTAGACACCAGATACAGAAGGGGTTTGTTTCAAAGCCTTATAGCCTGGAAGGAATATGATGGTCTTGGGTACTGGTCTTCATTGTACTTGTTCTTTGTCTAACGAGTGGTACAGTACATTTTCCACACAAACCAGTCCCTTAAGTTGGGGGGAGGATTGCTGGTGGCCTACTATCAGGAATGATCTGGATTGATCCTTGAGAAGAAATGGACAAAGACCCAACCTGACCTCCTGGGGTTAATAATGAAGTAAAGGAAAGCAGCACAATAGGCTCAAGGACTAGAGATTGTAGAATGCAACACAGTGATGGCTGGGGCAAAGAGGGATTAGGCAGGACATCTGCCTAAGATCAGCCTCAGTTCAATCAGAAGAAGGTTTATATGGATTATAGATGTATCTGAGGAAAAATAAGAAGTGGAGCTTTCAAGATGTCTTGCAACTGCTAGGTGGTATGATTTCTCGAGCCTCAATTTGCCCATATATGCCCCCACATTTTTGGGGTTTTTCCTCCTTTTCCTGATATTTCCTTTCTGCAGTTAGCATTGTGCTTTTTTTTACCAGTGCAACCTTTGTAGAGCTAGTTTCTTGTTTGCTAATTGACTCTGCCTGTACTACTTGTTCTCCTGCCTTGACATCTCCAACTCCACGTGCTCATCTTCTCATGTCCTCCAGGTCTTCTAAACTGTGCAAGGGTTTCAGGTACTCCTTCAGCTCTTGATCATAATTTTTCTACAGAGACCCTGTAAATCTTACACTGCAGTACTCTCTATCTCATAACTGTTATAGGGGTGGGCGGAGTTCACAGAGTCCTACTACGCGGAATTCCACGCAGTCACAAAAAAAGTCAGCCGCGCTCTGCGGAGTTCCGCTTTCGGGTGGAGTTTTCTGGGGCCGAGTGCGTAAACAGCACTACACAGTCCTTAAGTTTGCTCATCTTCTAAATCACGCACGAACAGCACCACACAGTCCACATGGGTGCGGCCATCTTGTTTTTCTGCTCTTTGTTATGGTGGTAGGCCTAAATTTAAATCTGTCCTTAATCTTTGTAATCCTCCTCCTGTATTACTTTTCTACCCCAATTTTTTATTTTTTTATAGTAGCGTGTGTCTTAGTATTTGTGTATTTTACATTTTTGTATTAATTTTTAGGTCGAGCATTCGAGACCTATTGTAATTTCTCTTGTGGCTTAAAACCATCCCCCTGCTCTCGATTTGTTTGTTTCAGTGCCCTTTAAAAATCCTCTGTTCCTCCCAGCAGCAGGGACTAAGTACTGGCTCGTTGCGCAATGGTTCTTCATTTGTTCTTAGGGGGACTATTTTTTGTCTTGGTTTCCTGCTCTATTACTGTTTGCCTGTGTTCAGCTTTGGTAGCATAGCTGTTTAGCTTTAACTATAGAAGTTCTCCCTCCCACCTTCTCTTAATGCTACAGTTGGGTCAGTGCTGCCTCCCACACAGTGCCTCCCGCTCCATTGGTTGTATTTTTTAACCTTTTTGCAATTTTCCATGTCGATCGGCAGTTGGGCGTTTGTTTGGTAGGATAGGACTATGTTTGGGCTTCTTTTTACGGGTGGTGGGTTTGTTTTGCTTCCTTTAACTCAATTTAGTAATACGCAAAACACTATCAATATGCTTAAACAAAAAAACTTATATTTGGGCATTGTTCGTCCTTTTTTAAAATGGTGCAGCAGCCTTAGTGCTCGGTGTGAAGCTGTTGCAGTCCTGCTCTGCTTTCAGTTGCAGGAACTGGTACAACAAGGAGACGCCCATATTTTACCACCAGTAAGAAAATATTCTTGCTCGCTCGCTTTGAGCGGGGCACTGTTTACTGTCTGCATTGTCATGTCCTAAAATATGATTTCAGCTTACTTTGCTGCCTTATTCTAGCCCACTCCAACATGGCCGTCCTTGACCATGTTCTTTCCTTTACTTCTTTTTTATCCTGCACGCGTGCGCTGTATTTTCACTAATCACCTTCGCCTCTTTTACTTTACCGGATTCTGGCATTTGCCTCCCTGACAAGACGCTCACTGGCAAGTGCTGCCCCTCGCTCTACATTGAAAGTCTCTGTGAGGGTTTTTGTTACAATTAATCACCATGCCCCATTTCCAGGTTGGTGAGTTTATCTTCTTTTTGTATCAGCTGTATAAAGCGATGGAATGGTTCAAGTGGAAAACAACTCTCTTTCTTGGTGTAAGCAGGCATGCAGATGTTTAATTCCTTGTTTTCTTTTATTACAGTATTTCCTCGGCACTCTACATGTAATTTGCACTAACAGAAAATTATACAGAATGTGAAAAATAACAAAGTCTGGGTCACTTGTCAGCCGGTTTCATGGAGATGGCATGACTAAGAGCCAGTAGCCTGCAGCTGACCGCTTCACAGTTTGTTCTCGATTAGTGACAGATTTTGAAACTAAAGTTGACTAGGTCAGTGCAAACTGAACACCCCGTCAGCCCTGCATCCTCTTTGGATGCACTGAAGAAAAACAGACAGGGACACACTTTCATAAGGTTGGAATAAATGTCATAGTTTGTGTTATCACTGCCTCCCTCCCCCAGACCTGTACGTATTGCATTACACTTCCACATTTGAATATTGCAGACTCATGGAATAAACAAACAGCACAAAATAAAGAGTTCAGATTGCACGAATCTCGGCAGGTCTGGATTACCTGCACATAAAACGGAATCTGAGCAAAGTTTTCCTTGAACGCACGTTCTGAACAAGTACAGACAATGAGGGGCATTCTTTGCATGCCACACACCCTGTCACCAGATGTAGCCTGTCAGCTGTTCTTATGCGCATTATGAACAATGCACAGGAAGATCCCAGTGGTGACAAGCACTCCCGAGCCCCTGACTCAAGTTATATTCAGAGTTCCACACATGTAATCTATGCGCCTACCTTAACCTTGAGCGCAGTGCAGTTAATGTTATTCTCAAGCAATATCAAGTGAACGTATCTCTTGCAAAGCAATTTTCTCCAAGCACACAGAGAGTAGACTGAGGTCGCGGTTTCAGATGTTCTTTATTCTGTTATCTTTGTTGCTGCCCATATGCCAACACGTGTTTCGTCTACAGCTGTTTGAGTCACAGCAGACTTCATCAGGGCACATGCATCTACAATGCAAGCGTATCAAAAAATCAGGAGGAGTTATCTCCTATCAAGACATAGTTCCCTTCACCCAAGTTTTGTGACTAAATTATCTCACGAAGTAGTGATTTCAGTCGTGATAGAATGATCCATGCTCCTTAGTTTTTTAGAGATTATTCCATAGTGTTTTCAGTTACCATAGTGTTCATGTCCAGTTATACTAAGTCCTACGACATGCAAAAGTTTGAGCATGCAAGTGAATTCACAAGCAGTGTCTTTTAAAACTAGTGCATATTAAGTTGTGGGGGAGTATAGCACTCTTACTCACTAGGTCTGCCTGGAATAATAATACGTCATCCAAGTAAGGCTTGACATTATTTGATAGAAAATCTGAAAAATAGTATTGTATTGTAAATCTGGGGCAGTGTCAAAAAGCCATGGATGTTGCTGGGAACGCCCCCAGCAACACCCATTGCACACCCCTTTAACACAGAAAACTGCGTTAAAGGGACCGATATTTATCAGTTAGCAATAAGCCCAAAAAAGTGGCTTTGTGCTGCCTGATAAATATCACGCAGGCTTCTGCGCCAGGGAACGCCACAAAAAGTGATGTTCCGGCGGCACAAGGGGCCTCATAAATAAGGCCCAGTGCATGCCTGTGATTGACCTCTGTTGTCCATAAGTGGGCTCTAAGTAGTGTTTGCCATGGCCGCGTGTACTTTACCTAGGTACTTTGTTAACATAGCCATAGCTGTACTGTACAATTACTGTAAAAGCTTATAATATGGTCTGGTGTGCACTTTTTTCTTTAAATATTTACTCCACTGCAAAAAAATAAAAAAATAAACAACATTGCCATTTATAATGCCAATAGCTCCAACTCCAGCAAATTCGAGACCTATTGCATTGCAAATGCTTGTTTTGTATTGTTGTGACTTTTCGACTTAGTTTATTTCCCCTTCTTTCCTTCTTTCTTTCTTCTTTACTTTCCCTTCCTTTTCCTTCTTAGTTATTATTTCCCAACCCAGCGCCATGTCAGAGGGGCTACTTGCGTGTGGGCAGCGCCGCCGCCCAGGTGAGCAGCCCCGGGTGATCTTTGGAGAGGAGGAGGTGGCAGCACTAGTTTTTTTTGTGCAGCGCCACCTCCCCTCTATGTTGGCAGCAGGCAGCAGGCCCAGTAGGGGGTACACCTTTTGTGAGCATCTGTGGTGCTGGGTGATGGTGCGCCGGTGTGTGTGGCGCACCAGCCATGCTCGATACACCGCCCAGCAGCTGAAGCACTGTTTGGCAGATATTCTCGACGGCGAACAGGACCTGCTCGGCCTTTTAGGCGTTGAGATTCTGGGGCTCGGTGAGTATTAATTATTTGCTGTGTTTGTGTTCTACAATGCTAAAAAAAAATCCGAATAGCATGCTGCCCACACTCATAGGTAAGTTTTGTTTCATAAAATTTACGCTGGTATATTATTGTGTGATACAGTTTCTAGTTAATGGTAGGCAGGTGCCGCTACCTAATCGCATTCATCAGGTGCTCGCTTTCGCTGATTAATTAAGAAGCCATTGCAGACTGTTCTCCTGTCACTATAGTGAATCACTGAGTAGCGCATCCTCTCTGTGACTTTGTTTATGTAGCTCGTACAGTTCCAGGTTATTTAATTGAATTCATAGTGATGATGTGAAGTATGCATCTATACATTGTTAAGGAGATTTGGAATATGAATTTAATGACAGTTGATAGCCTCGAGTCGAAACTAGTAGTAAAATAGGTGATCTGTTTTAGCGACTGCGTTTGCTATTCATAAAATATGTTGTGGAGAATATTAACAGAATCACTAATCTATTTTTATTTATCTTCTTAATTTCTTTCATCAGCACCCAAGTGCAAAAATAGGGACGATTCGGAGAGTCCAGGACAAGCTGATCAGCCGGCACCGACCAGCAGCGCCACTGCTGAGGGCTCTGCTGATCCCAGTAAGTTCTTTTATGATTATTGTGGACTACTTAGGGTAGAACCGTAGAATCTTGGGGTACTGGTCTATTGGCATGTTGGCGCTATCTATCGTGATTTGTGAAGATTCAGATAGCAGGCCCAAGTAAGGTAGTATTGTAAATAAAAATCACCATGTACGTTTGTTGAGAAGGCTTTCCTTTTCCTGCTTATGCCTAGCTCTAACACACTTCAGTTCATGAGACAGTGGCCATGGTCATCATGGACCATACCTGAACCCAACCCCCAATGTAGTGTGTTGCTGACCCGTTCATTTATAGTTACAGTATACTAGCAGTTTCCAATGACAGTGCAGCATGGTTGGGAAATAAGTATGAAGTCCCACTCCCATTGCACTTGCCATCCAATACCATATGTCTTTCACTGACCATTATTCCACACCTGGCTTGTCTAACTTTGTGAACCAACCAATCAAATGCCCAGAGTGATATTTGGAAGATACTGACGTGCTAACTGAGCTGTAGTGCTGCATTGCTGCTGTATTTGGGGTT
Source organism: Calotriton arnoldi (assembly GCA_963921515.1). Lineage (NCBI taxonomy): Eukaryota > Metazoa > Chordata > Amphibia > Caudata > Salamandridae > Calotriton > Calotriton arnoldi. The sequence continues at coordinate 366,854 of CAWUFW010014475.1, read as the reverse complement.
GCGTACCTGGGATCTAAATTATGTGTAATGTTTTATTCCAGTCACATAGAACATCGGGGATGCCAGCTCCAGCCTGCTGCAGGAGGAGACGGCAATGGGTCAATTGGAGAGGGAGAAGAGGCAGCAGGGACGGGCACTGGTAAATCACATAATTTCTTGCAATTACTATGCTCACTAGCTTTTGCCATGGCATTACTCGTTGTCATAAAAAATGACCGTGAAGTGAACCCCCAGCTTTACCAGCCACCCACAGCGGTGGTTGAGTTATTATTATGGCCTCTGCTATCTGCAATACAGCAAAATCTCACATAATGAGCTTTGATGGCTTCAGAGAGGCATGAACAAAAGGAAGGTAACTTAAAAGAAAGGAAATGGTATATGAGTGAAAGGGTGGGAGGGTGAAAGGGTGCATGGTGGATGGGCGAAAGGATGGTTTGAAGAAAGGGTTGCTATGTATTGAATGGGTGGATAATGTATTGGAAATTTTGGTGAAAGACTGGATGGGAGAAAGTAAAGCTTAATCATGGTGGCTATGGGTGAATTAGAATGAAAGGATGAATGAAAATTTGGATTGTTTGGATGAATAAGCAAGGCAGCTCTTCTTCTCACGAGGAGCATGCTGCTGCTCACCTACTCTGCTTACTTGTTTATGTAGGGTTATCACTGTCATTCAAAGCTATGGTTCTTCTAAGTGGGGGTTATTTATTTATTTGTATTCTTTGTTCTACTTCTTTGAGCCAGATCTATCCTACCTATCATTCATCATCCCCCCTCCCCGCCCATGGCATTTTTGCCAACTATGACAGCGTACAGGATGGGGCAATCAATTTGTGACTGCAGTGTTGGCTGTGTAATGTGAGTCTGCTTCAGCTATTGTGGCATTTACAATGTTTTCAATGCATTGCAAACCAAACACACAAGTTGTGTTGTCTCTTGACCCACTCAGTCACCTCTCAGTACTTCACTCGTTTACTTTTTCCTCAGTTTTTCTGTCCCAGCCTACCAAATTGCCATTCTTGGCATGTGCCACATTTAATCATGCGATACCCATGTGAAGTGATTCCACAAATATATCAAGGTTTCCCATAACAGATTTAATTAACATTTGTTCAGATTTTTTACTTCTGAATTGAACTGTGACTGAATAAGACAAAGATGAAGAATCGATTATCAGTGTAGTAGCCCCTCTATTATATGTAAAAAAAAAGCTCTACCCTACCTGTCTAATTCCTCTACCCTATCCCCTGCAGTAGAGAAAATCAAGTTTCCTTTCCTTGGTTACTGCCCAGCAAATGAATTTGTTGGAAATATGTGGTGGCAGGCAAGGACAAAGAGTAAAGTGGGAGTAAGTACATGATTTGATATCAAGTTTGGCATATGGGATACACAGTGACGAATGTGCCAAATAAAATCTATATAGCCCGTTCCTTTACCTGTAGTGCAGTCCATTAGATTCATTTTCCTCAAAGTCTACTTATGGCAGCCATGATAATATATTAATAGCTGCATTTCATACGTGAGGTGTGTGACTGACATAGGGCCAGATGTACGACTGTTTTTTCGGTCGCAAAAGGGAAATCAACGCCTTTGCGACCGCAAAAACCAGTGGTGGTATGTACAAACGCGATTTTGTGAGTCACTGACTCACAAAATAGTGTTTGCAACTCGATATTAGGAAGGGGCGTGCCAAGGGCGCCTCTTCCTAATAGCGAGCCCAAATAGCATGTACCATTGTTTTGCGACTGCATTTGCGGTCGCAAAACACTTGCAGTTTACCACCTACTTCAAGTAGGTGGTAAACCACTTGCAAATGGGAAGGGGTCCCCAGGGGACCACTTCTCTTTTGAGAGTGTATGTGAAAATATTTTTTAAGAGCAGGCAGTGGTCCCAGGGACCACTGCCTGCCCTTCAAAAATGAAACTGAAAAGTTTCATTTTTCTTTTTTAAATGGATACCGTTTTCCTTTAAGGAAAATGGGCTGCATTTAAAAAAAAAACTGCTTTATTTAAAAAGTAGTTACAGACATGGTGGTCTGCTGACCCCAGCAGGCTACCATCCCTGGGAGTGCTAGCCATTCCCAATGGGGTCGCAAATTGCGCTTGCCTCATGAATATTATTGAGGCATGCAATTTCCGACCCCATTGGGAATCGCAAACAGTGTCTGAGACACTGTTGTACATTCACTTTTGCGAGTCGCAAATTGCGAGTCGCAATTCAACGCAATTTGCGACTCGCAAAAGTGAATGGTCGTACATCTGGCCCACATTATGTTATTTATTATTAATCTGCTTCTTTGGAGACAGGGTAGAAAGAGAAATGCATTTGGCGAAGAGCAGGGCCATTGGAATTAGAAATAGATAATTGTCACCTACAGCTGCAGACAGTAGCAAAGTAGCAAACTAGCAGAGGCGCTGGCTAGCAATGAGCATGGATTCATTATTTTAGCACCACACACAACTTGTACACCATAGTGCATAATGTCGTACTCATCAATGAGAAGTTATTTATTTTTCAAGTCATAGTGTCTGACTTTGTTTATGGTTACTTGAAAAGCCTTTAGAAAAACAAATAATCAAATCACTGGTTTTTAATTCCTATGATGTTATTGTCTGCCACACAGTCAGTGTTTTTTTATGTTTGGCAACATGTGTGGGTAAAACATAAAATTGGCCTTGTGACTCTCTTAATCATAATCACATCAAATAAATTCCAATGGCCCTAGGGGACCAGGAATGTACTGCTATTGTGCCACCCAGTTATTTAAAACAATTGTTTGCACAGAGCTTTATTTACAATTTGTCTTTTTGTTTTTCTCACTGATGCTCTAGCTGGTCCAGCTGGAACACCTGAAAGGCAGGAGAGAGCCTCCCATTTGCGGCGGCAAAGGCTGGAGTGTATCCTGCAGGAATACCAGTGGCTGGTGGTCCTGGAAGAGGAGTAGCAGGAAATATATGCACAACAGTAGGCCCCAGAGCAGCAGGTACCCCTCAGCCTCCAGCCTCGCAGCCATCCCATCACCACCACCAGCCAAATGCTGCCACCCCACTTCAGAATGGCAATAGGCCATTGCTGCGCCGCATCCTGCAGCGGCTGGACACCATCGAGGGCTGGCTCACCTCGATGGAGCAGAGCATAGACCAGCTCCAGACTGATATCCATAAAGCCTTCTTTTAGCACTTTTTTCAATTTTTTGTTTTGGTGTTGGGATTTGTTGTTTGTTGGAGCTGGGTGGAGCATATGGGAACGGTACTGGGACTGGAGAGACTTTCTTGGACATTTTGAGCTTTGGGGCTTGGGTCACTTTTGTTGGGAGAGGGGTGGGCATGTTGTTTGGGTGGAGAGTGTGGGTTGCTTTGTAGATAAATAAAGGGGGATACTATTTTTTCTAATCTAAATTTATGACTGAAATAGTTTATTTTACTTTTACTTTGCACTGCTGCCTTCAAGTAGTTTTAAATAGCCTGGTTATGTGCTTTAAACTTAAGAGAGAGCGTAGCACTTAGTTATAGAGTCTAGGCTTTTACTTCTCTAACTATCTTGACCATTATGAAGAATGCTGTCATGATGACCTATTGTATCGAAGTTCTGAACTATCTAGATAAAAAACAGTAGCAGTTCATTTATTTCTTACTAAGTTAAATTACATCCATACTAGTTTTCTTACCTAAATATACATGCAGCAATAACAGTGGAGGCATCACAACTTCACAAGCGAGGTACCACTTCCAGTTCCACCCAGGTGAGCTCCAATTGTAGGATTGATCTCAATGATTGATTGATTATCCATTGCAGGCAAAGAAATGGAAGTAGAAAGACTAAGTAAGTGGGTTATATATTTATCAAAGATTTACAAAGAATTGACACTACCTGAGTACTATGGGGGTCATTAGGATGGCAGTCGGACTTTTGTCTGAACGCCATTGTTGTGGGGATCGGGACCGCCCGCCATGCATGCGGCGGTCCAGCACTCTAAATTAGGATGTGACTGCCACCATGGTGGTTGCATTTTGCAATTTAACATTGCGCAGACCGCTCCGCCAGGCAATCAGTACGATTGCCTGTGGTGGGTCAGTGGCGGACGGTCTTTGCATCCGCCTCGGTCGCAGTCTGGATCCGCCCGCCATCCTAATCTGGCGGGTGGTGAATCATCGTTCGATGGCGGAGGGATCGCCACCGCACAGTTGATGGTGGCGGTCCTTCCGCCATCGTAATGACCCCCTATGTGATGACACAATGAGAATGCTTGATTGTGCCCAAATAGAAAAAATAGCAATACTAGTAAGTTTTGGCTAATGTGGAGCTAACAGTATTATTTGTGAAATCCTCAAGTTATAAAAAATTGACTCAAAATCTGGAGTCGACAAGCTTAAGTTAGGCGTTTACGGTTAGGCAACACAAGGCCTGAATGATGACGATGCTGACGACTGATGTTCTTCATTCTATATCTAGAAAAATATGGATCATTTTTAATGCGCTGGTTGGTAATGGGCTGGTGTGGGCTAGATACTGCTTAGAAGATTCTCCAGTAAGTTGGTGTTGCTTTAACCACATTTGACACACCAAGTGTGTGATCCATTGATGGTGTAATTTGAGGCACACCTCAATAAATCACGCAACTCGAGGGGAAGAGGGTATGGTGAATTGAAGGGTAATGGGATTTGGGGAAAGGTTTGACAAAGTCAAACACTACAACACAAGGCCAACCTTCATCTGGGCAGGTGCTGAGACAGAATATCGAGTTGGAAATGTCGACTTATACAAAAATCGAGATGGAAATATCATGATTCAGAAATATCAACAGCAAGAATATTGTGGTCAAGACTATCGAATTTAAGGTAAGAAATATTGTTTTTAAAAATATAGAAGTCATTAATATTGTTTGCAAAAATATAGATGTTTAAAATATCGATTTTTTAATTAGTGTTACGTATTTTAGTTTATATTTTAAATGTATGTGATGTATGTTTTTTTGTATAAATATTGTTTATGTTTTTTAATATATGTGTTATGAGCGGTCCGGATCCACTCGTCCCTTTTTCTAACCCCTTTCTGGAAAACGGGACCTCTACAGCCTTTTCGCACTCGTGGTCCATTCAAGGAGTTGATTAAGGCATGCAAATGACGAGGATGATTGTTCCACATTACTGACCTCTGCGTGCTCCCTCGAGGACCTTAATGGAGTCCAACTGAATTTTAAGTTCGATCACCCCCACTTTGTTTTGTTTCCCCTTCCTACTATCTTCCCATTGCTGTCATTTTTTCCGTTTTTCTCGTCAATTCCCTACTTTTTAGGAAACAATCTACACCAGATTAAATCTGTCTTTCACGGCAAACTAATAGTACTCTATTATATCGCCTTAGCCTGGAGCTCCACCTTGTGACCAAATACTAGAATTACATGCTGATATTTTCGCTACAGTTACTTAGCTGGTGGTCTGTAGAACTACTAGAATTACTTGCTGATATCCTCTCCACAGTTACCCATCCCCTGTTGACAACCTAATAACCTACCTTCACTATTAAAGTCTTTGTTATTGAACTTTCCAGCACGTCATGCCCCCGCTTAGCTCTATCCCTTCCAGACACATATGTCTATAACTTAGCACGGTTCTTTCCATTCCTGATCTGTAAGTGTAATTGTTCTGTCCCAGACCGTCTAGGCTACCTTATCTTGCACTCCTGTAGAGGCCATACTACTACTTTTACCTTCTGATTATCTTGTTGGTTCATAAATTATAACTAAACAGGAACACTTGGTAGTAGCGCACGGGCGGTGGATCACCGTATTCTGTGTCCCTCCCACTCTCCTCCCCCTGATACATCCCCCCTTTTACCTTACCCCTAAATGCCCTCACGACCTTCTTCAAACTCTCTACTTCTCAACCCCGTCTTAACATGCCCCCTTTCAATCACTCAAACACCCCCCATGACTTTACTCTCTCCAAACATGGCCCTAACTCCTGGACCATCCTTTACCCCCCCAATCTGTCCAAAAATGCAAAGAAAAACTTCAAACATAAAATACTCATTCGTAACCCTGAAACACTTATCGTCGATAACTACCTCAGCCTCTCTTCCGCCATAAAAACCAACTACATATTCTATTCCAAACGCCCCTCCAAATGGAAAAGTACTTTCCTACGTCAACTCCCAGTCACTCACTCAATCAAAATTCCCTATGGATTTAAATTATCCACTACTTCCTCCCCAATTTTTCCTGGTGAAATCGACATCTCCATCTTCAAAACGGGTAACATCCTTATACAAGCCGCCGAATCACACCTCTCCATCTTTGAGCACCACTTCAGTACCTTGTCTCTCCACCTAGACAAAATGATCCCTAATCCTCCGTATAACCAACCGATCAACACCCCCCCGCTCTCTCCCCTTCCCCCTACCCCACTCTCCCCCTCCCCTCTCTTCCCTCCTACCAACACCTTAGTCCAAACATCTACTTCCCACACCCCCTCCCCTTTTATCTCTATAACCAATACCAGCTCCCAATCACAATCCCCCATATACTCTCCCCCTCCAATGATCCTCCCTCTTCCTGACATCCCCACTTCACACCCCCTCCTCCAACCACTCACATCCTCCAATAACCTGTCCCCCCCAACCCCTTCCAAAATACCTAACCCTTATCCTCCCTCCTTGACCCCCCAACCTGAATCCCTACCCCTCCTCCCCGGCTCTCCCACCGTCCCACATCTGGCCCTACCCTCACCCGCGCCTAATCCACCACCACTACCACCGAATTTCTCGCCACCGTTAATCCCCGACGCAGTCATACTTCAAACTCTCAATGCCCTCATATTATTTCTATCCACATCCCCTGAGTTTTCTAATCTCTCATCCTCCATCATGCCATCACCTACGCCTAATAGCCCTATCTCTACTCATTCCACCTCCATCGACCCCACACACCCCACACACAACTGCCCCCCATCTGCAACAAACACTATCCATTCCCTCTCACCCTCATCCTCCCCTTCTAAGATCCCCCTCTCCCCTATAACCTTGACCCTACACAACATTGAACGCAATCTCTCTCTACTGACTAATGAATTCTCTCGACTTAGAGAAGACATTAAATCCCTCAGCTCTGGAACCCGACTCACACGTGCAAACTCACCCCACTCCAACCGCAAAATCCCCGCCAACATCAATCATCATCATTGGAATATTTCCCCCCTCTACAACCGGATGTCTAGACCTCGCCGCACCTCGAACCACCTCTCCCCATCAGACCTCTCCGAACTATGCAATTCTTACCATCCTAATACCTTAGTCAACAACCCACCTCCCACCTACTCCAACATCCCTGTCATTCTAGGCACCAACAGAATTCCCTCCTCTCCCGCCTCCCCAAGACCCCCTCCACATCTCACCACCATCCACTCCTGCCCTCCCCCAAAACAACCCCAAACCACTCGCCTGCATGCTTGTTAACTGTCGATCTGCCGTTCGACACGCCACTGAAATCTCCGAATCTATCCTTAGCGAATCAATTGATATTGCATTCCTCTCGGAAACCTGGTTCAATGACCACTCAACGAGCATGCTTGATCTAATCTCCCCCGGATACTCTATCCTCAGAAAAGACAGACCTGACAGAATAGGGGTGGCCTGGCCATAATCTTCAAAAACGAACTTCAGCTCTCCCTTGTTAACAACTCTGGCCATTCGACTTTCGAATACCTTGAAGCTGAACTTAAAGTTCAAAATACCCATCCTATTCGTTTACATACTATCTACCACCCTCCTGGTGATCCTCACTCCTTTATTGATGAACTTCCTGGCTTGATGACACAAGCCTCAATATCCAACTCAAAAAATCTCTTCCTTGGAGACCTCAACCTCCACTTGAATGACACCAATGATCCGACTACCACCCTCTTCACCAACCTTCTCGAGATCAATGACCTCAAACAAATATGTCAGTCCCCCACCCACACCAAAGGAGCCACCCTGGACGCCATCATTACCAACAATGACTTGGCCTTCCTGACCAACATCATCCCCATTGACTGGTCCGACCACCACCTCATATTGTTCACCATTGCTATCACACCCCTCCCCTCCCCACCAAACAAATTAAACCCTTGAAATGGACCAGAAATCTAAAATGTATCCCTCCTGACGAGCTTGAGTCCAAACTCCAAGCTCAACTGCTCCTCACTCCTCTCTCACATAACGCAAATGAGCTTACTGAGCACTTTAATAAAGTTGTTACGGATGTCCTAGACCAAGTGGTCCCTTCTAAACTTAAAACTCTAAGAAATATCCCTTCCAAATCATGGTTTAACCTAGAACTTAACAACGAAAGACGCTCATTAAGACTGATGGAAAGAACCTGGAGACAGCATCCCTCCCACTCAAACCTGACACTCCTCAGATCAGCTAGATCTACATACAAAAAACACATTTTCAACGAAAAGGCATCCTTCTTTCGTACTCAACTCGATCGGGCCAAAAACAGACCTAGAGAACTGTTCAACATTATCTGTCACCAAACCTCCTCAGCTCCGCCTAACCCCACGGCCTCTACCATTAGATGCGAAGAAATTGCCCTCTTCTTCTCTGAAAAAATCGCCAAAATAGATCAATCCTTCCGCTCAACTCAGATCCCAACCAACCCCCTACTTACTCCTGACATCACCTCTAAATCTCACTCCTCACTCTTGACATCCACTGATCCCCCCTCACACTCACCCGCTCCCTCACTTCACCCGAACCCCTCCTTACACATTCCTTCTCCTATTACCACCCTAAACTACCCCCCACACCTTTCCACCACTTCTCCTCTCGTACCAGTACACCAAAACTCACGACCTAAAAATAATGCCTCCTGGCAAAATTTCCTCCCTGTGACTGAGCGTGAAATCCACAGCATCATTGCTAAACTAAAACCATCCTCCCATACCAAAGACCCCCTCCCATTTAACCTCGTCCAAGACCTAAAGCACATCATTGTCCCATCCTGGACCACAATCATCAACTCTTCCCTTGCTACTGGAAATGTCCCTAGCTCCCTTAAACTTGGTCAAATCTCCCCCATTATTAAAAACACTAATGCTGATCCTAATGACTTAAACAACCTCCGCCCCATCACCAACCTCCCCTTCTTTCTAAAGCCCTTGAAAAATGTGTCTTGCTCCAATTAGACAAACACATCGAAAAATTCAACCTTCTGGACCCCTTACAATCAGGCTTCAGAAAAGGCTGCAGCACTGAAACTGCCATACTAACCATTGTTGACGACATCCACCACTCCCTTGATAATGATGAAACATGTCTACTTATCCTCCTTGATCTCTCCGCAGCTTTTGACACTGTTAACCACTCTGCCCTACTTAATGTGCTCAAAGATCGTTTCGGCCTCAATGGTACTACCCACAAATGGTTTGTCTCCTATCTTCAGCATCGAACCCAGCAAATTAAAATTCAAGACTGTCTATCTAACCCCACTCCGATCTCCCTAGGAGTCCCCCAGGGTTCTATTCTCTCACCCTCTCTCTTTAACCTCTTTATGGAACCCCTCACCCTCATTCTTAAACAAGCTGGCATCAACTACCACCTCTATGCCGACGACACCCAACTCTACTATAAGATCAAATCCCATACCAACATCATACACCTTAATAACACCCTCACTAAAATCCAATCCTGGTTCCACCTTAATCATCTCAAACTCAACCCCCAAAAAACTGAAATCATTCTCTTCTCCCCTAAAAACAACCCCCTCCCCATTCAAACCTGGATCTCTGACCTCAATGCCCTCAACTGCTCTCTCTCCTTGTCCAACTCAGTAAAATCTCTTGGTATCTCCATCGATAACAGCCTCAACCTCAATGTCCACATCAAAAATTCGGCTAAAGGAGCCCTCTTCACTCTGCGTCATCTCAAGAAAATCAAACCCTTTCTCCCAACTGAAGATTTTAAATTAGTAGTTCAATCCCTGGTCCTTTCGCGAATTGACTACGGCAATGCCATCCTCACTGGAATCCCCAAGGTCCACCTAGCTCCACTCAAATCTGTACTCAACCTTGCAGCCAGGTTCATCACCGACTGTAAACGGTTCGACCACATTTCCCCAGCCCTCAAAACTCTTAAATGGCTCCCCATCGAAGGCAGATCCGCCTACAAAAATGCATGCATCACACACAAAATCCTCCACCAAAATGCTCCATCATACCTCGCCAATAAACTCTGCAAAGCGGGCAGCACTCGACCTCTGAGAAGCACTAACGCTCTCCTCCTTGTCCCACCCCTGCTAAAAAGAAGTCCACACAATCCCGCTCCTTCTCCGGAAATGCCCCCTACATCTGGAACGCCCTCCCCAAAGACCTACGATGCAACCCCTCCTACTCCAGCTTTAAAAAGACCTCAAAATGCACCTCCTCAACAAATATTGGGGGTCTTTACCTGTGCCTTAAACTCGATCTGCCATATCTTATAGGTATTTAACCCTTTACTCTGACTATCTGTTTACATGATATGTTTAATATGTTTAATCTCAAGCCGTTCTTTCTTCTGTTTTACCTGCTATTATTCACATGTTGTTGAAATTTTGTTTTACTGTTCTTTCTTTGTCGTGTAAAGCGCTCTGATGTTTTGTTTTTCCATGATGCTGTAATTTGTTTCTGAACGTAACTAGCTCTATCATGTAAAGCGCTCTGATACCTCCGGGTCCAGCCAGCGCTATATAAAACCTCTAAAATAAAGAAAAATAAATAAATAAAATATGTGTTAAATTTTTAGTAGTTATGAATTTTATTTTAATAACATTTTGCATGATTTAGTTCCGTAGCGGGTTGTGGGTTTATAGGGGAATAGGGGGGGAAGTGATTTAATGATAATAAATTGATGATTATTTTTTATTTATTTAATTTAGATTTTATAGTGTTAATTGTGGAAAGTAATTTATTTGTAATTAAATATTAACTGGTTGTTAATTAATATTAATTAATGAATTGATAATTAATTATGGTAATTGTGTGATTTCTTTTAGGTGTGAGTTGAGGGGTTTATGGGGTAAAGGGTGGGAAGTAATTTATTTTTAATTAATTAATAATTAGTTCTTAATTAATATGAATTAATTGATAGAAAGTTAACTAGGGAAATTGTGTAATTAATTTAAGTGCTGGTTGTGGAGTTTATAGGGGTAAAGGGTGGGAAGTAATTTATGTTTAATTAATTAATAATTAGTTGCTAATTTATATCAACTAATTAATTGATAATTAATTATGGTAATTGTGTGATTTTTTTAGGTGTGGGTTGTGGGGTTTATGGGGTAAAGGGTGGGAAGTAATTTATGTTTAATCAATTAATAATTAGTTGTTAATTAATATTATTTAATTCATTAAAAATTAAATATGGATTTTTTGTAATGAATTTTAGGTGTGGGTTCTGGGATTTATAGGGGTACAGGGTGGGAAGTATTTTTTGTGTAATTAATAAAAAATTAGTTGATCATTAATATTAATAATTAATTTATATTTAATTAGGGTATTTGCTTATATTTTTTTGTGTGTGGGTTTTCTTGTAATAGGGGTACAATGTGGGAGTAAATTATTTTGCTTACTTTATAATTAGTTGTTAAATACTATTAGTTTTTTAATTGAAAATACGTTTTAATTGCGTAATACATTTTTTACAGTTTAATTTTAGCTGTGGGTTGTGGGGATTATAGAGGTAAAGTGTGGGAAATTAAATAATTTTTATCAGTTTTAATTTGTTTTTTATTTCTTTAATTGGTAATTAATTATGTTAGTTGAGGAAGTACATTTTTTAAAATTTAGATGTGGGTTGTGAATTGTGTGGTTTCATAGGGTAGGAAATAAAAAAAGTAAATTTTTGTTATATTTAATGTTTTTGTTTCTAAATAATTTTAAATTAAAAATATTTATTTGCTTGGAAATTATTTTTTATTTTATTGAATATAATATTTGTAGGTATTTGTTATATGTATTTAACATTATAATATGTTTTTTTCAAATGTATTAGTAAATATATTTGTATTTGAATTTTTAACATATTTATATATTTTTTAATTTATTTCGTTTTTAAATATTTTTATTTTTGACAAAATTTTGTTTGTTTTCCATTTTGAACTGAGTGGAGTGAGAATATTAATTGTTACTCCTCTGCAATCCAACACTTTCCCTACTGTTACATTCACTGGAGTGGGAATAGTAATTTTTATCCCTCCGCTATCCAACACTTTCCCTACTTTTAAAATGATTGGAGTGGGAATAGTAATTTTTTTCCCGCCACTATCCAACACTTTCTCTACTGTTGCACTCACTGGAGTGGGATTAGTCATTTTTGACCCTCCGCTATCCAACACTTTCCCTACTGTTGCCCTCACTGGAGTGGGAATAGTAATTTTTACCACTCCGCTATCCAACGCTTTCCCTACTGTTGCACTCACTGGAGTGGGAATAGTAATTTTTACCCCTCCGCTATCCAACACTTTCCCTACTGTTGCACTCACTGGAGTGGGAATAGTAATTTTTACCACTCCACTGTCCAACACTTTCCCTACTGTTACACTCACTGGAGTGGAAATAGTCATTTTTACCCCTCCTCTATCCAACACTTTCCCTACTTTTAAAATTATTGGAGTGGGAATAATAAATTGTATCCTGCCACTATCCGACACTTTCTCTACTGTTGCACTCACTGGAGTGGGAATAGTAATTTTTACCCCTCTGCTATCCAACACTTTCCGTACTGCTGCCCTCAATGGAGTGGGAATAGTAATTTTGACCCCTCCGCTATTTAACACTTTCCCTACTGTTGGACTCACTGGAGTGGGAATAGTCTTTTTTACCCCTCCGCTGTCCAACACTTTACCTACTGTTGCACTCACTGGAGTGGGAATAGGAATTTCTACCCCTCTGCTATCCAAAACTTTTACTCCTGTTACACTCACTGGAGTGGGAATAGTAATTTCCACCCCTCCACTATCCAACACTTTCCCTACTGTTGCACTCACTGGAGTGGGAATAATAATTTCTATCCCTCCGCTATCCAACACTTTCCCTACTGTTGCACTCAGTGGAGTGGGAATAGTATTTTTACCCCTCTGCTATCCAACACTTTCCCTACTGTTGCACTCACTGGAGTGGTAATAGTAATTTCTATCCCTCCACTATCCAACACTTTCCCTACTGTTACACTCACTAGAGTGGGAATAGTAATTTATACCCCTCCGCTATCCAACACTTCCCCTCCTGTTACACTCACTGGAGTGGAAATAGTAATTTTTACCCCTCCGCTATCCAACACTTTCTCTACTGTTGCACTTACTGGAATTGGAATAGTATTTTTAACCCCTCCGCTATCCAACACTGTTGGCACCTCTTCTATCACTGCTTTAACTGGTGCTCTATTATTACGCTGAATAATCCGCAGCTGCTTCCGTGCTTTAAAAGAAGGGCTGAAATGGGTGCAGATTTTTCTGCAGTGGTCAGTATGTTGCTGACTAAGGGGTCGATTCCGATCTCGGCCGGAAGCGCACCTAACACTATTCGTCCGGAAAAAAACTAAGCCGAAGTCGTGTTTCCCGACCGATTCGAACAGTCATCCGAACGAGCAAGTACGATGCGCATAACTGCTCAGATCCCGACCCAGCAGTACGTACCCATTCCAGCTCCTGTTCCCCGCCCGAGCCGGATCCGTAAACTCCGAATCGAGTCGCGCGGAAGCAAATATACAGCACCTTCCGGCCGAACTAGTACGATGCGCCTTCCGTACGCGCTGAAACCGTCGCTACGTCCGGCACGTCAGAGCATCCGGGAGAGCTGCACATAAGCTCCGATTCGTGCCACAAGACGATCCACGGCTACGAGACGAACAAGCCAGCGACGAGTACGAGTCGAAGCCACGAGAAACCCGAACGAGACGAGCCAACCATGAATCCCATCGCGCAGGTCCTACCAATACTCTACATCTATTACCGGAACCGGTACGGACGCGTACGGCGCAGACGGTAAGTCAAACACCCACAACACAAACAAACGACACGTACCCGACATATGTCACACACACATAGGGATGCAGAAATGACGTACACTAACAACAGCAAAACCATAGGGGCGGGATGGCTATCACCAATGCCATACACACCCATAGGGGCCTGATGGCTACCACTACCACCACCCCTACTCATGTGGGCCTGGATGCCTGTCACTACTACCATCCCCACTCATAGGGGGATGGATGCCTACCACTAACACCACCCCTACCCAGGGGGGCCTGGATGCCTACCACCACCCCTACTCATGTGGGCCTGGATGCCTGTCACTACTACCATCCCCACTCATAGGGGGATGGATGCCTACCACTACCACCACCCCTACTCAGGGGGGCCTGGATGCCTACCACTACCACCACCCCTACTCATGTGGGCCTGGATGCCTGTCACTGCTACCATCCCCACTCATAGGGGGATGGATGCCTACCACTAACACCACCCCTACTCAGGGGGGCCTGGAAGCCTACCTCTACCACCACCCCTACTCATGTGGGCCTGGATGCCTGTCACTACTACCATCCCCACTCATAGGGGGATGGATGCCTACCACTAACACCACCCCTACTCAGGGGGGCCTGGATGCCTACCACTACCACCACCCCTACTCATGTGGGCCTGGATGCCTACCACTACTACCATCCCCACTCATAGGACGGGTAATGCATGACACAACCAGCATACTCCAACATAAGTAATGTCAGAAAAAGACATCACCCCAACATCATGACAAGCGTGTGTAGTCTGTGTCAAATGCCTACAACACTGAACATGACATTGAACATACAATGTGACCCCCTATCACATGTGTCACACATAAATATGTGTGGCCTCCACAATGCAAGCAGACCATGACCACTGTGGCAATGGGGTCTAAACCCCCATCATCACAGTGACCAAAATGTAAGTGTGGGGTCCATAGCTGAAGACCAATTGAACATTGTGGCAATGGGGTCTAAACCCCCATCATCACAGTGACCAAAAGGTAAGTGTGGGGTCCATAGCTGAAGCACATTTTGAACATTGTGGCAATGGGGTCTAAATCCCCATCATCACAGTAACCAAAATGTAAGTGTGGGGTCCATAGCTGAAGCCCAATTGAACATTGTGGCAATGGGGTCTAAACCCCCATCATCACAGTGACCAAAAGGTAAGTGTGGGGTCCATAGCTGAAGCACATTTTGAACATTGTGGCAATGGGGTCTAAACCCCCATCATCACAGTGACCAAAAGGTAAGTGTGGGGTCCATAGCTGAAGCACATTTTGAACATTGTGGCAATGGGGTCTAAACCCCCATCATCACAGTGACCAAAATGTAAGTGTGGGGACGCGCTCACTCACCAGCAGTCACTGCCGTGAGGGGAACGGCTCTGCCCCAGCTCTTCTTCTTCCTTGCTAGTCGTGAGGGGAACGGCTTTCCCTCAGTCTCTTCTTTCCTCCTGCCAGCCGTGAGGGGAACGGCGCTAGCGGACCATGAATCCCAGCAGGCGCAGGGAAGGACGCCCGCTGTCATCATCACCACGGCGCCAGGTGGCGCAATAAGTTGAGGCCCGGCCCTCCGCAGCGCGGGACGCGCTCACTCACCAGCAGTCACTGCCGTGAGGGGAACGGCTCTGCCCCAGCTCTTCTTCTTCCTTGCCAGCCGTGAGGGGAACGGCTTTCCCTCAGTCTCTTCTTTCCTCCTGCCAGCCGTGAGGGGAACGGCGCTAGCGGACCACGAATCCCAGCAGGCGCAGGGAAGGACGCCCGCTGTCATCATCACCGCGGTGCCAGGTGGCGCAATAAGTTGAGGCCCGGCCCTCCGCAGCGCGGGACGCGCGCTGGCAGCGCCTGGGCGAAGCCCGGGCCAAGGGCGGGCCCGTCCTTGCCCGTCAGTGTCCGACTGAGGCCGGGCTGGGCCATTCTCTTTCATTGGCGGTATTGAACCAGGTGAGCACTGCCCCTTGATCACCTGTATCCCGGCTGCTTAAATTTCTAAATATGGGGAAGAGAACTGATACAATACCCTCCCGCCCAGTTATTACAAGTATAGACAGTATGCTGGAAAGGGCGGTGAATATAGTCTCTAACGAGATTGATTTAACAGAGAGGAGACTATCCCTTGGCATTGAGGCTTTGCATGATGGTCCTATGTTAGGGCCGGAATTGGCTGATACAGTTGGCTCTCTCCTGCCCAGTAGTGCTCGGAATGCTCATCCGTTGAGCTTACCAACTTCTGCCACCGGTTCTATGTCTGGACATGAAGCAATCTTGACACAGAACCCAAAGGCTATCAGTACCATTACTGACCAGGATTCTCCCTTGACCTGTGTTATAGAGTGTGCGGGTGCAAAGAGGAAGAGGAAAATAGTAAAGTCCGCCCCTTTGAAAAGAAAACAACCACCTCGCACCGGTTCCACTCGTTCTGCTATGAGCACCTGGCTACATAAACCTTCACAGACTCAGTCTTCGAATCCTGAATCTGTTATCTCCCCTTACCATGAAGAACTAAGGAACTCTGTTGGCACTCAGACGAGTATTGTATTGCCCTCTTCTCCATATAACGGCTTGGGAGAGACTTTTATTGACACTGTTATTAATAGCATTTTTGGGCAAATTAAAGATCTGATTGATTCCAATTTCTGTGCTTTGTGGAAACGGCTTGATAGGCTGGATACTCTGTCAAATAAATTATGCTCCCAACTCAAGAATGTTAAACCTGCTCTAGTAGAGGGGTGGAATCAAGACTGATAGTGGCTGATACTGTCCCTCAGTTACATGTCCCTGCTCCACTAGCCTCACTGTTACTACCACCTGGGACATGTCCCACTTGTGAGAAGGTAACAGGGTGCCCCATAGCAAAGGATATTGTTACACCAGGGAATATACCTGACACTGTAGGTTTAAATATTTTGCCAGCTACAACTTTACATACACAACCTGATTTTAGTAGCACTATGTGTGCCACGACAGAGAGTTCAAACACAAGGGATCTTAATATACATGGGGGGATTTTACCCCAAGTAAACAATATAGATACTCAAGCCAGTAAAGATATATTGAAACTTCCACCTGCATCCTGTCCATTTGTCTGCGTATTTGCAGGTGTACCTCCACTAAAGAAAAATCAAATTGAGACATGGTACCAACTTCGCAATAAGTGCGTTGATTGGTTAGCCAAACATAAGGGGTGTAAGGTGGCTGATGCAAATAATATTATCATGGTACGAAGGGTAAGCTGGGTTGGGCCCTCTGTTAAAAATATCGAGGGGGACTGTATCGTTGTTAATTTTCGTAACCCTGCATTGGTGAAATCCCTATTAAAGGTTCAGGAAGATACAGGTATGGGGCCCAGCAATATCTTTTTGCTCCCATTGGGATATTTTTATAAACCTATTTTTAGCTCACAAATGAACGCTGGTGCCTCTCTATCGAGGCATAATAGGTTTTTGCCTCTGTCCTCTTTAGACACTCAAGATTGACTTGTACCCGCCCAGCCACCTATTGAAACTAATAGTTCAATTGATGAATGCCCTTTGGTAGGACACTTAAATCCAACTAGGTCTGGCATCAACTCTAAACTGAGTATACTTAGTTGGAATGTTGCCGGTCTGGCATCCAAAATGAATTTACCAGACTGGATCGAAATAGTTGAAAATCAGGACATCATATTGATGCAAGAAACCTGGGCCACTCGGGATTTCTACTTAGAAGGGTTCCAGTGTTTTAATAATGTTGTCCCGGTCCCCAAGGTAGGGCGACCATCTGGTGGGCTCTCGATTTGGGTGAATATTTTAACGGGTGGCAATGTGAATGTTTTAGATACAAGAAATGATAACATACAGGCTTTGATTTTTACGAGGGGTATTTCCATATGTTTAATTAACTTTTACAACAATGATTTTTTACTCGGTGCCAAATATCATGTTTAATAATTTGTTCAATTTTATTTTAATTCTACAAAACCTTAAGGTTTTTACTAATGTTGTCGGTATTTGTGTGGGGGGAGATTTTAATGCAAGGATTCCAATGAGTAATAATATACCAATATTTCCGACCACTTGTTTGTCTCGGTGTACGAGGGGTATAGAACTATCTGATTATTTATGTAATTATAATCTAATTAATACTATGGATATTGCTGCTATCCCCGATAAAGATAATCGTATTGAACCAACATATAGAGGCAGGGGTTGTGCATCCACTATCGATTATGTTTTTATCTCCTCAATCTTAGAAGATAGTTTGTTAAGTGCAGAGGTTATACCGACCCATCATGGAGACCACAACCCCATTAAAATATTATTGGAAATTGCCCCCAAATCTGTAAACAATAAGGAGTGTGGTGCTAGGAATCTGTTACCCTCTACAGATAATTTGAGACTAGTTTGGCGAGGAATTGATATCAACAAGTTATTTGATAATATGTTAACTGCTTTCTCGCCACTTGTCGACACCTGCCTGTCGTTTAAGGATCAAAATCCCGATGTGATTGGTGCATTCACTCAATTGTGTGCGGGCACAAAATGGTTGTTGTCAAGGCCTATTACGAAAGTTAGAACGGGACCGAGATGGTTTAATAAAGACTGCTCCTTAGCAAATAGGAAGCTTCAGTAAGGCACTGTCAATGACCCCTAGAGATCGGGTACTTGTTAAAACCTTGAGGCTCCATTATAAGACAGTAACTACACAAAGGAAAGATGAAATCCTAAAAAATCACTGGGAGAGCTTAGCATGCAGTGCATCCCTAAAAAGGGAAATGGTTTTTGGGCGGCAGTTAAAAACATTAGGACATTAGGACATCCCCTAACTGCTATTAGTTGTAATATAACCAGCGACTTATGGGTGGCCCATTTCTCTAAAATCTACTCGGCCCCAATTGGTACAGAGGACTTATATGAATATTATGCGCCTACCCCAATAGATATAACTCTGTTGGAAGTGGAGGATGCAATACAACAAAGTCTGGGTAACAAAGCGCCGGGCCCTGATGGGCTGCCCATCGATCTTATTAAAAATAACCCAGATTTTTGGGCACCTCTTTTATTGAACGTTTTTAATAACTTAACCTATGATACAATCCCG
This sequence comes from Calotriton arnoldi, assembly GCA_963921515.1. NCBI lineage: Eukaryota > Metazoa > Chordata > Amphibia > Caudata > Salamandridae > Calotriton > Calotriton arnoldi. The sequence continues at coordinate 347,751 of CAWUFW010014475.1, read as the reverse complement.
AGCACGTGGTCCATGAGTATTATCGTACCGATTTTTAAAAAGGGCGATCGCTCTAACCCCAGTTGTTACAGACCTATCTCCCTCATCGACAATACCCTGAAAATCCTGGGAAGGATTCTCTATAATAAGATAAGGTCCTGGGCTGAGGGCAACAATATTTTAAGGCAGTGTCAACTGGGGTTTAGAAGTAAAGTAGGTACAGTAGAACAGTGTCTGAACTTAAATTTGATTATTGGCAAGTACACTGTCGCAAAAAATCTCCCATATATCTCGCCTTCATGGACCTCACCTCTGCGTTTGACCTCGTTAACAGGTCACGCTTATGGTCTATTCTTTTAAAACAAGGCTTGGATGAAGTCTTAGTTCATTTTTAGCATATTTGCACAGAGATTTGCATGCGCGTGTGAGGATTAGTTAGGATGGGGACGTATCAAGTGATATTAAAATTGATAGAGGTGTCAGACAGGGGTGCGTTCTGGCACCCCTTCTTTTTATTTTATACATTAATGATTTGCATGACTCACTAGTAAGACTTACCCACGACGTACAGAGTATAAATGGCAACACACTGCCTGCTCTATTGTATGCCGATGATGCTGTTTTAATGGCACGCACCCCGAATGCTTTACGCATCTTAGTACGAGGTTTTGTAGATTTTATGGCTGTTTTAGATTTAAGGACTAATTTTAAAAAATCATTTTTAATGGCATGCGGCCCTAAAAAGCGCCCCATTAATAAAATTATTGTTGACTCAGAAAGTTTACAAAGCACTTGCACTTTTTCTTATCTTGGGTTACTTTATGCTACAAATGGCTCATGGTCTGAACATGTGGCACACAGCAGAAGTAAACTGTCAAGAAGCATTAATACACTTCTGGGATTACCCCAACCCAAAAGGTCTGAAACCGCCCTAGCTTTTAAGAAAATGTTTAAACTGCAGTGTGCTCCCATTGCAACCTATGGAGCAGAAATCTGGGGCTTCACCAAATGTAGTAGTATCCAATCGGAAGAAAATAGATTATGTAGAAAACTCTTGGGTGCACCGATTTCTTCATCGGTATATGTATGCCACAAAGAATTGAACTTGCCCTACATTGAAGATTACATTAGGGCTCGTCCGGCACTGTTCTGGGTTGCAATTTGGAAAAACACTGCGGCAACCCTCACTAGAGATATAATAACGGATTGCCTTAGATGTGAGAGGGGCGGGGATATACCATGGCTTGCTGCTGTAAAAGAGAGCCTAAAAGGCGTAAATTATTTACGCATCTTTTTAAATCCAATTCAATCCGAGCTAATTAATAAAAAAGCAATACAAGAAGCACTGTACAAAAAATATAGCGACGAAAGGCACCTGAGAGAGACCAAGAAAACCTCAGTTGTAAGGTATATGTCCATAGAGAATTGTTCTTATTTGCCTGCTAGATATCTTTTAAAACCCCTAGGATATTGGGAAAGAGGGTTGTTATTTCGTCTACGAGCAGGCACTATGAAATATTTATTATGTTTCCCTTTGGGCTACAATACCGATCTTGATGCATTGCCTTGTCCATGTAACGCACACAGTAATCAAACAATGTTGCATTTTTTATTCTTTTGCGGTTTTTATTTTAAATTTGCAAAAGGATTTTTGATACCTTTTTTAAATCACGTGCTATTTCCGACTTCAGGTTAGCCTACACGGAAGTGCTCAAATTGGCGGATGATGAATTAATTTTCCGTGTCGGATCATTCCTGAAGTCGGCCGTACGGTCACGTAGAACTATGTGTGCCCAATGAAGGTCGTTAGAAATGTATTTTATTGTATTGATATTTAAACTCTACCATTGATTGTTAATATATGATATATCATGTTATTTATGACCTATTTTAGTCATTGCTATTAATGTATTGTATCTTTTGTCATGAATATGTTGCCATCTATGAATTGTTTTATTGTGCTTTTATGGATATTTTTATATTCGAATAAAGATATTTTGATTGATTGATTGATTGAATGGGGTCTAAACCCCCATCATCACAGTGACCAAAATGTAAGTGTTGTCATGGAAAAAGCTGCAACTGCCAAACAGCATGGATGATTGCTGGTCACACAACAACAAACACATCAGTGGCAAAGTAGTGCTTGTGTCCCATAGCAACATAGATTGGGTGAGGCAAACAGTGCAGTGCAAATAAGACATACCTTTGGCCATGTGCAGACAAACATCACCCATGTGGGCTGACATTGTCAACATTTATCAATTACACAATGACAGAAGTGACCATCATAATGCAGACCCACATATCTGCACCAATGGACACACAAATGTAGATATCCTGTTGAGACTGTAGATGTGAGGTGAACAAATACCATACCATGGCAGCAATGGGACATACAAACCATGATTATTGTGCTGACTGATGATCTAGGAGTCCCAGGGACAGCAGGGGAAATCCACCAAACAACATACAGCCAATGGCACACTAAAGATATGCCAATGCAGTGGTGCAGATGCACAAACACAAACAGGCAGCCTCACACTGCATGTCAAACACAACAGGTGATGGGGGGGTGTGCCAGTGTCCCCAGGCAACCACACAACACATGAGGAGGCCTGAATCCCAATTACACAGATGTGTATACAGTGCCACACAAAAGTAACTACCATCACACCTACACAAGCACAAATCAATCAGCATGGCCTGTCAGCCAAGGCCAATATGGAGGTAGGGGTCTAGCCGTGCAACAACTCACATTTGCACACACTCAACACCACACACCTTGATCTCCACCAATGTGCAGCAGTGAAGCTCACATGGACTGGTGACATTGCACATGCACCCATGATAATCCCAGGGGTGGTGGTGGGAACTAAGGTGCGAAACCCATCACACATGGCCAGTCAACAAGACTCGTGAATGTCTGACACACTGCACAGTACGCCGTACATGGGCATGACGTGAAATCCACCCCAATCAATGGGATCCCGGCCACAGTCACACACCAATGAAGAAGCCAAGGTGACCCACAAAGAACACACATAGACAACTTCTGTCTCTGACCCTGAGGAGTGGCAGCAGTCACACACACAACGTGTCACAATCACTGAAAGCTACCACAAACTGTAAATTACATGACTTGTGTAACCAACAAGTGCCAAGGGGAATCCTGACTGTGTCCCATCTGCGTTTGCCCACATCCCCAGCCCTGACAACAAAGACAACTAGGGATGACAACCTGATGAACATTAGTTTGCCATGCACCCACATCCCTGAGAAACCAGGTCCAAGATGCTGGATGAACACAGGACAACTCAGCAAGCATCACAAACAGGAACATCCCTAGGGACACAGCCTGTGTAGGAAAAGGGAAGGGAACACACACAGACATGCTCACACAACACACAACACGGGCCCAGGCAATCTCACAGGATTACACACTGCCATGAGGGCACTCCACTCCTGTGGAAGGTCCGCTGTGCCAAACCTTGTCTGTGCACGACTCAAACATGTCAGCAGAACACTCGGTCAGTGAGTCAACAACTACAACACACTGAAGGCTCTGCTCACATCAGCCTGGGTACGGGAGTGTCACGTCAGTCATCTGCATACACCCAAAACACGTGTCAAGCAAGTTGCACTATATACACAGATGAGTCCTTCAACATTGATGTGCTAAACTGCATGTCCAGTGGAGATGGGCACACAGTCAGGGAAATAGAATCATTGAACAGTGGTAAGCCCACCAGATGTGCATCAGTGTAAGCCAAAGATGTTAATTTACAAATGCAAAATGTACATCCCTGTGTCAAATGCTGAACATTACACCCTCAGACTGCAGCAAAGGATGCTATAGATCCAGACTACATTAGGACACATATCCCATGGACCACATGGAGTCCATCACAGCAACACTTCATTTTCCTGATCTGAACACTATTACAACTGCAAATGCATGATGATACTCATCTACATCATGTACATCCAAAGAAAAACCACAAGTAAACAAAAAGAGGCTTTATTCAGCAAATGTGAAACAGAAATTTTAAGTCCAAAAGAAACTAAGGCCAATGGCCAGTCCAAATACACAGTCCCAACAGGGTGATACGTGACAACTTGTCACCCATTGCTTGCCTGCACTGGTACGGACAGGGGACATCCCCCTCGGAGGGGCATACAAGGGGCAGGCCAGGCACCGCAGGGACAGGATCAGGGGATGCCAGAAGGAGGCAGTGAAGGGGTGGTGGGTGCAGGAGTGTCACCGGCAACTGCAGTGGAGGTGTCTGACTCAGTGGGGGCCGGCACCACTGTAGGGCACAAGTCAGATGGTGTGGGTGCTGCAACCACTGCAGTGGGCCGGTCAGATGGAGTGGACTGGGTCCCCACTGCAGTGCCCGAGTCAGATGGGGTGGTTGTGGACTCCACTGCAGTGCATAACTCCAAGGGAGTGGAAGGGGGGGCAGATGAGGTGGGCAGGACAGAGGGGGGGACCCGGTCTCCACACCAGTGGCACAAACAGGCAGAGCGTCTGGTTTGGGGGTGGAAGAGCAAGTGGTCGGAGGGGAGGGCCTAAGCGGTATCGGTGTGTGGGGGAACCTGGGGCAGGGTGTGGCGGTGGAACCTGTGGAGTGGTGGCCTGGGGGATGGAGGAGAGAGACTGTGTGGTGGAGCTGCGTGGTGGTGGTGGTGGGGTCTTTCCCTTCCTGGTCCGGGGGGACTTTCTAATGGGGTCCTCTGTCTGCCTGTGCCTGGGGGAGGGTGTCTGGGTGTGAGGGGCACTCCCCTCTGTGTGTGGTGGTCGCCTCTTCCGCCTGGACTTCATGTCAGATGTATCTGTGGGGAAGAGGCCAAGCTCCCAGAGGAAGAGCTTCTGGGAGGGAGGGTTGCAGGTGAGGCAAGGGAAGGGGTTTTGGAGGGAGAGGTATCTGAGGACTGCGGAGTGCTCGTGGATGCGTGTGTGTGTGTCTGGGCCCCATCCCCTGTGAGTGAGGTATCAGTCCCTTGACTGTGCGTGCGTGTGCATCTGGATTTTGGCTTGTGTGTCTGTGTGCTGCTTGTGTCTGTGCTGGTGCGTGCCGGTGACGGTGTGTGTGTGCTTGGGACAGGTAGGGTGCTGGGGATTGTGGATGGGGCAGAGGTAGGAGGGGTGAGGGACTGTTGTAGGAGGGACACTGCTGCCATCAGTGAGGAGGCCATGGACTGATTGTAGGGCAGACATGCCAGATGACATGCCCTCCATGAATGACACCAGTTGTGTCAAAAGACCCGTGTGTGCATGGAGGACACTCAGCATTGATGTCTGCCCTACATGGATCTGTTTCAGCAAGTCCACAGACTCCACACTCAGGGCAGCAGGGGGGACAGAGGCAGGGGGTGCGGTGCCTGGCATGAAGGAGACACGCTCCCCTACACGGGAGCCTCCTCGGACATGTGGGATGGGAGCAGATGGGAGGGTGGAGATGGTGGTGGTGGCGGGGACAGACTTGCTTGACGTTGCCTCTGGTCTCCTGACACCCGCCTCCACAAGGGAGTCCTCACTGGAAGTGCTGTTTTCCCCAGCCGAGGTGGTCGTAGCTGAGGTCTCCTCAGTGTGGCTCCCCTCACCCTCCGTGCCACTGGGTCCCTCGGTCTCCCCTGCAGTGGACCCAGTCTGGCTCTGCCGCTCCTCTTGGTCCGTGGAGCTGTCTCCTCCTGTGGCCGTGGATGTATCTGCAAACAATCAGGATAAACAGAGCAACATTAATCACCTGTACTGACCACACACACCACAGTAAGTACAGCACATCACAGAGCAAGCCCTGCCATCATTTGCTAGACATTGCAATTAGTGCTGACACAGATTTGAAGAAGCCCATTGTCTGCCTGACAGTCAGTCATGCCACACATATCCTACCTGTCCATGCACCCATCTGTCTGCTGCCTGTTGTATGCGACTAATCATATATGAACACATGCACCACATACACAGTTGTTGGACATCCAAGAGTTTATATGGAAATGTGTCACTCCAAACACATGCCATCTCCTGCCACTGACTCAGTACATGTGTCAGGAAAAGTGATGGGCAAAGTCTCTGTTGATATGCAGGTTTTGGTTCCATCACCAGACACAATGATGTCCTCATGTCCTGATAGACATTGAACAATGGTGTGCATGCAGGACACATCACACCACTGCTGGATCACCCTTTGCGATTGGAATGTCATGGCACAGGCCTGTCTGGCAAGTCAGTCATAACTGTCTCCTGTCACAGGGGCAGTGCATACACACAACACCAGTCTGCACTGTGTCACAATCATGGAAGTTTTTGAAATGTAAGCCCTGTAGCTGACAGGTGCACATGTGCACCCCTGGCTACCCACATCATGATGACTGAGATGGTCCCACGTCAATTAAATTAGACATTTGAGTGACTGCAAACACAAATCCATACACATGAGCACTTCACCGTCTGATGAGAATGAACCAAAGCTGCCTGCACCTCAATGTTTCATACAACATTGTGCACAGTCAAGGGATCAGAGACCTATGCATTAACCTATGTGCAGATCCCATAGTCACAACTCAGATGGCTGGCCACCCCAAATTGTTAAACACTCCAGGAGTCCAAATAGCAAGGCCACACCACGGTGACACAGAGGCATACACCTGAGTGCACTCTTCACAATGCCCAATATGTATGCTGACACACGGGAGTGGGAGAACAGAGTGCCTTCGATGTACGGAGTAGGCATTACAGTCCTGGTCCATGTGCAACATGGTATTACCCTGAACACTAGGCAGGTGGCTATGCATGTGTCACACACATGATGTACATACTTCTGAGGCTCCTACCTTGGTCTCTGCAGCAGCATGGGTGTGTGGCACGTACCCCAGACATGCGGTGAGTCAGAGCAGCAATTGGAACACATATTAAAGCCATACCCAGAGTACATGTCAGATCACAGGCATTGTGAGCAATTGTACCACCCATGCAGCCCACAACAAAGTTCCTGTAACTGATGCTGTCCCCAACTTGAACCACAGGTAACTGCAAGTACACAGTACTCAAGTGACCTAAGTCACAGACTGTAAGGGCCACACCTGTGTATCAGATGAGGAGGGGGCATGACACAAGTGAGGGACATGAGTCCAGGACGACATGACAGTTGTACTGTGGAAGTGGAACCAGGCTAAAGGAGTGCATAGAGCATGTCAGTCATAGTACACAGTTGAGGCTAGCACTTACCCCCTCCTTGCTGCTGTCTGGACTTCAGCTGCCCATCCAGGTCAGGGAAGACCACCGCCAGGATCCGGAGCATGTGGGGGGTCAGGGTCCGGTGTCCGCCCCTCCTGCGAGGAGGCGACAGCTTCAGCTGGACCCTTGCGATCCTCCGGGTCCAGCGCCGAAGGTCCTGCCACCTCTTCTGGCAGTTGCGGATCCTGCCACTGTAGACCCCCACAGATCGTACTGCCCGGACGATGGTCAGCCAGATCTCCTGCTTCTGGTGGGCGTCAACCTGTGAGGATGACAAAGTGAAAAGGCCATTACTACACATGCAACATTTCCGTGCATCACACATTTGGATATACATGTCTCAATCATAGGGGCATATGATCTACACAGGTAGTGCAACTATGGCTATGAACAGTTTGCCAGCAGTTACTAAATGGTATCATTGCCTGGGAAGTCAAACCTTGTTGGAATGCACTGTTACTGCACTATACCTGTTCAGTGCATGTGACTACACACTTTGGGGGGTGACAACTACTCAGTGAGCATGCAAGCCACTGGTGTACACACTGTACGTCTTGCTAGTCAGACAACATGCACAATTAGTAAGGGAGTGGACAGCACACTCACCTGCTCCCCTGGTTTCCCATACAGCTTGCTGTACTGTGGAAGGAGGCTGTCCAGCAGGGCCTGGTTCTCCTCAGTGCTGAAGGCTGGGGCTCTATCCACAGTACGTGCCATTGCAGTAGCCACAGGATGCAGAGACAGCAGCAGTGGTGGTGGCAGATGTCGTCCTGGAGCATGTAGTGCAGGCAAGTGAGCTCTCAGGGGAACAGCCAGCATTATATGTGTGCTGCAGAGGCAGATACTGTCCCATGTGTCCAAAGTGATAGGTCCAAGTCGTTTGCATCTTCTGAATCTGGCCAATCCATGGAATTGCACCACTTATACACGCCCACAGCATCCTTCAAAAGTTCAACTTCATGACACCCATGAATTTGCAACATTGTTGTGGATGGCCAACTGAATTCACTGCATCCGACTCGTTAAAGCTTCAAAAACGCGTCCGTTACCATGTCAGGCCATAGCCAATGCGTGCGCACCGATCGGACCATTGCTGTACGACGCGTATTTCGAAAAACATCACGCATCCGTTCACATCATATGCAATGGCCAATGCGTGCGCACCGATCGGTCCATTGCTGTACAACGCGTATTTCGGATGACAACACGCATCCGTCCACATCATTTGCAATGGCCAATGCGTGCGCACCGATCGGTCCATTGCTGTACAACGCGTATTTCGGATGACAACACGCATCCGTCCACATCATATGCAATGGCCAAAGCGTGCACACGGATCTGTCCATTGCTGTACGACACGTCCCTGTACAAGTCACTCGCATATGTCACCATGGTTGTCACTGGTGAACGTATGCCAGCCACATTTACTTGCCAGGGACTCAGGGGCACACCTACAACACCACAGCCTGTCCACACTGTCTCCTAAGGCATGTAAGGCTGCATTACCTGTGTGTGTATGGGTGTCAACATGTGGTTTTTTTGGTGGCACTTGGGGGCATCCACTCCCAGGCTGTGCACGTGTTCATGGGGACAGAATCCTTTGTGTGTTGTGCACATGCCCACTGTGATGTGCAACTGTTCAGTTCAGAGCATGTGGCATGGTCACATTTCCAGGTTGTGTATGTGTATGTCATGTCACATATACCCTGAGTCGCATGTGGTAAGGTATGTACGTCACAGGGTGACCCATTGCCACAATAGTGATGGCCCTCCACAGTCTGTGTGCATGTTGTGTTTCCGATGTCTCTGATTCCATGTGCACAATGGGAGACAGTCTCCACATCCACGTTGTTTGTGCATGGACTTTGATGTTGTGCGTGTGTGTGTCACAGACGTCCATGTCTGTCCTGCAGAGGCAACAGTGGCCACTACCTGTGGGAGTCATGGTTGTTTTGCTGACATATACATGATACGCCATGTCATGCCAGTGTCCATGTGGAAATACAGGGTCCCTGGGAATCTACCTGTCAATGAGCTGTGATGCCGGTGGCACATCTGTCCTCACATGTCATTGTGGTGTGTGTTTGGAACGTGACAGCAGTACATGGGTACTGTGACACAGCCTAATGATTTCACATAGCACAACCTGGAACTTGTTGTCAACACATGTTGAACTGTGATGTTAGATGTTGGCCATGTAGGTGTCATATATGTCCATACAGAACGGCACACACATCAGGTACTTGTGTCTCGTAATGATGTATCATGTGATATTGAGTATGGTCAATGCCACATATGTGGTGTGACTGACAATCTTTCTTTCTTCACCTATGCACTGCAGGGCACCAGCTGTCCATAGACCATTCCCTGACCTTGCAACCATGGTTGAACGTGACTGTATCCGACGGTACCGCTTCAACAGGGCGCTGATTGAGGAATTGGCGGTGCGGTTGGCCCCACATTTGCAACCTGGCCGGCCATACCCTACAGCGCTGACCCCCAAGGTGAAGGTGATGGCAGCCCTACACTTCTTTGCCACCGGTACCTTTCAACACACTGTGGCGTCTGCTGGTGGGATGTCACAGACCATGTTCAGCTGTGTGCTACGCGATGTTTTGGAGGCAATGTTGAGATACCTGAACCAGTACATCTATTTCCCTAAACGTCAACAACTCACTGACGTCAAGAGTGACTTCTATGCCCTGGGGAGGATGCCACATGTCATTGGCTCCATTGATGGGACACATGTGGCTTTGGTACCACCACAGGCACATGAGCAGGCATACAGGAACAGGAAACATTACCATTCTATCAATGCTCTGGTGGTATGTCTTGCAGATATGAGCATCTCACATGAGTGTGCCCGTTTCCCAGGTTCTGCACGCGATGCCTACGTGATGAGGAGTAGTCGCATCCCGAGGATGATGTCACAGATGCAGAACCAGCGTGCCTGGCTTGTCGGTGTGTACTGACTTTGTACCATTGTGTGTGTTCTGCAATGTTGTATTCCACCCTCTTTTCCAACTCAGCTAATGTGCAATTGTCTGTATGTAGGTGACTCCGGATACCCCAACATGCAGTGGTTGCTGACACCCCTCAGGAACCCTGTGACACCAGCCCAGAAGCGCTACAATGAGGCACATGGTCGGACCAGGAGAGTGATCGAGCGGACATTTGGTCTCCTGAAGAGCCGCTTTCGCTGCCTAGACAAGACAGGAGGGGCCCTCCCATATGCCCCAGCAAAGGTGTGCAAGTTTGTCATCGTCTGCTGCATGCTACACAAACTGGCAGTGCGGAAGGAGTTGCCTCTCATCCTGGATGACGATGACCAACATCCGCCACCTGTGGAGGATCCTGGCCTGGGCCACGATGCCATTGATGATGATGATGATGAGGGTGATGTGCGCACACAGCTCATCACCAACTTCTTCAGCTGAATGTGAGTATCCAGAGAAGTCATGTCAATTATGTGAGTTTGCATGATATGTGTTGGTGGTGCTCTGGTGCTGTTTGAGTGTGGCCATGTGCTACTTGACTGGATGCGTGCAGCGAGGTGTCCTTACAAGTGGTCTGTACTCCCCAACAGTGTTGACATGCTAACTTGGTTTTGTGTAGGTATCTTGTGACATGTATTGGGCATGAGTATTGCAGTTCTGTCCTGTTCTTCAGTGCTTTTGACTGTGTGTCATGTCTGTCCTTCACAGGGTACTTTCAGAGTTGTTTGGTCAACTCGGATCCCCCGACACCATGATTCAGCTTTCAGGGTGGAAGCAGTTGTTTCCCTACAGGTGATGTGCCACACACCCCTGGACTTTATTTCTTCTACACTTATTGACTGTGTGGCCACTGCCACGTGGGATTACCTTGCATTTGTAGTGGAAACAACATGTTGCAAATGTGTAATGAACCTGTGCTTCACTTTGGGATGTGCGTTGTCTGTGGTCACACATCTGACTGACATTTGCTTACTGCACCTGTGGGCTAGTTAACACAGACTCTGAATAGGTGTGGTGTCTGTGCATTCCACTGTATTTCCTGGCAACATCAGTGTAGGCGATGAGTCAGATGGCCCTGGTGTCTATGTGTTGTGTAGCCCTAGTGGTGTGTCTCCCTCATATGTGTCACGTCGCCATGACTCACATGACGGTGTTGAACTTGCTGTAGCAGTTAGCATGCACAGTGTCATTTAGCAGATCATCATCTCCATGACAAAAACTAAGTTGGAATCACAACAGAGGCAAGTATGGTGTATTAGTGAGTTTATTTACATACATGTGTGAAGATAGTGCACAGGATGGTGGGTGCTGTACATTGGGATTGAAATCCAAAGTTCCCAGATGAGTTGGAAGTGTTGGTAGCAGAAATGTCCAGAGTAAAGTCCACAGTCATCTGATACATTAGTCCAAATTAAACTCCCCATGTCATGTGGGAGAGTTGGGTTGCATTCGACAGGGTGAACAGTTTGCACACAAAGGAGAATTTCCAGAACAGGTGTTGGGTTCCTGGGGGATGTACATGGCCATCGGCCTCTCAGTTGTCCTTCCTCGGACGACCCCTCTTCTTTCTGGGGGGACCCTCACGTGCAGGCCGCTGCGGTGCAGAGGACTCTCCACCAGAGTCATCCTCCCTCCCTGTGGCAGTTGCAGTTGTTCCGGCACCAGATGTTGTGGGCACACAGGGAGGTGTGGACATGTTGGTGCTAATCTGGCGGAGGCATGTCAATATGTCCCTCTGCACCACTGTCAGTTCTTCCAATGTGTCCCACTTGGACTCCATGCCAGACATGTGTGTCTCCACCCGGGACATGTGTGTCTCCACACGGGACATGTGGGAGTCCAAGCGGGCATGATGGGCAGCCTGCTGCTGTTGAATGTCCTTGAGGATCCCCACTGCCTGGCTGACCTCTCCGGTGCTATTCTGGTATGCATCAGCAATGCGTGCCAGTTGTGGGTCATCATGCAGTCCAGACCCCTCTGCAAACAGCGACCTCTGCCTACCACCCCTCCCACCACCCCTGGCCACACGTGCGGGACCTGCGGTGACACGCACAGGTGACCCTAGGCCCCCTTGGGGATTGGTACTGGGGTTGTTGTCCGTTGCTTCACGGTGGGCTGGGGTCCCTGTGCTGTTGTCATCCAGTTTCCTTGGTCTGTCCGTGTCGGTGGGGGTGGTCTGTGTGTTGGCAATGTTGGAGGAATGGGTGCAGGGGGTGCAGATGGTGGTCCTGCTGGTGCTGCATGATGACTCACACCGGAGGTGCCAGGTTGGTCTTCGCCATCCGATGAGGGCAGATGCTGTTCCACACCAGAGAGCTCAGGGGCCACCGGAGCCTGGGACAGGGACTCCTCCTCATCTGCTGCTGTGTCCCCATCATCACCTGTTTTTGGAAGAGACACACAATGTATGTTATGTTTCTGCAGGCATCAATGGTTCAAACACATGACAGTTGTGACTGTACCTCTGGATGCGGGCCTGTACATTGCATTGTCCTAAGTTGTCACAGTCAGAGGTTGATATTGGTGTGGCTCATTGTCCTGCCAACCTGATGCATTTCAATGTGGATGTTGAGGTGTGTGCATGACCAGCATTGGTGGTATTTGGTTGACATCCGGACCTCCTTCTCCCCCCAGCCCAGTTATCCCACCATGAAGCATGCCACCCTTGCAGTGGCTGCAGGTTAACTCTCAGGATGTCAGTCAGTGGTGTCCTGCTGTTGGTTGGTGCCCAGTTCCCAGCAGGGCCTGGTACTCCCCACAACAGAGCACCATTGTCAGACATCTTAGAAGTGGCTTTTCACTGCCTGTGAGGTGTGCATGCTTCAGTGTGAGCTTGCTGGGCCATGTGGGTGGGGGATGTTGAGTTGTGACTACCACTCCCATCATGCTATTGCCTACACCCCCCTTCCCAGCATGCCCATACTTCCTTCCTTTTGACTCTGCTTCCCTGTGGGGTAGTGTGCCTGTGCTGAGAGGATGGCTGACAGTGTTGTCCTGGCGTTTGTTTGGCTACAAGTCACAAAAGTGTCCCTGTACTTCACACAGCATAACCCAGTGTGGTTGTTCTTTGTGGGATATTTAATTAGAGTGTGAGGCATTGCATTCTCCCAGGTGAGTTGTGTGGAGTTTGTGTTAAGGGGGTGTGTGAGAAAAGCTGCTGGTAACTATGGTCAGAGCTGTCAGTCCTCCTTTCCACCCAGCCAGATATCCCACCATGGAACGTGCTTCCATTGCAGGGAGTGCAAGTTGGCTTTCAGGATGTCAGTCAGTGGTGTCCTGCTGTTGGTTGTTGCACAGTTCCCAGCAGGGCCTTGTGCTCCCCACAGCAGTACCCAGTGTCAGCCATCTTGTCAGTTCTTTTACACTCCCTGTGATGTGAGCATGGTTCAGGGTGGTGTTGATGGGCCAATTGTGAGGGTGACCCATATCTGTGACTACCACTCCCATCATGCTATTGCCTACACCCCCCTTCCCAGCATGCCCATACTTCCTTCCTTTTGAGTGGACTTCACTGTGTGTGAGTGTGACAGCAATGGCAAGATGGCTGACAGTGTGGTCCTGTTGTTTGTTGGTGCACAGTTCCCAGCAGGGCCTTGTGCTCCCCACAGCAGTACCCAGTGTCAGCCATCTTGTCAGTTCTTTTCCACTCCCTGTGATGTGAGCATGGTTCAGAGTGGTGTTGATGGGCCAATTGTGAGGGTGACCAATATCTGTGACTACCACTCCCATCATGCTATTGCCTACACCCTCCTTCCCAGCATGCCCATACTTCCTTCCTTTTGAGTTGACTTCACTATGTGTGAGTGTGACAGCAATGGCAAGATGGCTGACAGTGTGGTCCTGTTGTTTGTTGGTGCACAGTTCCCAGCAGGGCCTTGTGCTCCCCACAGCAGTACCCAGTGTCAGACATCTTGTCATTTCTTTTCCACTCCCTGTGATGTGAGCATGGTTCAGAGTGGTGTTGATGGGCCAATTGTGAGGGTGGCCAATATCTGTGACTACAACTCCCATCATGCTATTGCCTACACCCCCCTTCCCAGCATGCCCATACTTCCTTCCTTTTGAGTGGACTTCACTGTGTGTGAGTGTGACAGCAATGGCAAGATGGCTGACAGTGTGGTCCTCTTGTTTGTTGGTTCACAGTTCCCAGCAGGGCCTTGTGCTCCCCACAGATGAGGCCAGTGTCAGACATCTTTGAAGTGGCTTTTCACTCCCTGTGAGGTGTGCATGCTTCAGTGTGAGCTTGCTGGGCCATATGGGTGGGGGATGTTGACCTGTGACTACCACTCCCATCATGCTATTGCCTACACCCCCCTTCCCAGCATGCCCATACTTCCTTCCTTTTGAGTGGACTTCACTGTGTGTGAGTGTGACAGCAATGGCAAGATGGCTGACAGTGTGGTCCTGTTGTTTGTTGGTGCACAGTTCCCAGCAGGGCCTTGTGCTCCCCACAGCTGAGGCCAGTGTCAGACATCTTTGAAGTGGCTTTCCACTCCCTGTGAGGTGTGCATGCTTCAGTGTGAAATGCTGGGCCATGTGGGTGGGGGATGTTGAGCTGTGACTACCACTCCCATCATGCTATTGCCTACACCCCCTTCCCAGCATGCCCATACTTCCTTCCTTTTGACTCTGCTTCCCTGTGGGGTAGTGTGCCTGTGCTGACAGGATGGCTGACAGTGTTGTCCTGGCGTTTGTTTGGCTACAAGTCACAAAAGTGTCCCTGTGCTTCACACAGCATAACCCAGTGTGGTTGTTCTTTGTGGGATATTTAATTAGAGTGTGAGGCATTGCATTCTCCCAGGTGAGTTGTGTGGAGTTTGTGTTAAGGGGGGGTGTGAGAAAAGCTGCTGGTAAATATGGTCAGAGCTGTCAGTCCTCCTTCCCACCCAGCCAGATATCCCACCATGGAACGTGCTTCCATTGCAGGGAGTGCAAGTTGGCTTTCAGGATGTCAGTCAGTGGTGTCCTGCTGTTGGTTGTTGCACAGTTCCCAGCAGGGCCTTGTGCTCCCCACAGCAGTACCCAGTGTCAGCCATCTTGTCAGTTCTTTTACACTCCCTGTGATGTGAGCATGGTTCAGGGTGGTGTTGATGGGCCAATTGTGAGGGTGACCAATATCTGTGACTACCACTCCCATCATGCTATTGCCTACACCCCCCTTCCCAGCATGCCCATACTTCCTTCCTTTTGAGTCGATTTCACTGTGTGTGAGTGTGACAGCAATGGCAAGATGGCTGACAGTGTGGTCCTGTTGTTTGTTGGTGCACAGTTCCCAGCAGGGCCTTGTGCTCCCCACATCAGTACCCAGTGTCAGCCATCTTGTCAGTTCTTTTCCACTCCCTGTGATGTGAGCATGGTTCAGAGTGGTGTTGATGGGTCAATTGTGAGGGTGACCAATATCTGTGACTACCACTCCCATCATGCTATTGCCCACACCCCCCTTCCCAGCATGCCCATACTTCCTTCCTTTTGAGTTGACTTCACTGTGTGTGAGTGTGACAGCAATGGCAAGATGGCTGACAGTGTGGTCCTGTTGTTTGTTGGTGCACAGTTCCCAGCAGGGCCTTGTGCTCCCCACAGCAGTACCCAGTGTCAGCCATCTTGTCAGTTCTTTTCCACTCCCTGTGATGTGAGCATGGTTCAGAGTGGTGTTGATGGGCCAATTGTGAGGGTGACCAATATCTGTGACTACCACTCCCATCATGCTATTGCCTACACCCTCCTTCCCAGCATGCCCATACTTCCTTCCTTTTGAGTTGACTTCACTATGTGTGAGTGTGACAGCAATGGCAAGATGGCTGACAGTGTGGTCCTGTTGTTTGTTGGTGCACAGTTCCCAGCAGGGCCTTGTGCTCCCCACAGCAGTACCCAGTGTCAGACATCTTGTCATTTCTTTTCCACTCCCTGTGATGTGAGCATGGTTCAGAGTGGTGTTGATGGGCCAATTGTGAGGGTGACCAATATCTGTGACTACAACTCCCATCATGCTATTGCCTACACCCCCCTTCCCAGCATGCCCATACTTCCTTCCTTTTGAGTGGACTTCACTGTGTGTGAGTGTGACAGCAATGGCAAGATGGCTGACAGTGTGGTCCTCTTGTTTGTTGGTTCACAGTTCCCAGCAGGGCCTTGTGCTCCCCACAGATGAGGCCAGTGTCAGACATCTTTGAAGTGGCTTTTCACTCCCTGTGAGGTGTGCATGCTTCAGTGTGAGCTTGCTGGGCCATGTGGGTGGGGGATGTTGACCTGTGACTACCACTCCCATCATGCTATTGCCTACACCCCCTTCCCAGCATGCCCATACTTCCTTCCTTTTGAGTGGACTTCACTGTGTGTGAGTGTGACAGCAATGGCAAGATGGCTGACAGTGTGGTCCTGTTGTTTGTTGGTGCACAGTTCCCAGCAGGGCCTTGTGCTCCCCACAGCTGAGGCCAGTGTCAGACATCTTTGAAGTGGCTTTTCACTCCCTGTGAGGTGTGCATGTTTCAGTGTGAAATGCTGGGCCATGTGGGTGGGGGATGTTGAGCTGTGACTACCACTCCCATCATGCTATTGCCTACACCCCCCTTCCCAGCATGCCCATACTTCCTTCCTTTTGACTCTGCTTCCCTGTGGGCTAGTGTGCCTGTGCTGACAGGATGGCTGACAGTGTTGTCCTGGCGTTTGTTTGGCTACAAGTCACAAAAGTGTCCCTGTGCTTCACACAGCATAACCCAGGGTGGTTGTTCTTTGTGGGATATTTAATTAGAGTGTGAGGCATTGCATTTTCCCAGGTGAGTTGTGTGGAGTTTGTGTTAAGGGGGGGTGTGAGAAAAGCTGCTGGTAAATATGGTCAGAGCTGTCAGTCCTCCTTCCCACCCAGCCAGATATCCCACCATGGAACGTGCTTCCATTGCAGGGAGTGCAAGTTGGCTTTCAGGATGTCAGTCAGTGGTGTCCTGCTGTTGGTTGTTGCACAGTTCCCAGCAGGGCCTTGTGCTCCCCACAGCATTACCCAGTGTCAGCCATCTTGTCAGTTTGTTTACACTCCCTGTGATGTGAGCATGGTTCAGGGTGGTGTTGATGGGCCAATTGTGAGGGTGACCAATATCTGTGACTACAACTCCCATCATGCTATTGCCTACACTCACTTCACCAGCATACACACAATTCCTTCCTTTCAGTGAGCTTCCCTGTGAGGTGGTGTTCTAGTGGTGGCAAAATATCTGACTGTGTTTGTTGGTTAGATTTGTGCCACTGCCTTGCTCTACTTGTTTTTAGGTTTGTACATGTCATGACACAGTTACATATCACTATGAGATGGCATGTATTGTGTTTATCTGACTAACATACACATCTTGGGATGATTATCTTTTGGTTGCTGTGGATTTGCTAAGGGTGCATGGTTTGACTATCCCCTTAACAGTGATGTGTGTGTATTGTCACACAATATTGTATATATTGGTTGTGTACTCACCAGGCTCTGGGATGTTTGATAGTCCATATACGCTCACTGGTGGTAGGATGGCCCGCACCTTCTCCTCCCAGGGCCTGAGGTATACTGGTTTGGCAGGAGGGCCACTGCCGGTGCGATTACTCAAGGCGTAATCCTTCTTCAGTAGGTCCTTGACCCTCCTGCGCACATCATACCACCGGTTCTGGATGTCTTCCTTTGTGCGCAAACATGGTGATTGTGCGTTCACCCTGTCGACGATCCTCTCCCACATCTTGGTTTTCTGCGACATGGGGGTCTGTTGGACCAATGTACCAAACAACTGTGGCTCTACCCTGAGGATCTCATCTACCAGGACTTCCAATTCACTGTCTAGGAACTTTGGATTCTTCTTTGGGGGCATGGTGATGGGTGGTGGTGGGAATTGATGTGTGTGTGAGTGTGCAAGTGAGGGTGGGTGAGTGTAGGTTTTGCTGGGTGTATGTGAGGGTGCTATTTGGGAGGTGCTAATGGTGTGTGGCTTGTGTGATGGATGAGTTGTGAGTGTGTCTGTGGTTGCTGTCTGATGGTGTTCTGTGCTGGCAGGTCAGTTGAATTTGCAAAGGATCATGGTAGGGATTTGTGGCCTTTATATGGGTGGAGTTGGGGGTGTGTCTTTGTTCCATGTTTTTTCCACCCTGTATTTATTGACTTTGTCATTGCTTGTTTGGCCCTTTTTTTTGTATTTTTTCCTTTGTGTTTTTTAGGCATGCAGGAGACGTTCTTCTGACCGAGTAGGAAGCTGCAGTTGGCTCGTGCGGGCTTCTCCGAGTCTTTCAAGCTGTGTTCCTGATGGGTTTCATGTGCGGCGTACGCGTCGGTCGCGGAGTATTGGGTTGCTTCGGCTCGGTTTCGTATGCATGTCGGTCGTACGGCTTGAGCTCCGTGCGACTCGGTCTGGTCTTACACGCATTGCATCGTACTGCGCGGATCGGAGTTCGCGGGTACGTTTCTGTCGGGTTCATTCCTGGTGCGTGTCGGTCGGTTCGATTCGCGTAGTTTCCCGGGCGGATAGCTGGTTTCCGTGCGGTTCGGTCGTTCGGCTTGTGTTCCGTACGAGTCGGTCGTAATTCACATGCATTTCATCGTACTATGCGGATCGGGCAGCGCCGGTACGTGTCGGTCGGACAACATTCCCGTACCGAGTCGGTCGGTATGTTTTCCGGCCCGAATCAGAATCGGCCCCTATGTCTTTCATTTATAGGAATTCTTGCACCACCAGGTTGATGCAATAGGCCAAACACAGGACCCTGAAATAGGCTCCGTCTGACATGGCCTTGACTATGTTACTGCCATTGTCTGTGGCAACAAATCCAATTCTAAGACCTCTGGGTGGCAGTCATTCATACACCTTGCTGTTAAATTCCTCCAAGATATTTACAGCTGTATGTGACTTCTCCATCACGAACATGACTACTGTTGCATGCCGCCGAACGCTCTTAAAACTTTCTTCAGGGCCAAGACCTGAAGATATCTTTTGCTTTACCCCTGCAAAAGAGATCCAGTGTGCAGTGATGCACATGTAATCAATCTCCTGACAACTGGTCCATATGTCTGTCGTCAGGTGGATGGTGTAAACAACACTTTTCTGCAAAAATTGTCCAACCAACAGCAGCACATCAAGATGCAGCGCTGAACCAGCCACTCTGCCAAAATAGGTCCTACTTGCTACCTTCCATTTTGGGCAGATGGCTGCCACAAATTCTAAGAATCCCACTCCTTCCCCAAAAGCAAAAGGGAGAAGGTCCAGCCCTAACATTTTTGCCAGCTTCCAATTGTAGAAATGTGCGGTTGGGTGGTTTCGCTCCTGCCTAAACATGCCCACAACAGTAGCCTGGATTTTCTTCTTTTCTTGGGGCACTGACACAGGCGTCTTTTGGGAAGTAGATTCTAGTGGTAGACTAAATGTGCGTTGTGGTAGTGGGGCAGTCACTGTGTGTCATGGTGTCTCCATCATCTCACTCTGAGTCTTCTTGTGCCATTGTGAAGTTGCTGAGGTGGGTTGAATCTGCTGGCACTGCTGGGGACAGGGCTGCTTTGCGTGAAGATGTCACCCTCTTCTTCCTCATTATCATCACCTTCCCCCATGATTGAACTTGTAGCTGATGTTCCCCAGCTCTTCCCACCACCACCACCACATTCAGTAATTTTTTTAGGGTGTTCCTCCCACTTGATTGTGTGGTGTTTTTTTCACATGTGTCATCTGGCCTCCAGTACCATAATGTGTACAAGGATTACCTCAACAAACATTTGTGTGGCCAAATGTGCATACTGCAATGTGCTCCTCCTCTTTGCTAACTGTAAAAAAGTCACAAACTGGGTAGGAGTACTTTTTTACTGGGCTACTGCCAATGCCTGAAGAAGAACTGGAGTTAGGTGGGCATGTCATCTATTGCCTCTCTGCTTCTCCTGAGGAAGGGGATGGTGCAGGTCTCTGCTGGGACTTTGCAAATATGGGATCTGGTGGCGGTGCTACCTGTGCCACATCCCGCAGAGCTGGTTGAACAGCAATGTCAGATTCCTTTGTGTCACCATCCACCATTAGTACCTTGTCATCACCATCCTCCTCTTCATCCTCTTCCATAAGTCTAAGTCTTTCTGGAACTTTGCTGTTCCCTTGTCTCTCCTGTTGTCTCCTGGTCTCTGTCAGGGTCCACTCCATGTCCCTATTATCATCATCAGAAGTGGCACTTGGAGAAGATGGTGCTGCAGTACCCTTCCCTTTCCTTGCTGTAGATCTGGGAGCCAATGATTCTAAAAGAAGGGGTTCAACTTCTTGCTCTGAAGGAAGCTCAACTTCCTGTTCTGCTCCAACATCAGACAAATGTAGCATTGCTGACTGCGGTTGCTGTCCACTTTGCTCTGTTTCCTGAAACGATTGTGTACTACTTTGCAAGAGGGACAAATCCAATTCAACATTACTACTCGTTGGCATTGACATTACACTGGCTGCCTCACTGACAGACACGGTCCAGGACTTAGGTTGTAAGGTGCTGCTGTTGATGCAGGAGTGCTGCTCTCAGCTTGCTCGCCGGAGGCCGGAGCGGCAGGCACAACTTTCCTGAAAAAGGTTGCGGTCTGCACGCCAGTGGTGGTTAAAATCTGCTTCTTCTGCTCCCCACTACCCACTTTCTTGGCAGCACCGTTCTTTGGGGCCATCTTGAAGCTGTCAGTTGGCGGAGGCACTTAGCTTCACAGCAAGCTGAAGAGATGTCAGTGTTGCGTAGTCAGTCATGGATCACGCCATGCACAGGCCTTCTGTCGCAGTACTCTCGTGATGTCTCTTCTCTTGTGCACCTACAAGCAAACAAGCAAGAAAAACATCAGTGAAACGTGGCATTATTGCAGTCTAAGTAGTAGTACAAACAAACAATATCATTTAGTGTGATTACTTAAGTTATTATAAATAATTAACAAAACATTGTATCCATTCAACAAACTTTCATGGTGTACACTCAGGAAGGATAAGAAAGAGCAACAACAACAACAAAACATACAGATGTAACTGTTTGCTTTATGTGCATCAAGTGGGATGTGGCACTCAGGGAGGTGCAGCTGAAAAATGGCAATAGAATAATCCTTACACAATGCATGCTGTTGTGGACCTATAGCAGACATGGGAGTTAATTCATTGATGCCAGACGTTATGAAAATGGTTAAAAAAAATCTAAAAATAAAATAAATAAATTGAAAAACTTAAAAAACGAAAATTAAAAAATTAAAAAGTAAAAAATAAAACAATTACAAATTAAATTGAAAAAAATTAACATAAAAAAATGATAAATTAGTGACATTATCCTCAAGCATATCATTTTAATTTATTAAACTGCTTTGTCATTGCTCAACCATCCATGCAAGCATATGACAAAGGGCCACACTGGCTGGACCCACAAAATGGCTGCCTGCCATTGCCACATGGTCATCACCAACAACAACACAGAGCATAAATGCATTGGGAACAAAGAGAAGGCATGGAGGCCTATGGCAAAAGCACACTGGCTACCTACACAAAATGGCCACCGACCGACCACATGGTGAACCAGCATGCAAGGAGGCATGGCTGCAACATAATGATAGAAGAACAACAAATGCAAGCCTATGGCAAAACCACACTGAATGCCTACGCAAAATGGCCAACAACCATGTAGTCAAACAGCAAGCAAGCAAGCATGGGGAACAAAGTGAAGACATACAGGCCTATGGAAAACGCACACTGGCTGGCTAGACAAAATGGGCACCGGCCACATGGTCAGACAACAACAACAACCAGCAAGAAGGCATGGCCACAAACAAAGAAAACATGCAGGCCTATGGGGAAAGCACACTGGCTGGCTACACAAAATGGCCGCAAGCCACATGGTCACACAACACCAACAACAAGCAAGGAGGCATGGTCATAAACAGAAAAGACGTGCAGGCCTATGGGAAAAGCACACTGGCTGGCTACACAAAATGGCTGCCTTTCCTTTGAGCCACAATACTGAATCTAGTATCAAGCATCTTACATTGGGTATTCTGTACTTGAAATGTTAAGAAAGTATAAAATTGCACTCTTTCTTTCTTTTATCCATTACAGTTACAGGTACTAATGACCTGAACCTACACAACGAGAGTGGTAAGTCAATAACCCACTATAAATAGTCGCCACAACGCGCGTCTACACATTTAGAGGTCCTGAAAAAAGCCCCTAGATCCAATTGGACAACGAGGCTGAAACATGTCGACCACCGATATGATCTCAAGAGCGCGCTAGATTGGTAACTTGATCTACACATGCACCACTTTGTTTTTACTCTTTCCACACCACCATACTAGTAAAGAATTGTCTTACATGGCGGTATAGGAAATTTTAACATCACTTCACCTGAGCACCGCACTCCCATCTTTTCCTTTTTATTTCTGGATGCTACTGTAACACCAGTCGGTCCTCCTCCAGGTGGAGGTCAGCATATCCACAATAAAAACCCAATGATGATGCTATCATGTTACAGATAGGCAGAGAATCAAGATATACCGCCCACCACCTATGTACGTGAATGAGGGTTTTTTTCAGCAAGGTCTAAAACTAAGTGACCCTGGTTACACAGGTACAAGCGGCCCATTCTCCCCCCTGATTGTTTACACAAAATGGCTGCCAGCCACATTGTCAGACAACAACAACAACAACCAGCAAGGAGGAATTGCCAGAAACGGAATAGACGTGCAGGCCTATGGCAAAAGCACACTGGCTGGCTACACAAAATGGCCACCAGCCACATGGCCAGAACAGCAACAAGCAGGAGGTCTGGAAAACAAAGAACATATGCAGGCCTAGGGTGGACACTGACCATACAAAACGGCCCCTGGCCATATGGCATCATGAACAACAAAGGCAAATGGGGGCCTATGCCAAACCCACATACACACACACTGGCCAGAAAAAAGAGCCATGGTAACACAGAGAACACAGCATTAATTCAGCAATGCCAAATACGAAAAATAACAGGGCTAAAAATGTTCACAACAACACACATCCTCCAAAGGCATTACCCCACCTAACCACTGTTTGCAGGAAAAAAAATGTGAAATACCACAAAAACACATTTTGTATTTTCGAGAAGAAATTGGAATATAGGGCGGCCGTTGGACGATATAAGGCCGAAATAAAAATTGCGCAAGCCTCCTTTTATGAAGGAAAAATTGTGTCCGCCGCGAGCTCCCCTAGAGAAATCTTCCTCATTGCCAAAAAACTATGCAAAGTGCCTTGTCCCCTGGTCCCACCAGACCCCTCCGGGCTCCGCTGCAACGAACTAGCCGAATACTTTTCGACTAAAGTCCTAAACATTCTTAATCATCTTCCCCAAAAAGACATTAACATCTCCACTGAATATACTAATGCTGGTAGGCAGCCAGCGGAAGATAAACTGGAGACCTTTCCCATGCTGACCCAGGAACTATTTTTAGCTACCATGTCAGCAATAAAAAGTGGGTCCCCGCTTGACCCCGCACCTCCCAACATCTTGAAAATGGTGGGTCCAACAATCGCCCCCATTGCCACTTGTTTGATTAATGCTTCATTCAAGGAAGGCATGGTCCCTTTGGAATGGAAAAGGGCGATGGTAAAAGCGTTGTTGAAAAAGCCTACGCTGGATCCAGCCGACCTGGGCAACTATTGCCCAATCTCGCTCTTACCGGTAATCAGTAAGGTAGCGGAGAAATTTGCTAACCGTACCCTTTCCACGTTTCTAGAAACTAACCATGTACTCCACCACTCCCAAACGGGGTTCCGGCCCGGGCAAGGGACGGAAACCGCTATACTATCTGTGGTGGAGGAAACCAGGAAAATTCTTGATTCAGGAGGGTCATCAGCAATAATCCTCCTCGACCTGAGTGCGGCCTTCGACACGGTGAATCACCGTGTCCTGGTTCACCGCCTCAGGAAAGCAGGAGTGACGGGATCAGCTCTGCAATAGTTACAATCTTTCTTGGAGGGCAGATCCTTCCAGGTCTGTGAAGGCGATATTTGCTCAAAGTCCATTCCCCTTCAGTGCGGAGTTCCGCAGGGCTCCTCCTTGAGCCCTACTCTTTTCAATGTATACATGGCCCCGCTGGCAGACGTCGTATCTCCTTTTGGGATCCACATGGTGACATACGCTGACGACACGCAGTTGGTCGTATCTTTGAACCATTCCAACCAGCAAACCAATAACCTTCTGTCTTGCCTTGAGGAAGTGTCCAAGTGGATGAGAGCCTCCCACTTGAAGCTCAATGGTGACAAAACAGAACTCATGATCCTTGGCAATTCTTGGAGTGTCCTATCAAACTCTGTGTGGCCTACTTCGATGGGCCCAGTGCCGGCCCCCAAGACGGAGATCAAAAGCCTGGGAATATGGTTGGATCATGACCTTACGTTCAAAGTTCAGGCAAGGAAGACCGCCGCTGCCTGTTATGGCCTACTCAGGATAACCCGGAAAATTCTTCCCCTCTTACCCTTCCCAGCAAAAAAGCTATTGATCCAGGCACTAATTTTGTCTAGGATTGACTATGGAAATGCCCTCTACTTGGGCGCCCCAAAGTCAGTAATCGCAAAACTTCAGGTCATTCAAAATTGGGCAGCGAGGCTTCTTACGGAGACCCCCAATAGGTGCTCGGCAAAGCCTGTGCTGCGCTCTCTTCACTGGCTTCCGGTGCAACAGAGAATTGATTTTAAGGCCCTCTGTATAGCCCATAAGGCTCTGTTGGGGAACTGACCCCCTATCAACAAAGCCATGATCCGCCCCTACAGGGCTAACAGGAAACTCCGTTCAGACGAGCTGCACTTGGCAGTGGTCCCCAGGATCAAGAAGGCCAGAAGTGGCGGACGGCTTTTTTCATTCAATGCCTCCAGACTTTGGAATGCCATTCCGCTGGATCTTCGTAGCGAACCCAATCATCTGGCGTTCCGGAAACTACTCAAGACCTGGCTTTTCCCCTAGTGTACTCGGTCCTCCGGTTACGGCTTCAGCGCTGGGATGCTCCTGGGTAGCCATGCGCTTTATAAGTGTCTCCTCATTCATTCATTCATTTTAATCCAATGCCATCCATGGCCTAAATGATGTTTCAATTCTACAGACTCCACAGACACAGTTGTTTCATCACCCATGAATAGTACAGGGCCTACTGGCTGGAAGGCCCATTGGTAGACTAGGCCACATAGTGAATTAAATCAATCAATATTGCAAACGTATTAAAAAACATGGAGAAGAAAATGTACTGAACTGTGCAACATTTTTGCTTCACAAAAGAAGATAAATTTCATGTAAGAAAATAACTAGTCCCCTACCAAAACTGCAGGCCACCCTACACAATACATTTAAAAAAAAAAAACAGTACAAATAAATCCAGGTGCATGCCCCCATTCAAACAAAGAACACCCTTACACACCAGTTTTTCAACGTACTTGTGATATCTCAAAAACAAAGGGGCCGATTACGATGACGGGCGGACTTGAGTCCGCCTGCCATCATAGTGGGGATTGGGACTGCCCGCCAGTCATGCGGCGGTCCCGCACTCCAAATTGGGATGTGACCGCCACCATGGCGGTCGCCTCTTGCACTTTAACATTGCGGCGGGTGCATGCAGTGCATTTCCCTGCACTACGTGGCAGGCACCACATGGTGCATGCCACTTAGTGCAGGGAAATACAGGGGGGTACCATGGGTACCCCCAGTGCACAACCATCTCCCCCCAACACAAGGGGGGCCCACAACGGGCCCCCATAACCAATCCCCGCCAGCCTTTCCATGGCGGTCCCGCCACCATTGAAAGGCTGCCAACAGCCCGCATCGTAATTTGGCGGACGGTGCCTGCTAGGCACCGCCACCATCTTATGTGATGTGGACCGTCCACCAGGCAATCGGAACGATTGCCTGTGGCGGATCCATGGCGGCGGGCAGTCTTTGCGCCCGCCACAGTTGCGGTCCGATTCCCCCGCCATCCTAATTTGGCACGGGGAAATGCATTGTCAAATTGCGGTGGGCCCACCACCGCACGGCTG
Organism: Calotriton arnoldi; assembly: GCA_963921515.1. NCBI lineage: Eukaryota > Metazoa > Chordata > Amphibia > Caudata > Salamandridae > Calotriton > Calotriton arnoldi. The sequence goes on along the minus strand of CAWUFW010014475.1, from coordinate 321,550 downwards.
GCGGTGGCTGGACTTCCACCATCGTAATCAGCCCCAAAGTCCTTAAATCCAATGGTATATATGCAGCAGACAAGGAGAGTGATCCTTCCAGCTCCAAATCCCGATGAAAAGTGACCAGGAGAGGGACAAAGCACTGGAAGGAGCCTGCTGGAGAGGAACAGGAAGTTGGAGTCTCTGGGGCTGAAAAAAAAAGTTTAATAAAAATGTCTTCTTGCACAAAAAAAAACAACTCCAATGGCAAGTTTGAGAGGAAAATCTACTCCAAATGCCTCTCAGTTGCATTCTCAAGCAGAAAAGCTGCTCGACCACTCTGTTTGCGATCGCGGTCAGTGCTAAGATGCTAGATTGGTGTAGCCGTGGCCGGAAGCCATGCGAGTGAGCGCAAAGTCTCACGGGAGCCCCCCAGCAGTGTGAGAAGTCTCACACACTCTCACAACTGGCCTGAGAGTCTTGGAGCACGCGGTTGAGCGTCAAAATAAAACTTGAGTGAGCGAATGGAAAAAAAACTCTGCTCGTGCCTGAATGGCAAAATTCAGGAATTCCACATTCCTCCGCACAGTGCGGAGTGCCCGAATTCCGCAAACTCCATGAGCGGAGCAGAGTTTATCACCCGGGCTTAGTTATTATCTGGCCCTAATTATTCTTTCTCGTCAACCACTTAATTATGATTTTCACATTGTGCTGTAAGTGTGTGAATCTTCACTTGCCGGCCTTCCCTATTGACTCACACCTGCCTGAAACACCAGAGGCATTTCAGGGAGACAGTCTCTCTCTCTCTCCCTCTCTCCAGCTCGCTCTCTCTCTCACTCTCTCTCTCAGTCCCTTACCCCCATTTTCCCCAATAGAGAGCACTCGCTTCTGAGTCTAATTGCATCTCTTGGCCATATATCTCCTTTCGGTACAAAGGACTGGGAGTTAGGATAAGGATCCTATGGCTCATTTCAATTAATATTCAAGTTCCTAACAGAGGAACACACAAGCTCGCTCAACCAGAATAGCTATGAGACATATATAGGGAATAAAGTACCCTCTACCATTTATTATTGTATGGATTTTCAAAGCCATGCAGAGTTCCGTGATCATATATCAGAACGAGGCGAAAGGCTGAGTTCCCTTATAAGGCGATGGAGCTCTGAGATTACTTGCATTATCTTTATTAAGTATGTCGGGGTAATTTATTCCTTACAATACATGATCACACCATCACCCTTCCCACAAATTTCTTAAATCCTTGGTGCGCTGCTCTTTCAAATGAAAGAGATAGGATGTTTGCAGACATGAAGAATAAACATAGATTCTGTAGTGCAAAATTAAATACAGCATAAACATAGTAAGATATTAGTTGCAAAACAGATATTAGAATCAGTTTAATGCAAGGCAGTTTTTAAAAAACGCTGTCGCTCACAATGCGTAACAACACACAGAGAAAAACCAGGTTTAGTTTTTGTTGTTTAAAGAACAGCTTTAATTATGCTCTGTGTGTTGTATTTCCACTTGGCAGCGGGCTCTGGTAGCAGGCAATATGACGCCACAACTCAACTGTAATAACATATTACAGTTGAGCAGCTAAATCATTTATTTGTTACAGGTGACTAGAGATGTTAGAAGTCGTTTGTAATAACAGACAGTCTTTTAATCAGGGATTTGAGGGTCCAATGTTATAAAGGTCATACTAAAACTGTGAACCATCAAGCTGCTGCAGCTGTCCCTTGACAAGTGCCAGTTTGGCTGCTCCATTGTCAGGTTGTTGGTTACCTTTTTCTCAGTTAGGGACAAAAGCAAACCCAGCAAATAGGGAAGTCCTTCTCAACTGACTACGTTGAAAAGTGTGCAAAGCTTCATATGGTTTTGCTATTCTTGCCATTATTTTGTCTTAGGGCCTGATATAGAGTTTGGCGGTCCTGTAGTGGGCCGCCACACCTGCGTCCTGGTCCAGGACAGCCAAACCCGTAGTCAGACCGCACACCAAATTAGTAGTTTTCTACTAGTCTGGCAGGCGGTCCTTTGACGTTCCCACGACAGTGCCTATTTAAAAACTCCAAAGCCCTTTCCTGCACTGTAAGGACTTCTCAGTCCATACCGTGCAGGAAAGGGGGTGTATGCACACTGGGGGGGCACAACATGTGCCCCCCTGCATACATCCTCATGGCCTGAGGCACTAGGTGGCCCTGTAGGGCCCCCTTAGTTCCCTCACTGCCAGCCTTTTATGGCAGGCTCACCACCATGAAAAAGCTGGCAGTGAGGAAACGAATAATATGCTGGATGGTGCCGCAAAGGCACCACCAGCATATCACTGCCTCACGCTGCTGCAAAATCGCCGGGGAATAGTAGTTCCTCAGCTGTTGCAGTGGGTCTGCAGCGGTCTGACCGCCAAACTCAAAATAGGGTGGTCGGACCGCTGGTGCGGCAGTAGCTGCCGTGGTACTGTTAAACTTGTAATCACCCCCTTAATCTTTGCTATGATCAACTAGCACCTGACTTAAATGTCTTAAGCCCTCATTGTATGTTAAGTGGAAGAGGGTGATATATTTAACATATGCGGTAAATCCCATTAGCCCAGAGCGAGGTATTTACCTCAAGTGGTAAATACCGCCTATTCCAAGTTTTTAACTTATAAATGGGGCATAACATGTGGAATCGGTGTTTAACAAACCAAATTCTACATGTTTTGCCTTTTTTACAGTCCGTTGCCTGCTCAACTTCAAAAGCTTTGACCTGCCAGAATCTATCACGGAAAAACTGTGAGGGTGTGATAATTATCACACAACTTGTAATTCTGATCCTTGTGCAAACATGTGTTTGCATGGGTACCGGAATTTAGCCCTGCAGTTGTAATTAGGGTCTTAATGGTAACATCCAACAAAGGAAAAGGAAATGGCACAATAAAACAACCTTATCACAAGATCCATTAAGCATTTAAACCAGATGGATTCACTACTTTCAGCAGGTTTTCACAACATTGACCAACTTGACATGTTGTTCTCATTACAGATCCCAGTCAACTGTATTTGCTACTTTTAGTTGCTTTCTAGAGGGCATGGTGTACCACAGAGAAAGGAAAGGAACCAGGCATGGGGCATATGTCAGCCAAGGATCACATAGGCCAGAAAGTAACAATAAAGTCTATGTTAGACCTGTCAGCCTTAGGGTGATCGTCCCCTAATTTCTTTGTCTCTTGTCTCACCTCCTCCATTTTTACTGCACTTATTTTTGTTGGCCTTAGGACTCTGTGTACTTTACCACTGCTAACCAGTGTTAAAGTGCTTGTACTTCCTCCCCTAAAACGTGGTTGAATTGGCTCATATCCAATTGGCATATTTAATTTACTCGGAAATCCCTTGTAGAGTGGTGTACAATATAGCCAGGGCTTGTAAATTAAATGCTACCAGTGGGCCTGCAGCAGTTATTGTTTATTGTGCCACCCACTTAAATAGCACCTTAAAACATGTTCCAGGTCTGCCACAGCAGCCTGAATGCAGTTTTTAACTGACATGTCTAATTGGCATTAAAAGCCTCTTGCAAAGCCTTTAACGCCCCTCTTGTTACATATATGTCACCCCTAAGGTAGGCCCTAGGTAGCCCATAGGGCAGGGCGCCATGTAAATAAAATGTTGTACTTTAGGTTTTACATGTCCTGGTAGTCAAAAATTCCTGAATTTGTTTTTTAGTACTGTGAGGCATCCATCTTCCATAGGATAACGTTGGGGATTCCTTATTACATTTAATAATCTGTAATTTCCAATTGGGAGCTGGTAGTTATATTATGTTTGGTATTGGGATTGTAATGATAAACCCCATTTAATGGTAAAGTCGGGTTTTTTATTACAATATTAAAAATGCCACTTTTAGAAAGTTGGTATTTTTCTGCCCTTAGCCATTTTGTTCCTGTAACCTGGCCTGGGTCACATGACTGGGTGTAACTGACAGACTTTGTGAATTTGTCCCAGACAGTTACAAATTGAGGGATTAGGTATGCCTGATTGGGCCATCTGCTGGCAGGATGGGGGTGGAGCTGAGCACAGCCCTACTTGCCAACTGAATAGCCTTTCCTCTATCTTCACACAGAGGGCCTAACAACCCCACATTGTCACTGCAGCCAGCTTGGCGCAAGGGCAGGGGAGGCTGGAAATTCCATGAACTTCAAAGCTGCTGTCTAGAAGCTTCTCCTACCTTCTAGAACCAGGGCACCAACTAATTAAAAGAGGACCTCAAACACCAACTTTTCAGTACACTTCTGGACATGTGGATACTCTGCCAGGAAGAAGGACTGCTGTGCTACTGAAAGGACTGCCACTCTGCTGCACTGCTGCGCCGAAGGACTGTTGCCTTGCAGGATTGCTGCCCTGTTGTGCTGTTGCTCTGCTACCTTCTACCTGGGTACAATGACTGGATCTTCAACTGTCCCAGGACCTCTAAAGTGACTAACAAGGGCTAGTTTGCTGGCCTCCTGTTCAGAGCAACAGGGACACAAAAGGCTTCCTCCATCTTGAACCTGCACCTGAACCCAGCCTGAGTTAGTCCTGACCCTCAAAGTGGTGCCCCTCCAGTCCTGGACTCTTGGAAGTGGTGCTTTAGGTGCCCAGATAGTCAAAATCCAAAAGTGGGAACTTCGAACATTTTTGGCTAAAATCTGCTCTGCTCTAAAATCTGCTCTGAGACCCAGGAGGAGACTAGGACCAATCTGCTCACCTAGTCACAGGAGGAGTATTGTTTCTCCTGCTACGTTCTTCTCTGCAGTAGCAAATCATTTTCAGCAGTAATTAGCTAAAGGATTATTCGGCCTCGTGAAACTGTCTTTGGCTACAGCCCTTGCCTCGTCCCACAGGAGTTTTTTTAACTTCAATTTCAGAGACTAAATCCAAACATAGAAATTTTCACTGTGGCTTCGGCCCAAGGCAATTCAACGATAACGCTCTCTTCTTGTACACCTTCTGCAGCCTTGTCCCGCTGAACTTTACCTTATCAGAACATTTATCCCAAGAATTTTTCGAAGCCCAAAGATAAGGGCTGGCTGGGTTCAATCCACTTCTAGTATCCAAACCGCACTCCATCGCCGTCGGCCATAACTTTGGACTTTGAACACAGTCCCGGGCACACGTAGTGAGGATATGAAAATGGTATAAATGTCTCGTGTAGATCAAATTGCTGCGGTCGACACCAGTATATTGTTCAAAGTTATTTAATGATGCAACAACAAAAGTTGTTGCATCATTAAATAACTTTGAACAATATACTGGTGTGGACCGCAGCAATTTGATCTACACGAGACATTTATACCATTTTCATATCCTCACTACGTGTGCCCGGGACTGTGTTCTCATTACTGGTGTGGGTTCTTTGACTCACACACTTACGGGGGTTATAGGGTAATTCCCCCGACCTGGCAGCACCGTATATATTCCTAGCATAGTCAACATAACGCGTACTAGTCTGAGCGCCAATCTTCCTGATTTTACTAAAAAACCCTACGTCTAAATATCATAACTTTGGACTTTGACCAGGTCTTGTACAACTGTATTTCCGTAGTTAGCACTTTGATCTTTTTGGGTCTAGTTTTTGGAAAAATCTTTAAAAATCCATAATTCCCGTTCTACTGATTGGATTATTGCCATTTTGGTGTCAAATATGTGATTTTTCTTGTGTTGTGTTTTCACTTTATTACTGTTTGTGTGCTGCATACATTATTTTCACATTGCCTCTAAGTTCAGCCTGACTGCTTTTTGTGCCAAACTACCCAGGGTTAAGCACATGTTAATTTAGTGACTTGTTGTGGTTCATACTGCACAGGATTGTGGATGTTGCTTGGCCAGCGCTCCCACCGGAGTCAACCAACACCCCAATTTCTAACAGTCTACATTTGATACAGCCTTACTCTAAAGTGATTCATCACTGAGAAGCTTAATGACCATTTGTATTGTCCCAAGTTCCTAGTCAGGTCAAATAACAACCACTTTACTTGTGTTAAGGTAAAATCCAACTTGATGCTACATGTCACATATAGTTACCAGCATTATCCATGTATGTTTCCAGCTGAAGTACAGGCTTGGGAAGTTGATTATTGAAGTAGATGCATGATCTGTTTGTCCCCATTTTAAAGTGCACATATTATCATCTGACAAGTTGTGAGGTGCATGAAAGAGGGCATTCTGCAAAGTGATAAGGACACATCAGTACCATGTAGCAGTTAGTCAGCTGAGAGGAGCAGAGGTGTAAGGTGCTAACCCTGTTTCCATATAATAAGTTTATTGTGATCACACTAGCATGGACCTAGCATCATAGGGAACCTATCCTTGCAGCCCACCTGAAGGCCCCAAAATTTCATTGATGCTGAATGCAAATAAGATGACGCCTACTTCAACATGTTGATATTGACGAGCTGGCCTCACGCAAAAACTTGCAACATTCTCAAAACTTAGGATCATCTCATTGTGAAAGGATGAATCCTGTACCAGTAAAAGCCAGCACCCACCATACCCTCTGTTCTAATAGTTACTATTGCCTCAGCAGTTCAGATAGTTTGTGTTAAAGTCCTTTCATAATGAAAATACAATCCTTAGTATGTCACAAATGTCAACCTTGTCTGGAAGTTATATAGGGCTCACCTACCCCCAGATGTTGAGGGATACTGCAAGAACAGCATTACTGCATTGCCAAGAAGATTGAAACCAAGAGAAGAGTAATGACTGCAAAGAAGGGGGCCTATGGATTTAGTCTGCATTGACTTTCTATAATTGGCCTCTGGCAGGCAGGGAGTTGCGCAAATTATGGGCATCACAGACACCTTCATTAGGTAAGAATATTTTTTACCCTGCAGAGACTAGAAAACAGTCTCTGCATCAAAGTGCAAATTGAAATTCTTTGTGCACTACAGGTGTCCACACAGGATGTACTCTGACAAGAATGAGGCATTCAAAGAAGTTCGATTGGTCATACAGGGTATGGTATAGGCCAAGGAGACAAGAACCACAAAACAGTATCCTTTCTTTGATGTTCCAAGTAGTACATTTTCATGATATTACTGGGAAAGTTGCACACCCAGAGCTTCAAGTGGAACCAACATGTAGATACCCTGGTGCATGCCTACAACCTCATGAGAATTTATTCTACTGAGGTTGTATAGTGTAGTTAATTTGTATTTGCGTTACTTTAATGGCCTATGGCCAAATTAAAGTATTTTACTACTACCACTAGTACTACCTCAAGTTGTACAAGAACCCAATAGTGGGCATCTGTTCTGTTGTAACTGACAAACACAATGAAAGCAGACCTGTGAAATAGCTGCGGTATAAAAAAACCCATAAGAAACAACTAAAGAAGGACTCTGAGCAAGCCTATAAGCAAGTCTGCGGCTACTAATAGGAATTGTGTGAAGAGTCCTTCTCTGAAACTCTGCTCACATGGAAAAGAACAAGACAAAGGATCAATAAGATTCTGACTACTGCATTAAAGTACAGAAGTGTCAATATATCCCAGTTTTCCATTGGCTCTGAGAAGCAGACTTAAGAGTGTTAAGATTCTTCGCTCTGATAATTGATAATCTGATAAAAAACTCAAAACCAGAACCATAGTAACTTGATCTATGCCAGTCATTAGAAGTTAAGCACAGCCTCCTGCTCAAGAAGTCACAGACCCCAATTGGGGCCAATCGCTGTACAAGAGGAATCAAAGACAAATTCACATGAGGAAGTCTCATATATGCTCCTTCATGACATGTCAGCACCACCAGAAGTTCTACCGTCACCAACTTATGTTGCTGCAGAATAGCATGGTAAAGAATAGACTATTGTTGCCTAACCAATGGTAAACCTCAATACTGTGAGGGCAGTGCCACTTGATCTGGAATAAATTACTACCTCCAAAATGCTAGAGTCTGGCATCCCACAAGCATAACCAACACATCTAAGAAGGTAGGAAGGCAGCTAAAGCCATGCATGATGAACACATCTCCTTTAAAGACGTTCCCTTGGTAGAGGCGCACAAGAGATTTACAGAAATTGACATAAAGTTGGTCATTATTTGGTCTGTCGAAAGAAAAATGCTAAAAAATGTTGTAGTGCAGAGTTGCCGATCCACTGCCTGAACTGCACAATGTATAGTTCTTCATCATGTTCTATTGTATGTTGTTATTCTTGCTAATATATTTGGACTATTGATTTGCCACTTCACCTTTGGATGAGGATGAACTTCAAGATGGAAGGGAGAATAGGTATGCCTCTTATGAGTGTCCCCTGTGAGACTAATTTGGAGTAATCGATTTCTAAGGGGAGCCAACATCTGCCTTTTAGCTCAATCGTCATGCAATCCTATTTGCAGCTCGCTCACTCCCACTCGGTCTAGGGGAATCCGTCCGCTCTGCTGATGAGGGACAACCTATGCTCTGGCACAGTTCTATGAACCTTGTAACATGGATAGTACTAGTAAATCACCAGCGTAGCTTCTTGGGTGATTTGGACATCTATCTGAGAACTTGTCTGAATCTCTATAGCCTGTTTGTCTCTCTGGCCTATGTCCCTGGTTTGGTGCCGAGGTTTCTAAGGGGGGTCGGCCTCTCTGGCCCCTGTATCTGATGTCTTTGAAGCTTGTCAGATGTTGGAGCCCAAGGTCACTGTCTCTGAGACCCCTGTCCCTAGTTCTCCTCTCCCTGTTATCAGTGGGTCCAGTCTTATGTCACTGCTTTTGGGACACTATCTCTTGACTGTGGGCGTGTTGTCAAGTCTCCATGTCTCTAATACCTCAGTCCCCTGTACACCTCTCTGCTTGTCGGTTTCCGGGGCACTGATGTCAGCGGCCTGCTGGTTTCTCATTCCTGCTGGAAGGGTGCTGCTGTCGAGTTCTGGCTGTGTTTTTTGCTCTTGGGTCTAAAGCAGTACCTCAGGAAATTTCACTTAGTTGTGATCAGTTCTTCTTTCAATGTATCTGTGTCTGTTGGGAGAAGGGAGAGGGAATAGCCTAAATACATAACAAAAACAGCACTGGTAAGGACTGAGATGTAGCAGTGCAGCTGAGTGCAGAGAACCACATCACTCACTTAAGCTAAACGGAGATAAAACGGAGGTGATGATTTTGGGACATAATCCCTAATGCAACCCCCAAATGCATATGATAGGATTGCCAGGGAGGTTAGGGCCTCCTCCACCCTTCGTCTACCCTATAAAGAGCTTAAGAATATGGCTTGACAGTTCCTTAACCATGGAAGCCCAGATAAAAAAAATTACAGCAGCCTGCTTTGGGATAATCAGACCTTTACGAAAAACTCTTCCAATGCACACAGTTATGCACTGCTGAAATGCCTCTGTAAAGTCAAAAAATGAATTCGCAAACCCTTTCGCTGATTACGCATAGAAAGGTGAGTGCGGTGGTGAAGTTTTCCAGGTGTCATTTGGAAAGGTTTTGTGAATAACAGAAAGTCTTCAAACTCCAAAATTTGTTGACATGCGGATTCTGATTTATAATTTTAGTTGATGAATTGTGCCTTCTATTTAACGTTGAGTGTATCAATTTTCTTACTTTTATTTAAATTTGTGTAATAAAATGTATTTTATATCTTACGTAACTACGCTGTTTGTGTAGCACACTACAGCTGGAAACATGATACATTATGCTTATTAAAGCCATTTTGTGGACATTACAGTATGTTTTAACTGAGAATGCATTATATTGGAAATAAAGTGCAGCCTTGTAGGTAGGTTTAATTAGGCATACTCGTTACAGATATAATAAGGAAGCATACCACCCCACCAAGAGACGTTGGGGGGGATTTACCAACTTTTCACATAGTGCACTGCAGCAGCCGCAAATGCTGCGCTGCCTTCTCATTAGCGCTGGCGCTGAAATCAGCTGCCTTGCGCCCTGGAGACAACTTTGCGCCAGGGTGCAAGGGTGTCTCATTGAGTCTAACATAGGTTTTGTATTAAAAGGATACCCTTCCAGTACAAAATACTATGCTGAGACTCACTTCAAACCTTTTCCCTCTTTGTATGTGTGCTGTACAGTGCAGCACACATGCAAAGTCGGAAAAAGAAGGAGAAATTAAAGCATCTCTCCTTCCTTGCGCCTACTTTTAAGGGGCCCAGTTTTCTCACGCTAAACTCTGTTTACTTTGTTTAGTAAATTGGGTTTAGCGTGAGAAACCTTGGGTGGTTGCATGGGAACTCCCATGCACCACCCTTGGTATGCCCCCATGGCGCAAAGTAATACGAAGCAGCACTATGCGCTGCTTCACATTAATTTCCGTTATTTCCAGCGCTAAACAAGTTTAGCGCTGGAAAGTAAATAGAGAAAAAGGATTTTGTGCTGATTTGCATCACTTTTGTGACTTAAACACGGTGCAAAATCTTAGTAGATCTCCCCCATTGTCTCTTGCTCAGCCTCTTCTTCTCTTAGGTTCCCAACTTGCCTTCTGCCAGAAACCTCACACATAGAGGGGCTTGTTTATGAGAGCCCTGTGTCACTTTTGCACCATGTAAAGTGGTACATGTATGATGCAGGGCTCTCAATTCGATTTTTGACGCCATGCAAAGCCACCCTGCGTGGTTCTGAGTGCCTCATAAATCATGAGTAAGGTGACGCAGTGCAAATTGTAAGTTGCCTTACTCTGTGCCCGGATAGCCTTCCATGGGGGTTGCTGTTGGTTTTCCCACACAACACCCATGGCATATTGATGCTGCCCCAGATTTACAAAAGTTGTGCAAACCTGGGGAAGCGACACATCCTTATGCCTCCGAGGTGAGGTGAAACAAGGAGAAATATGTTTCTTTCTACTTGTTTTTTCCTCTTTGCATGTGTGCTACAAAATGCAGCACACATAGAAAGAGGAAAACAACTCAATGGATGTTTTTTGTGCGCAGGAAGATGCCCTTTCCTGCACAAAAACAATCCTACATACAATGGAGGCTCCTTTGCACCATGATGCAAGGGTGCCTATGTTTGCGCTAGGTTGCCAAAATGGTGCCAGTCTAGGGAGAAAGGACAGGAATTCACTGTATTGTTTAAATACAGTGAATTCCTGCCCTTTCACTTTGGCGTAGGGCAGCGAAGAAAGGTGCCTTGCAGCGCTGCCCTACGCCAATATCCCATAAATGTGGCCCAGAGTTTCTATATCACATCATATACTCCATGAATACGTACATTAGACAACAGTGCTTCATTTAAGACAAGCCATCTCACAACTCCTTGATGGAAAGCACTGCATGAATTGACAAAGAATCATGTTCATCTCTGTTTTTTCCTCTTCCTTTTGTTTATTAGCATCAGATGTATTGACTCACAGAACCTGACTAACAAGGCTAAAATGGATACCATCTCTCATTCACACGTGAAATCATTAAGATGACCGTGGGTCTTGATTGACAATGTGCCCAGAAATAAGGAGACGGATCGAATAACTTGGACTTGTAATAATTGTGTCAAAACAGATGCGTCCAGTTGTCCATGTCAATTATACGTGGCACCATAATGACACTCCTTACATATATAATTAATGGCTGTAGCAGTTTTCTAATTCCTCATTTTCTAGCTAAAGAACTGTTTTCTTGTCATTAACTTCAGTGCTTGTTGTTTTAAAATGACTCTATGTACGAAGTAAATGCTTTTGGGACAATGCACAAATGAAGTTGTCATTGATTAGTCGAAGTTTTATAACTACATGAAATACAAGTTTAATTGACAATTCACAGTGGAACATACCGAGATTATTTTAATTATTGTGTAAATTGTTACGTTTTATCAAGAGAACTACTAACTCCCATCCGGTAAATTAAGCATTTGCTGCAATTAGTGTTAATAGAGATGGCACAAACATGCTCATTAAAAAGAAGCTCTGTGCTCTGGAGGTTGAGTACACACAGAGGGGTAGGATGTTGAATTGAGATGTTTGCATCATCTATAATTTGCCAATTAACAGTCCACAACAGTCTAATGTGCCATGTCACACATTCTTTTGAGTAAGAAAATGAACACATAACTGGGTCTTTTGGTGGGCTCACTCCATACACCTCGTAGGATGTCAATGCGCCTTAAGAGTATCAATGGGTTAGTCCAACTGTTGTATATATAATTTTTTACAAAGAGTGCTCTCACAGAACCAAGTAGTACACCAACTGGCATCCTATTCAAATCGTTTTCATTGTATTCAGTGGGGACCCATATATAAGAAAGACATCAAACAATAAAATGGTCCACAGACTTCGGGGTATACAAAAGAAAATCAAAAATCTTATACAAATAAGGCCTGGCAATGAATAAAGTTGGTCCTATGATAAATGTGCATCTACTAATAGTGGTCCTTTTACAGCTGTAGAGATGGAAGCAACTGCATTAAGATTCATAGTCACTTACCTAGTAAAGTCTCACATCTATGTCACTTTAATTCTTATTATCCATATAGAAAGCAATAAACCTCTAAGCTAAAATAACAGGTGAAAAATAGTGGTCTTATATGACTAGTACTCAATGCAAACACTATAATGTAAATCATTGAAATGTATCTGTAACACTGAGATTGTTCACAACTTTACTGTATTGCTTGCCTAAAAATCTATTTATTTTACATGTGTGTTAAACTCTAATCTGGCATTATAGTTTAATTTATCATCCTTCATTGCAAAACATATTGCTACCAAACATTTTACTAATGGATGAGAGTTAAGTGTTTTCCACCCACCATCAAACAATGTTATGGCTCAGAGGACATTAAGCACCTATTCATTTATCATTGAATAATATCTGCCATAGTGCGCTGCCACACAGGATGAAACTACAATAATGCAGCTAAAATTTCAACCTACAAAAAAATATTGCATCAACAATGTTGAATACTATTAAGAGGTCTAGTAACAAACTGAATGTTGTAGCATGTTAATAGTACTACATTGTATTATTAAAGTACTACAAAATGCAATTAACAAACCTATAACTGTAAATATCCATCTCCAGCTATCCTATATTTTCAATGGGAAGATCCTCAAATATGTAAATTTACTACTTAGGGGCCTATTTCGATGTCAGTCGGAAAGCCTCCGACTGCTGGTCAGAGGCATTCCATCCAACATCGACGGTTTTAATTCCAACTGCCTAATTACAATCTAGACGGTCGGAACTGAAACTGGACAGTCTTTCCGGCTGGATTCTAATGGGCTCAAGGAGCCCGTCGGCCAGTCGACGATCGTCCCGTAATCCCAATGGATGGCGTTTCCGCCGTTGGGATTACAGTGCTCGGTTTCTGACGGGCTTTCCTTGCAGGGCCTTCCGACATGGAAAGCTTGTCAGAAGTGAGTTTGGGGGCCCCTAGCAGGGCCCCCTTCTCCATGTGGCCTCCGATGGGGCTGTGCCCCCCTGTTAATCCCTGCACCGTGTGGCAGGCACTTTGCGGTGCCTGCCATGAGGTGCAGGGATTAACAGAATCTCCCATTTCCCTATGGGAGCTTGTGCTACGGCCGGTTTACGGCTGCAGCACAGGCTCCCATAGAGAAATGAGAGTATACCACCGCACCATGTGCGGTCGCATTGTAATTGCGGTGTCGGGACCGCCGCCCCGAGGACGGTCGGTCCCGAGACCGCTGCGGTGTCGGTCGGAGGCAACTCCAGCTGACATCGTAATCAAACCCTAAATAGTAAATGTGGGAGGGACCAATGGTAGTGCTTGACAAAAGGGGCATATGTGCTACAGAAAGGAATGGGTTTTGGAAAGATAAGGAGGGGCTTAGGGAGATAAATGGACCCACCTACTAAGGAGTAAGCCCTTTGGTATTTACAAACTGTACTTGTAAAGTTCAGACAGCCAAAAGTGGTCCCAAAACAGTAGTAAATTACTTAAGCACAGATCTGGAGTAAGTCCAGCACCACACATGGCCAAACAAAGGGTACTGCAACATCCACAAATACAAAATAATGGAAGTGGGGTCTTAAAATTAAACCTCATAGGAAATTATGTGAATTTAAATTAAATTACATTAATAAAAATAGTTACAAATCTAAATAAATATAATTTAATGTTGAAAAATCTAAAAGTAAACCATATTTATTATTTCATTATAAAATATTTTAAGAACATAATTTAAAAATTAATGAAAGATTCATTTATATTAAATTATAATTAAATTAGTTTTAATTCATTCTGTACATCATTTATAATAAAAGATGAATTCATAATAAAATAGAATGTTTTTACTATAGGTAGAAATTTACATTTATTTTAAACTTCAGATAAACATATATATTTATATACTATATTTAAATTGATTAAAGATTTAATTCAAATTTATATAAAATGAATTACATTATTATTTAACATAAAATAGGTTTACTATTTTCAGTGGTCAATAAACATTTTTACTTTTCTCTATACTTTACTACAATACAGGGAAAACTAAATCAAAATTGGAAAACAATTAGTGAAAATATGATAATTGTAAATATTAATGTGCATTATAGAGTTTATTTATCAGAACCCTGCATCACTTGTACACCTTGTAAAGTGGTACATGCACGACGCAGAGCTCTCATTTAGATTTATGAGGCCACTCAAAGCCACCCTGCATGGCTTTGAGTGGCCTCATAAATCATGAGTAAGGCGACGCAACGCAAATCGCTGTGTCCCCTTACCCTGCGCCTGGGAGGCATTCCGTGGGCATTGCAGTGTGTTTTCCCAAGCAACACCCAAAGAATTTGATGCTGCCCCAGATTTACAAAGTGATGTAAGCCTGGGGATTTGCCAAATCTGTATGCCTCCCGAATTGAGGCGTACCAAGAAAAAAATATGTTTATTCCTCCTCGTTTTATCTTCTTTCTAATTAAATTAGCTTTGAATACCCCCTTTGATTAATTTAAATATGTTAAAATAAATCATTTTTTTCTGAAGTTAAAATTAAAAAATGAATTTCTAACTAAGGCAAAAAATAGTATGCATTAATAATTAGTAGAAGTGATGTATAGAATTAATTAAAAGTAATTTAAATGACACCTTTTTTCTACATTTTTTAACATTAAATTATATTTTTATATATTCTTAGCTATTTTAAATAATTTCATTTATTTTTTCTTGCAGGATTTTCTTTTTAGTCCCTTCCTTCATTATTTTCTTAAGGAGGCTGTATCAGTATCAGTGGTTGGCCATGAGTGATGCTGAACTTACTACTGATTCTTTTTAGCAGTAGTAACTTATACTCATACATCTGGCTCTACCCGGTGTTTCAGGTGGTGAAGATGTGTCCGTCCACATTTTGAGCAAGTTTACACTCGATTTTGTGAATAATCAAAATTAGTAAAGTCATTGAAAAGTATATGAGCAAACCTACACATGTAAATTACTCAGAAGGGTAAGTTACGTTTGTGAATATCCTATATAATATCATTGTAGGGTTATAAAGGGAAAAATACATTAACTAACTTTAACTCCACATCTATGTACTTTGATGATGTAGTGGTAGACAATATTGTGGATATGATACAGTTGTGGATCAATATTTTGACTGCAATATTGTTGCCTCCTCCACCATCAAAATATATGTGCAACATTATTGTAGACAACATTCATATTAATGTACCTTCTAGTTCCCTGTTTTGTCGATGTTACAATCTTTGAGTCAGTGTTGGATTGTGGAGCTTGCCTAGGGCCAGGTATGTTTAATTTAATATATGGATCTTAGTTTTGAGTGTAGGTGTAGAAGTAAAATGTTCAGTGGAAGAGGTTCAAATATTTTTCCAAGTCCTCCTCATTGCACTTTAGTGAAATTTTCTCAAAAAAATAATTCTACTGCCTTATGTACCCTTTGCCCTTTCTCTTTTTTTTCCGTACAGAAAAGCAGCACAGGCATGAAATATCTTCCAGCTCTTCGCCCAGTTATATAGATTGGGTGGTTAATACACCCATTGCTTTTCTCAAATTAGTACAGTTACTTGTTAATTCCCAGGAAGTTCTTTGTTTTTTCAGATATGAAAATGCCCCTAGGTTATAATAACTGGGAGCTTAACCAACTACTATGTAGGCTTATAATTTTCAAATGTATTACAAGTTTTGAGTAGTGCCCTCTTAACTATTCTACAGTACTCTGGATTTTGGTCATCACCTTTTTTATGTAACTTCTGAGATAATCAAGCAAGAGCAATTGTGCTAAGGTACCATGGATGGATTATTGCTTTTGCTTGTTTGTGGTTGCCATTGCCTAGTTTGAATCACCAAGCCATGATCTACCTAAGAATGTTAACTAATATTTCTTAAAATCTGCTAAATTTTATCTATTGTATTCACTGGTTGAACACACTTTTGTTACCCATTTCATAGGTATTTCCTTTTGAAAGGGATTTAGAATTAAGTTTATTGAGAGTTCTAACAAAAGTGCTTGCGACTAGCAGTTTGGGTCAGCTAGATCCTATAGTTCACCAATGGCCTTTAACTGCACCAAGTAGCTAGCAAAAGAACCTGGCATTACCACTTTCCAGACTTCTTTTAATGGCCAAATTTAGGTTGGGTTAAATATTCTAAGGATGGCTTTTGAAAGGATGGCTGGGGAAGGGAGACTGCTAACTTACAGATCATATTCAATGCTCTCCTAAACCCAGATGAAGATTACCCCTTCCTCCTGATAGTGCTGGACCTCTCAACTATCTTTGACATAGTTGACCATCATACCCTCATTTGCACCTTTGAATCCCAAATGGGATTCACCGTTAATGTCTTTCACTGGTTCTCCTCCTAACTTTCCAACGGACTCCAGCTTGTTCACATTAACGCTCAAGTCATAAAAGGTCTCTATCACCTGCAGAGATCCCCAGAGATCCACACTGTTCACTGTCATCTTAAACTTACACATGGAACCGCTAGTGCTACTGAACTTAGAGCGAACGTGTTCACAAGAACAATTCTTACTGAACGTGTGTCTGTTGTAATTAATCTTCCTGACTCTTAAACTAACTTTCACCGTCTGAGGCAGGTCTTTTGAAGAGCACAACCGGACGGAAAAAGGCAAGAAAGAAAATCCTTATTCAGCACAGCGAGAAGCCCCTCCAGTGCAGGTTCAGTTTTGAAATTCAGGCATAAATCCCCAGCCTTTAAAACAACAACTTCTGGCTGAGTTAAAAGCATCTCTAACATTGGTGACAATACCACGAAGAGGTCTACAACGTGAATGGGCCCACTACAAAGCTGATGAGCCCTACCGAATTATAAAACAGAATCCAGTCACAGCCCTGAAGAGAAGCCCTCTAATCGCAAAGGGCTTCGAAGCGCGTTGGCTTTATTTGGCATTATTTTAACCAACAGGGACCAGTTAATTTGTTGAATGATACAGCAATTGAATAAATTTGTATTAATAATGTCTGTTCTCTTTTGCTTAATATGAAAATATCCCCGTTGGTTGGTTCCCTGAGAATGTTTTCCACTGGGTAACCTCATTTAATGTCCTTTTGTTGACTGGCAGCAGTATTAATTGATTTGTATGTGTTTCAGTCTATTAGTCATTACATTGAATCGTTTTTTCTGTGTAATCACTTGTTAAATGTGTCACAATTGTATATGTTGTTTTCATGCTTTTTGTACTCATTTGAGAATTGGTGTAAATCATCAAGTGTTGTCCTCCTTGTTCTTGTGCAATGCGTTAATGAAACAAAACTAACGAAGAAAAATACTAATGATTAAATAATTGGATCATGATATTCGTGATTTTGGTCCTAGTCTGTTAAATAGTTGACAGCACATAAATGGTCAGCTAGGTACTTCTTTTCTTCAAATTTACTGGCCCAATCTAGCTGTGTGTTTTAGGGCCCACCCCCATTACTTGTACTTAACTACTCAAGATAACAGCATTAAGATTCACCAATACATCGATGACAAACAAATCTGCTTGAAGGTTTCATACACTTCAGCCATCCAACAACTCAAAAACTGCCTGCAAATCATCCAGACTTCAATGTGCAGAGCCTACCTAAAGCTCAACACAATCATGACAGAATTCCTTTTGCCCGCAAAGAACAACTAACATGAAACAGTACAAATTTGACTCAAAGAAATGAAATTTGACAGATTCCAGCCCCAATTTCAGTAAATACCAAGTCAATTGCATTCTCCTTTGACACCAACCTCACCCTCAAGGAACATGTTACCAAAGGGTCAAGACTGATTTATATGGATGAGGGCGGCATGGTGAGCAAAAAAATATGGATTTAACCCAGATTTGTGACTGAGGGTGAATGTTTGACAATGTTCAGCATTCCGTCCTTCATCTTTTTGTGTTGCTATAAGTCGCACTTTGTGGAAAGTGTATGCCCAGACTTGAGTTCACACTCGCTATGCCACTGGATTCAAGCTAGCCTGGCGGATAAGGGCTGATACCCCAAAACAGGTCTCAGGATGCTTGTTTTCCGGTTCAGGGAAAAGATGACCTGGCAGTTTGGGTTGCACTGTTCCCATGAGGAGTATGGTCAAGACTGATTTGCATATGTCTGAGTCCAACCTGGGGTGCATGGTGAGTAAAAAACGATCTATTTAACCCAGACCTGTTACTGGGGGTGAATGTTTCACAATTTTCAGCATTCCGTTCATCATCTTTTTGTGCTGCTATTAGTCGTCCTTAGTGGGAAGGGTATACCCAGACGTGGGTCCTGTGTTCACTGTGCCACTGGATTTGAGTTAGCCTATCGGATGAGGGGTAATACACTGAAACCAGTCCCAGGAGGATTGTTTTCTGGTCCAAGGAAGACCTGGCCTGGCAGTTCAGGCTGGACTGTTCCCATGGGGAGAACGGTCAAGACTGATTTGCATATACCTGGGTCCAAACTGGGGTGGCATGGTGAGCAAAAAAACGATGGATTTCACCCAGATCTGTGACTGGGGATGAATGTTTGACAATGTTCAGCATTTCATCCAACTTCTTTTTGTGTTGCTACAGGTCGCCCTTAGTGGAAGGGTATGCCCAGAGGTGGGTCCCTAGCTCCCTATGCCGTAGAAGTCAAGATAACCTGGCTGATGAGGGGTGAGACCCCAAAACCTGTCCAAGGATGCTTGTTTTCCGGTCAAGGGAGGACCTGGCCTGGCAGTTAGGGCTGGACTGTTCCAATGGGGAGCAGTTCCAAAACTGATTTGCATATGGTTGGATCCAAACTGGGTGGCTTGGTGACAAAAAAAGATGGATTTAACCCAGATCTGTGACTGGGGGTGAATGTTTGACAATGTTCAGCATTCCCTTCGTCATCTGTTTGTGATGCTATAAGTAGTCCTTAGTGAGAAGGGTATGCCCAGATGTGGGTCCCATGCTCACTATGTCATAGGAGTCAGGCCAGCCTGGCTGATGAGGGGTGATACCCCGAAACCAGTCCAAGGATGCTTGTTTTCCGTCCAGCTAGAGTCCGGCCGGGCAAAGCGGGCTTGACTCTTCCCATGAGAAGCAGGGTAAAAAGTGATTTGAATATGGATGGGTCAAAACTGGTGAAGCACGGTGAGCAAAAATAAGATGGATTTAACCCAGATCTGTGATTGGGGGTGAATGTTTGACAATGTTTAGCATTCTGTCGATCATTTTTTGCGTTGTTACATGTCGCCCATAGAGGGCAGAGTATACCCAGACTTGGGTCCCTTACATGCAGTGCCACTGTATTGAAGCTAGCTCGGCTGATGAGGGGTGATACACCAAAACTAGTCCCAGGATGTTTGTATTCCGGTCCAGGGAGGACCTGGCCTGTCAGTTCGGGCTGGACTGTTCCCATGGGAGAACAGTAAAGACCAATTTGCATATGGATGAGTCCAAACTGGTATGGCACGGTGAGCAGAAATACAACAGATTTTACCCAGATCTGTGACTGGGGGTACATTTTTTTGTGTTCCAATAATTAACTCTTAGTGGAAAGCGTATGCCCAGACATGGGTCTCGTGCAAACGTTTCCTTTGGATTCAAACTGACCTGGTTCATTAGGGGTGATACCTCGAAATCGGGCCCAGGATGCTTATTTTCCAGTCCAAGGAGAATCTGGCCTGGCAGTTCGGGCTTCACTGTTCACATGAGGAGCAGGGTCAATACTGATTTGCATATGGCTGGGTGCAAACTGGGGTGCATGGTGCCAAACAAAGAATGGATTTAACCCAGATATGTTACTGGGGGTGAATGTTTAACAATGTTCAGAATTCCATCCACCATCCTTTTGTGTTCCTATAAGTCATCTTTAGTGGAAGGATATGCACAGATGTGGGTTTCGTGCTCGCTATGCCACTGGATTCAAGCTAGCCTGGCTGATGAATGATGACACCCGGAAACCTGTCCATGGATGCTTGTTTTGCCATACAGGGATGACCTGTTATGGCAGTTAGGGCTAGAATGCTCCCATGGGGAGCAGGGTCAAGGCTGATTTTCACATGGCTAGGACCAAACTAGGGTGACATGGTGCTAAACAAACAATGGATTTAACCCAGATCTGTGACTGTGGTGAATTAGATGAATATAGGTGGTAATTTTGTGTGCTTATTTGAAATCTCGATCCATTCTTCTGTCTTCTTTTCCCCTTTCTATGGTTGTTTTTTGGTTTGATGTTTTTCCCAGGCCCCCTGCCTACATTTATTTTGGGAACCATCTATTTTCCTAACTATGATGATACCTAGAAATGCCAGTATGCTTGTTTTCCTGTCAAGGGAGGACCTGGCCTGGCAGTTAGGGCTGGACTTTTCCCTTGGGGAATAGGGCCAAAACTGATTTGCTCATGGCTTAATCCAGACTGGGGTGGCATAGTGACAAAAAAATATGTATTTAACCCAGATCTGTGACTGGGGGTAAATGTTTGACAATGTTCAGCATTCTGTTCATTATCTTTTTGTGTTGCTAGAAGTCGCCCTTAGTGAGAAGGGTATGCCCAGATGTGGGTCCGTGCTCATTATGCCATAGGATTCAACAGCCTAGCTGCTCAGAAGGGCTGATACCCCGAAGCCGGTCCCAGTATGCTTGTTTTCTGTTCCAGGGAGGACCTGACCTGGCAATCAGGGCTTATTGTTCCCATGGGGAGCAGGGTCAAGACTGATTTGCCTATGACTGGGACCAAACTGGGTGGCATGGTGAGCAAATAAATGATGGGTTTGACCCAGATATGTGACTGGAGGTGAATGTTTGACATTGTTCAGCATTCAGTCCATCATGTTTTTGTGTTGCTACAAGTCGCTCTTAGTGGGAAGGGTGTACCCAGACCTGGGTCCCGATCTTGCAATGCCACTGGATTCAAGCTAGCCTGGCTAATGAAGGGGGATACCCCAAAACAGGTCCCAGAATGCTTGCTTTCCTGTCCAGGGAGGATCTGGCCTTTCAGTTCGGGTTGGACTGTTCCCATGGGGAGCAGGGTCAAGAGTGGTTTATCCATATGGATGGGTCAAACTGCAGTGGCACAGTGAGCAAAAACACGATGGATTTAACCCTAATCTGTGACTGGGGTGAATGTTTGACAATGTTCAGTATTCCATCCATTGTCTTTTTGTGTTACTATAAGTCACTATTAGACTTGGCTTTTTCAGCGGGTTTACCCCAGGCTTTTTGGCCTCCTGTTTTTGATCTTGTTTTTGTTGGTTTTAGGACTCTAGATACTTTACCACTGCTATTCAGTGCTAAAGTGCATATGCTCGCCATGTAAATTGTGTTTAGGGACTGGTGTTTCCATGTTCGGTCTCTAGTATGGTGCACTGTGTGTGCCCAGTGCCTGTAAATCAAATGCTACTAGTGGGCCTGCAGCACTGGTTGTGCCACCCAAACAAGTAGCTTTTCAAAGGTGTCTCAGACCTGCCACTGCAGTGTCTGTGCACACTTTTAAACTGCCATGTCGACTTGGCAAATGCACCCACTTGCCAAGCCCAAATCTTCCCTTTTCTTACATGCAAGGCACTCCTCAGGTAGGCCCAAGGTACCCCTCTGGGCAGGGAGCAGTGTATGTGAAAGGTAAGACATGTCCTGGTGTGTGTAACATGTCCTGATAGTGAAATACTGTGTATTTAATTTTACGCTATTGCAAGGTTATCTGTCCATAGGCTAACATGGGAGTTGCTTTGTAACATCTCACAAATATAAATTTCCATTGGGACAAGATAGAGGAATGGAGTTTGGGCTCTCTAAACTCAGAATTTAATAACACATCTTTTAGTAAATTGTGTGTTTGAAAATGCCACTTTTAGAAAGTGGACATTTTCTTGCTTAGCCATCCTATGTGCCTCTGCTGGGTTGTGTATTGACGGTCTGGTTTTGGAGTGACAGGAGCTGGGGATGTGCATTCACTGTAGACAACCACTGGGGGGTTGAGGTGTGTCCTGCCTTTCCTGGGTGACTCAGAGCTGAGCTGAATAGACCTGGACTGCATTTAGAGCAGTGGGAGGAGTTTTCCTTGCACCTGATAGGCCCTGTCTCCTGTGCACAATGCTGTCTCCATCCCCTGCCAAGACGCTGGACCAGAGATGACAGAACTGGTTTGGACTAAGCTGAGATACTTTTTGCCACAAGAGAACAAAGGACAATGTGGTATAAATATTGGGGCCCAGACCCCAGGACTTTAGAACTCTTTTGGATGAAGGAACTTGCCAAAAAAAAGAGCTGGAGAAGCTGTGAGGAGGAACTACTACTTTGTTGAATGTTTTGCTATGTTGGCCTGCATTGGCTGCTTCTGTCTTGGGCAGAGAAAGGACTGTACTGAACTTTCTGCAACTTCTCCAAGGGCTTGAGGTAGAGCTTGCCCACTGTTCGAGAAGTCTTAGGAACAACAAAGACTTCAAGTTTATCTGCTACCAGCACTGGTAACGGGGTGTTTTGTGCTGCAACAGAACAAAAAGCAACCCAACACCGTCAACGACATTGCTTCTGGCTCTGTGTCCTGAAAGCACCTCAGAGGGCACCACCGCACTTCACACCACAACCCTGGTCTCACCTACGGCGCCCCTGATGCTGCCACTGAGCTGCTGCTTGCACCGTGACTTGTGGACACTGCACTTTGCATCATCTCACTTCATGCCTGTATCCTTGGTATCTCCGACGCTGCAGCACCACGCTGACATCGACGCCGCTGCTTGCACTGTGGCTTGAGGGCACCATCCATAAGTTACATGATGCACCACCCTGTCCCACACCGCAGCCATGGCCTCCCGACACCGGCGCCATCGACTCCGGTTCATCAGCCGACGACAGTGCTTCAGCAATGATGACAGCACTGCTTGCACCATGACCTGCTAGCATCACGAAGGGCACTGCACCACTTGGTCTCACCAATGTTGTTGGACGACCGTCTCCGAGCTGCTGCCTGCACGGCGACCTGAGGGCACTGCACACCGCACTTCGCACCGCATCCATGACGCCGGCCGACACCGGCCCTCCCGACTTCAACCTCACAGAGTTGGATCTGCAACGCGCGTGACTTCAAGAGACTGACGACTCCTGCACTGACCTCCAGAACCAACGCCTGCCAACGCCAGCTCTTCGGAGCTCACTGTGAGTTCCCAGATGCCCTGCATTTCTAAAGGTACTGTTTTGCAGATGTCCCCGACACCGTAGCTGGCCTGCAGCACTGTGTTCAGCCAGAACTGTTTGGATTTGTTGTTCACGATGCTGTGATAGCCCTGGACAGAGCTATCGACTTCAGGGAACTGTATTTTAAGTCTATTTTTACTTATTGATATTTCTAAGAACTGTATGGTGGATTTTTATCGTTTTTAGTCTTATTTTGCACAGATAAAATATTGGATATTTTTCTAAAACTGGTGTGGTGTCCTTTTGTTGTGTTTTCACTGTATTACTATATGTTATGGGAAAATGCTTTACACACTGCTTCTGCGATAAGCCTGACTGCTCATGCCAAGCTACCAAAGGGGTGAGCAGGGGTTATTTTAGAAGTGTTTCCCCCTTTTCCTGACTAGGAAGAAAAGTCCTTACTTGGACAGGGTAACATTCTGCCAACTAGAGACCCCCAACTCTAACAGTCACCTTTAGTGGAAAGGGTATGACCAGATGTGGGTCCCATGCTCGCTATGCCACTGGTTTCAATCTTGCCTTGCCGATGAGGGATAATACGCCGAAACCGGTCCCAGGATGCTTGTTTTCCAGTCAAGGGAGGGCCTTACCTGGCAGTTAGGGTTTTACTGTTCCCATGGGGAGTAGGGCTAAAACTGATTTACATATGGATGGATCCAAACTGGTCTGGCATGGTGACAAAAAAAGATGGATTTAACCATGCTCTCAGCCCAAACAGTCCACCACCTGCCACCTTGAATCACCAAAGAGCATCCAAAGCCCATTCATCTGCAACAACTGCACCATCTCCTCCCTCCGCAAACCAGACCCACCGACCACACAAGCTTAAAGAAACAGACCTGACTACCTCACATGCATCCTGCTCAACACCCTCTCCCTCAAAAGACATGCCGTGGAGATCTGGGACCTGCCCGACTCCATCTCCACCGATGCTGCCTTCTTTAGGGAAACCTGCATGAACCCTACCTCAGCCCCAGACATAGCAACTGCTGTAGGAGAGTAGGATCTGCTTCACATGGGTACCCCCACTTTTTGCTGATGCTTCACTGTTTTTCGACCTTAGTCTGGCTGGGGCCCTGCTAATCAGAACCCCAGCCTAGCTGCTTCCTCTCTAAAATGGTTTCCATGTGCCTTAGGCACATCTCTGATTGGAATCTGGAGTGCCCTTATAAGTCCCTAGTATATGGTATACTATGTACCCAGGGCATATGTACCTCAGAGGCCTACCAGGGGCTGCAGCATGTATTGTGCCACCCCTGGAAGGCCATCCAAACTGACACCACAGGTCTGCTACTGCAGCCTGGGTAAGGTGGGGCATGCACCCCTTACTGTGATATAGGCTACCTATATCACTACCTACATACACACATATAAACCTATAAGTCACTCCTATGGCAGGCCTTATCAATCCTGAAGGCAGAGTGCGTGGTTCCTATGTGAGAGGGTGCCCCTGCATGAGCAGGGCCCCTCTGCAGCGTTCGGAGACCCTTCTCTGATGCTGTTTGTAGTGCAGCCTGACCATATACTCTTAAGCGCATTATAACCTCGCGTTAAATGCTAACTTTGGGATGGCTGCACGGAAACATGTCGTGTTTGGTGTCAAACATCTTGGAATACTACCCCCCCGCCAGTTCTGGCGGCGGGGGTAGCAATCCACCCTTCTAGAGGGAAAGACATGTACACACCGGTATGCCCGGTACTGACTTTCCAAGCCCTGGCATCACACAATGGATGCCGCTGCCACAGACATGAGTCTGGCCTCCTGCTGCTGACCGAAACTCCGGCAGGGGAGGCCTGGACAATAGGGTTCCTGTCCCAGGGAGGTGTGACCACCTCCCCAGACAGGATAGTGTGTATTGGGGCTGGGCGGGAGCACTCTCTGGTGCTTTGAAGTCCTGCACTGGGGGCACACTTGGTGTCCCTGTGCATACCCCAGTTCAAACCGGCTCAGGGGCTTCCAGCCCCTGCTCTGGCGTGAAACTGGACAAAGGGAAAGGGGTGTAACCACCCCTCTGCCCTGACCCTCCCATAGGTGGGGTCACAGAGTATGTCCAACCCCCTACCTTGGTATAAGTAGGGGAACCCAGTCCTTAGGACTTTAGATTTACCTGGACGAAACTCTGATACAGAATCCTGGACCTTCGACTCTCTACTTTAAGATTAGAGTACTGAAGAATCTCCCTTGGGGTCAAGGAGTGACTCCCCTGCTTGGCAGGCACCAAAGAAGCAATTGTCCGGTCTGCATCGCTGAAGCTCCCGTCAGACACCGAAGTCTTTGCATCACCAGAGGTAGATTTCCAGACTTCCCCGAGGCTGCCCTGAGTCCCCAGCAAAGCTGAGGCCCGTAGCTGTCGTGGGTAATGTGGAACCGTGACCCCTGGACACCGAACGCATTTGCAAGTGCATCCTCTTCTGGGTGTTCCACGAAGTCGTGCTTTGGGTTCCGAGTAGCCCCAGCCTCCAGCACTAACTGCACCGAAGATCACTGGCCTCCACTCCACGAGTGTCCTGTGAGCCAGCTCCACGTGCACCGTCTTGAGGCTCCTTCGCGGTTGCTAGTCCGTTAGCTAGTAGGCCCTCCCGAAGGCCAATCTTTTTCCTCTTGGGCTCCCTGGTTGCTCCAGGTGTGCCCTGACTTATCGTCGCTGGGTGAGTTCCCCAGACCTTGCTGGTCTGCAACATCGTCCTTCTTCGATTTCCACAAGACTTGCCGTTGCCAAGGCTTGTTGGGTCCAATCCGGTCGCCAACACCCCTTCAATCGACAGACTTCATGGGACAGCTCGAATCCAGCTCCTGGTTGTCATCGATGCCTCCTGGACCTCGTGGCTGAAGAGTCAAGATGACCGTTAACCTACCTGAAGCACTCGACATCGGTGGGCATCTGCTCATTGCCTTCCTGGTCACTGGCTAGTGACCCAGACTCTGTCCCCTCTGCTTTCAGGTTCTTCAGATCTTTGATCCACCTTTGGATCCACCCGAACACTTTCGACTTGGTCGCCAGCAGCACTTTGCAGCAGATCGCCATAGAAAGCGACGATGAAACCCGACCCCGAAAGACACCTATGCACCCGGCTCCCCTGGGTGAGGTAACTCGAGTACTCCGGTGCTCCCGTGGGTATAGACACTAGAACAGCCTAGTTCTCAAAGGGTTTGCTCCAAGTCCTCCTCTAAGTGTCCCTTTTCTTTTAAATTCTAATCGCGACTTTCCCCATAGAAGTTAACGGTGGTTCGCGGTTGTGTTCATACACTGCACGCGTCCCCCGTGGGTCCCCTGTGTCACTGCCTTGGGTGGTTCCTTGTGGTCCAAGCACTTCTACAGGCTCTAGGCCTTGTGTCTAGCTCAGTCGTGGTTCTTATACCACTTTATTGGTATATGGTTTGGTACGCCCCTGGGGCTCAAACGTGTATTTGTGCTATTACTGTAGATAACTAACTCGTAACGTATGTATTTCAAACTCTAGCCTCATAAAGAGACTAGAGGGGTGTGTTTAGTAATAAATACATATATTTTGAATATATACCTGGTGTGGTCCTCTTTCATTTGGTCACTCAAGAGATTATAGACTGGTAAAACAAGCTGCTTTACATTCCTTCAAGACTTAGCCTGAAGGCTGCTCTCCATAGCTACCACTAGGATAGCTTTCAATAAAGGTTGTCTTTAACCTATCTCCAATAAGGGGTTGTTTGGACTGGTGCAAGGTGCCCACTATAATTAGTGGACAGCATATGCCAGGCCAACTTCTCACATTGGTGTGCAGCGTGTGGGATTCCAGCTTGCTATTGTTTTACCAGATAATCTCAATTGAATTGATCAACTGAAAACCACTAAGGGTACCTAAGGTACATATAATCAAGCTTAGTAATACAGTAAGTTCTACTGAACTTAGAGTTGTGTGTTAAGGGACAGCACACCCTTTCTACAACTCAAGAGAGTTTAGTAGGCCACACTAGAGTAGGTAGTGCATACACCACACCTCACTAGTGATGTCTTCAAAGCCAGGACCCAGTGAGTCCTTGCCAGAAGCCAGTGGGCTTCTTCCTCCAAGTATGATAAACTCCCATTCTTGGAATTGAGAGCCTTATGCACTACTAGGAAGTTGAAGACAGGCAAAAGTGCCAGCACCCAACACCTCAGGGAGGTGTTACTAGCTGATGATCTCAGCAGGCCCCTAGGGTCTGAAGGGGTAGGCAAAGAGGGTGGGGCAGAAGATGAGGAAGGGGCCAGGGGTGAAGAAACCCAGGCCCCCCCTCTGAAACTGGCCAGGAAGGTGAAAATGACCTTGTCCTGGAAAATCCAATTCCTCCTGTGGAGGAGGAGGAGGGAGAGGATCAGACTGACCTCCCCTTTGTCCCCCCAGGAAGAGTTCTGAGTGTGCCCAGAAGGTCTAGGTCTCCTTCTCAGGAGTCTAACCACTCTGACACCTCAATAGGGACCTCTGTCTCCTCTCATAGGAGGGAATCCTCTCATGAGAGGAGAAAGAGACTGATTCAATATGAGCAAGCTCAACTTGAACTCAGGAAACAGCAATTGGCTATAGACAGGGAGTCCCTAGATCTCTATAGAGAGAGACAAAAGTTGGGACTAGAGTCCCATGGTGGCAGCAGTTTCCCCAAAGATAGGGAAAGGTCTTATGACCATAGAAACCTGAGCAAGATTGTCCCTCCCTACCAGAGTGGGGATGATATCCACAAATGGATAACTGCTCTAGAGAGGGCCTGTAAAGTACAGAGGGTCCCTCAGGAGCAGTGGGCAGCAATCTTGTGGCTCTCCTTTGCAGACAAAGGTAGAGACAAGCTCCTCACTGTTAGAGAGGAGGATGCTGATAATTACAAAGTCTTGAAGAGTGCTCTAATTGATGGGTTTGGCCTAACCACTGAACAATACAGGTTAAAGTTCAGGGATACCCAAAAAGCACAGACTCAAGACTGGGTGGACTTTGTTGATTGTTCTGCCAAGGCTCTGGAAGGTTGGTTATTGGGCAGTAAGGTATGTGACTTCACAGGATTGTACAATCTGATAATGAGGGAGCAGATTCTTAATAACTGTCAAAATCAGCTGTTGCATCAGCACCTGGTAGACTCTGATCTGACCTCTCCCCAAGAATTGGGAAAGAAGGCAGACAAATGGGTCAGAACCAGGGTGAAGCAGAAGGTACAGAACCAAGGTGGTGACCCTAAGAAGCAAGATTCGAAAACCTCTGATAAGGGTGGGGAGAAGGGTAAAGATCAAAAGTCTTCACAAGGCCCCCAAAAATCTTCTTCAGGTGGGGATTCACAGTCTACCAAAGGGAAAGGCCAAAGAAAACCATGGTGCAAGGTCTGTAAGCAAAAGACCCACTGGACCAGTGATTGCACCAAGTCCAAAGACTCGACTCCAGCCCCCACCAATGCCCCTAAGGCACCTGCTCCCCCTAGTGCAGTTACAGTTGGTGGTGGGACTACACAAGCCAAGGGTTTAGTAGGGTTGACCCTGGGTAAGGAGATGAGCTCTGACCTAGTCAGAGAACTCACTCAGGCTGTCCTAGTCTGTGATGGAGGCATGGATATGACCTCCTCTGTGAGTCCCAGTAATCTGGGCAAGTACAGACAACAGCCTTTAATCAATGGAAGAGAGGCTTTGGCATTTAGGGACACAGGGGCAAGTGTCACCATGGTGACACAAGACCTTGTGAATCCTGGGCAGATAATACTTGGTGAAATGTACCAAGTGACCAATGCTAGCAACGTCAGAACAGACCATACTCTGGCAGTTGTTAACTTCTCCTGGGGAGGGGTAACTGGCCTTAAGAAGGTTGTGGTAAGTGCAGACCTACCCGTTGAATGCTTGCTTGGCAATGACTTAGAAACTTCAGCTTGGGCAGAAGTGGAGCTCAGGACCCATGCAGAAATGCTGGGGATCCCTGCAGATGTGTTTGCTGTGACCAGGTCACAAGCCAAAATGTCTAGCACTGAACAGGCCTTGGATTCTGGAATAATGGACCAAGTGCCTTCCAAGAAGAGGAGTAGTAGGGTAAAGGCAGTGCCTTCCCCTTGGCTCAGAAGGAAGATCAGTCCCTTGAGGGGGATGATCTCAGTCCTGAGGAAGGAACTGTCCCAGAGGAGCTTGAACCTGACCAGGTTGAGTTCTTGGGGACAGGGGGACCTTCCAGGGCAGATCTGAGCCAGGAGCAGCAGAGCTGCCCCTCTCTTGAACCCCTCAGACAGCAAGCTGCTGCTGAGGCTGCTGGGAAAGCTAGTGGTCCCCATACTGTGTATTGGGATGATGGACTCTTGTACTCAGAGTGTAGAGACCCCAAGCCTGGTGCTACCAGGAGGTTGGTTATACCTCTGAAGTTCAGGGGCTTCCTATTGACCCTAGCCCATGATATTCCCTTAGCAGGTCACCTGGGCCAGAACAAGACTTGGGACAGAATTGTCCCTCACTTTCACTGGCCCCACATGTCTGAAGACACCAAGGAGTTTTGTCGCTCCATGTGTAACCTGCCAGGCCAGTGGCAAGGCAGGTGGCACTACAAAGGCCCCCTGATACCACTACCTGTGGTGGGGGTTCCCTTTGAAAGGGTGGGGATTGACATTGTTGGTCCCATGGATCCCCAAACAGCATCTGGGCACAGGTTTATCCTGGTGGTAGTGGATCATGCCACCAGGTACCCAGAGGCTATTCCCCTTAGGACCACTACAGCACCTGTGGTGGCAAGGGCCCTCCTGGGAATTTTCTCAAGAGTGGGCTTCCCTAAGGAGGTTGTATCAGACAGGGGTGCAAACTTTATGTCTGGATACTTAAAAGCAATGTGGAAGGAGTGTGGAGTGACTTACAAGTTCACCACACCCTATCACCCACAATGCAATGGTTTAGTTGAGAGATTCAACAAAACCTTGAAGGGCATGATTAAAGGGCTCCCAGAAAAGCTTAGGCGAAGATGGGACATACTCTTGCCCTGCCTTTTATTTGCGTACAGGGAGGTGCCTCAAAAGGGGGTTGGCTACAGCCCCTTTGAACTTTTGTTTGGTCACCCTGTCAGGGGTCCACTGTGCTTGGTGAAGGAAGGATGGGAGTTACCTCTCAAGCCCCCAAAGCAAGACATAGTGGACTACGTACTTGGTCTCCGCTCCCGGATGGCTGAGTATATGAAAAAGGCAACTAAAAACCTTGAGGCTAGCCAGGAACTTCAAAAGGCCTGGCATGACCAAAAGGCTGTACTGACTGTTTATCAGCCAGGACAGAAGGTGTGGGTGTTGGAGCCAGTGGCCCCAGCAGCTCTCCAAGACAAATGGAGTGGACCCCATACCATTGTTGAGCAGAAGGGTGAGGTTACCTACTTAGTAGACCTAGGAACACCCAGGAGTCCCCACAGGGTTCTCCATGTCAACAGGTTAAAACCATATGTGGACAGGGCAGACATGGGCTTGCTCATGGCTACTGATGAGGGACAGGAGGAAGAGAGTGACCCACTCCCTGACCTGCTCTCACAGAACCCTGGTGATGGGTCAGTGGATGGTGTAGCCTTGGCAGGCAGCCTCACTACCCAGCAGCAGACTGATTGCAGACAGGTGCTCAATCAGTTCAGACACATATTCTCACTGACACCCAGTCAGACTACCTGGTGCACTCATGAAGTGGACACTGGGGACAGTCTGCCTATTAAAAATAAGATTTATAGGCAACCTGACCATGTCAGGGACTGTATCAGGACAGAAGTCCAGAAGATGTTGGATTTGGGAGTTATTGAACCCTCAGATAGCCCTTGGGCTAGTCCAGTGGTCCTTGTGCCAAAACCTCACACCAGTGGTGGGAAAAGAGAGATGAGGTTTTGTGTGGACTACAGGGGTCTCAATGCAGTCACTAGGACTGATGCCCATCCAATACCAAGGGCAGATGAGCTAATAGACACTTTGGCCTCAGCCAAGTATCTAAGCACATTTGACCTGACAGCTGGCTACTGGCAGATCAGACTAGCTGATGATGCAAAGCCAAAGACAGCATTCTCAACCCCTAGTGGGCATTATCAATTTGTGGTGATGCCCTTTGGTCTGAAGAATGCACCTGCCACTTTTCAGAGGCTGGTGAATACAGTCCTTACAGGTCTGGAAGCCTATAGTGCAGCATATCTAGATGATATTGCTGTCTTTAGCTCCACCTGGGAGGATCACCTGGTCCACCTCAGAAATGTTTTACAGGCCCTGCAGAAAGCAGGCCTGACTATCAAGGCCACCAAGTGCCAGATAGGGCAGAGTCAGGTTGTGTACCTGGGCCACCTTGTGGGTGGAGGCCAGGTTCAACCACTGCAGAGCAAGATCCAGACCATCATGGACTGGACTGCTCCAACTACCCAGACTCAGGTGAGAGCCTTCTTAGGCCTGACTGGGTACTATAGGAGATTTGTCAAGGGGTATGGATCAATAGTGACACCCCTGAATGACTTAACTTCCAAGAAAATGCCCAAAAAGGTTCAGTGGACAGTTAGCTGTCAAAAGGCATTTGATGACCTGAAGCAGGCCATGTGCACTGCTCCCATTCTACAGAGTCCTGATTACTCCAAGAAGTTCATTGTTCAAACTGATGCATCTGAATTGGGGGTAGGGGCTGTACTGTCACAATTGAATGATGAAGGTCAGGATCAGCCAGTAGCTTTCATTAGCAGAAGGCTGACCCCTAGAGAGAAACGTTGGTCAGCCATTGAGAGGGAGGCCTTTGCTGTGGTCTGGGCTCTGAAGAAGTTGAGGCCATACTTGTTTGGTACTCACTTCCTTGTTCAAACAGACCATAAGCCCCTCTTATGGCTAAAACAAATGAAGGGTGAAAACCCCAAACTGCTTAGGTGGTCCATTTCCCTACAGGGGATGGACTTCACAGTGGAACATAGACCTGGGAGTAACCATGCCAATGCAGATGGACTCTCTAGGTACTTCCACTTAGAACATGAAGACTTAACTGGGCAAGGTTAGTTTAATGTCCCTACGTTTGGGGGGGTTGTGTAGAAGAGTAGGATCTGCTTCACATGGGTACCCCCACTTTTTGCTGATGCTTCACTGTTTTTCGACCTTAGTCTGGCTGGGGCCCTGCTAATCAGAACCCCAGCCTAGCTGCTTCCCCTCTAAAATGGTTCCCATGTGCCTTAGGCACATCTCTGATTGGAATCTGGAGTGCCCTTATAAGTCCCTAGTATATGGTATACTATGTACCCAGGGCATAGGTACCTCAGAGGCCTACCAGGGGCTGCAGCATGTATTGTGCCACCCCTGGAAGGCCATCCAAACTGACACCACAGGTCTGCTACTGCAGCCTGGGTAAGGTGGTGCATGCACCCCTTACTGTGATATAGGCTACCTATATCACTACCTACATACACACATATAAACCTATAAGTCACTCCTATGGCAGGCCTTATCAATCCTGAAGGCAGAGTGTGTGGTTCCTATGTGAGAGGGTGCCCCTGCATGAGCAGGGCCCCTCTGCAGCGTTCGGAGACCCTTCTCTGATGCTGTTTGTAGTGCAGCCTGACCATATACTCTTAAACGCATTATAACCTCGCGTTAAATGCTAACTTTGGGATGGCTGCACGGAAACATGTTGTGTTTGGTGTCAAACATCTTGGAATACTACCCCCCGCCAGTTCTGGCGGCGGGGGTAGCATTCCACCCTTCTAGAGGGAAAGACATGTACACACCGGTATGCCCGGTACTGACTTTCCAAGCCCTGGCATCACAAAATGGATGCCGCTGCCACAGACACGAGTCTGGCCTCCTGCTGCTGACCGAAACTCCGGCAGGGGAGGCCTGGACAATAGGGTTCCTGCCCCAGGGAGGTGTGACCACCTCCCCAGACAGGATAGTGTGTATTGGGGCTGGGCGGGAACACTCTCAGGTGCTTTGAAGTCCTGCACTGGGGGCACACTTGGTGTCCCTGTGCATACCCCAGTTCAAACCGGCTCAGGGGCTTCTAGCCCCTGCTCTGGCGCGAAACTGGACAAAGGGAAAGGGGTGTAACCACCCCTCTGCCCTGACCCTCC
This sequence comes from Calotriton arnoldi, assembly GCA_963921515.1. Taxonomy (NCBI): domain Eukaryota; kingdom Metazoa; phylum Chordata; class Amphibia; order Caudata; family Salamandridae; genus Calotriton; species Calotriton arnoldi. The sequence goes on along the minus strand of CAWUFW010014475.1, from coordinate 288,071 downwards.
CATAGGTGGGGTCACAGAGTATGTCCAACCCCCTACCTTAGTATAAGTAGGGGAGCCCAGTCCTTAGGACTTTAGATTTACCTGGACGAAACTCTGATACAGAATCCTGGACCTTCGACGCTCTACTTTAAGATTAGAGGACTGAAGAATCTCCCTTGGGGTCAAGGAGTGACTCCCCTGCTTGGCAGGCACCAAAGAAGCAATTGTCCGGTCTGCATCGCTGAAGCTCCCGTCGGACGCCGAAGTCTTTGCATCACCAGAGGTGGATTTCCAGACTTCCCCGAGGCTGTCCTGAGTCCCCAGCAAAGCTGAGGCCCGTAGCTGTCGTGGGTAATGTGGAACCGTGACCCCTGGACACCAAACGCATTTGCAAGTGCATCCTCTTCTGGGTGTCCCACGAAGTCGTGCTTTGGGCTCCGAGAAGCCCCAGCCTCCAGCACCAACTGCACCGAAGATCACTGGCCTCCACTCCACGAGTGTCCTGTGAGCCAGCTCCACGTACACCATCTCAAGGGTCCTTTGCGATCGCTAGTCTGTTGGCTAGTAGGCCCTCCCGAAGGCCAATCTTTTTCTGCTTGGGCTCCCTGGTTGCTCCAGGTGTGTCCTGACTTATCGTCACTGGGTGAGTCCCCCAGACCTTGCTGGTCTGCAACATTGTCCTTCTTCGATTTCCACGAGACTTGCCGTTGCCAAGGCTTGTTGGGTCCAATCCGGTCGCCGACACCCCTGCAATCGACAAACGTCATGGGACAGCTCGAATCCAGCTCCTGGTTGTCGTCGACGCCTCTTGGACCTCGTGGCTGAAGAGTCAAGACGACCGTTAACCTACCTGAAGCACTCGACATCGGTGGGCATCTGCTCATCACCTTCCTGGTCACTGGCTAGTGACCCAGACTCTGTCCCCTCTGCTTTCAGGTTCTTCAGATCTTCGATCCACCTTTGGATCCACCCGAACACTTTCGACTTGGTCGCCAGCAGCACTTTGCAGCAGATCGCCATAGAAAGCGACGATGAAACCCGACCCCGAAAGACACCTACGCACCCGGCTCCCCTGGGTGAGGTAACTCGAGTACTCCGGAGCTCCCGTGGGTATAGACACTAGAACAGCCTAGTTCTCAAAGGGTTTGCTCCAAGTCCTCCTCTAAGTGTCCCTTTTCTTTTAAATTCTAATCGCGACTTTCCCCATAGAAGTTAACGGTGGTTCGCGGTTGTGTTCATACACTGCACGCGTCCCCCGTGGGTCCCCTGTGTCACTGCCTTGGGTGGTTCCTTCTACACTTCTACAGGCTCTAGGCCTTGTGTCTAGCTCAGTCGTGGTTCTTATACCACTTTATTGGTATATGGTTTGGTACGCCCCTGGGGCTCAAACGTGTATTTGTGCTATTACTGTAGATAACTAACTCGTAACGTATGTACTTCGAACTCTAGCCTCATAAAGAGACTAGAGGGGTGTGTTTAGTAATAAATACATATATTTTGAATATATACCTGGTGTGGTCCTCTTTCATTTGGTCACTCAAGAGATTATAGACTGGTAAAACAAGCTGCTTTACATTTCTTCAAGACTTAGCCTGAAGGCTGCTCTCCATAGCTACCACTAGGATAGCTTTCAATAAAGGTTGTCTTTAACCTATCTCCAATAAGGGGTTGTTTGGACTGGTGCAAGGTGCCCACTATAATTAGTGGACAGCATATGCCAGGCCAACTTCTCACAACTGCCATCCCAGAGAGCTACAAAATCATCCACAAGGACTGCGTCAACTGACCGGGAGGAGGCATTGCCATCATACACAAACACAACCTGCGCCTCACAGCCAGCTCCGATGACCACTCACCCTACATGGAGCACCTCTACTTCCAGATCCAGACCAACCCAGACACCACCCTACAGGGCACACTCATCTACAGACCACTCGGGCCCCGCCCCCCCCTTCTGCGAAGCCATAGCCGACTTCATCACTCACCACGCTCTTGCCTCAACAGACTTAATCCTCCTCTGCGACCTCAATTTCCATCCAGGCAGCCTCGACGACCACAACACTTTTTCTCTGCTGGAGAACCTCGTCACCATCTAACTCAAACAACTGGTCACAACTCCAACCAACTCAGCAGGACACAAGCTCAACCCCATCTTCTCCACAAGCAACAAGGTCTCAGTCAGCCACACCTCCGAACCACCCTGGACCGACCATCATTGCATCCATTTCTCCTTCACCAAACCCACCTATGCCACCACGCCCACCATAATCCTTGCAGAAGCTGGAACAAGGTCACTGAAGACATGCTCACCACCCCCCCCTTCAGCAAAACCCCACCACCTGCATACACAAACACCAGCACCTCAGCACACAAACTCCACTGCTGGATCTCCAACTGCACCAACACACTGGCTCCCCTAAGGAAACCCTCAGGCAAGCAGCCCTCCAAGAAGGCCAGCTGATTCTCCCCACCCTCCAAGAGTCCAGGCACACCTCTCCGCTGCCTTTGATACGGTCCATCAAGATTTGTTGATGGACCGGCTGCGTGAGAGCGGAGTTCAAGGTACAGCCTGGAAATTGCTCAAATCCTTTCTCTCTGATAGAGTACAAACCATTTCACTCGGCAAATTCTCTGCCAAACCGTTTTCACTGCCATGTAGAGTCCCACAGGGGTCATCCATGAGCCCTACGCTCTTTAATATCTATGTATCGTCCCTGGCTCCTCTGATTGACTCATTTGGCTTCGGCCTGACGTCATATGCGGACGACACCCAAATTGTGGTGTCGCTGCTGCCAGGGAAGGAACTGGGAACAGCAACCTGGCTCCATGACTGCATGGCAGCTGTGGGAAACTGGATGGCCCAAAACTGTCTCAAACTTAACTCCGGTAAAACGGAGGTTGTCCTGTTTGGGAATGACCCCAACTTTTGGGCCCCAGGCTGGTGGCCGGATACGCTGGGTCGTCTTCCCATCCCTATTAGGAAGGTGAAAAACCTGGGAGTCTGGATAGATGATAAACTTAACTTTGGAGACCAAGTGAATGCAGTCGCTTCAACCACATCGTTTGCTCTCAGAACTTGTAAGAAAATTATGCCATTCTTGCCTAAAGATAGTCAGCAAATGGTTATCACTGCATTAACCATGTCCAGGCTGGACTACTGTAACAGCCTATATCTCAACATTCAGGAAAGGTTTATGTATAGACTACAGCTCCTACCAATGCAGCTGCCAGACTGCTCACTGGCATACCTAAATATGCCTCAGTTTCTGGGGAGATTAGAAAGCTTCATTGGCTACCGGTTAAGAAGCGAGTACAGTTTAAATCTTTATGCATTGTATACAAAGCCCTTCAAGGAGTTGGTCCTGACCACCTGAAACAGCAATTTCAGTGGTACGTACCTAAAAGATTACTTCGCTCCTCAGAAGCAAAACTGGTGACAGTGCCCTCTGTAAAAAAAGCTAGTTGGGGTGGCAGAAGCTTTGTGGTCTGTGCAGCTAAGACATGGAACGGTTTGCCTTTCCATCTTAGAAGCATGACAAATCTACTGGCATTCAGGAAAGCCTTAAAAACCTGGCTTTTTAATGTATAACTCTGGCTCTATTCCTTTTCTTTACGCTTCAGTAGGAGGACTTTACACAGTGCCAGGACACCTTCAGGTAGCAGTAGCGCTCTATAAATGTCTTTAACATTTACATTAAAATTAACACCTGCAGACAACTCAAGGAAAGTTGAAGGAGCAGCAAGATCATAGCAGACCATGCAGCCTTCAAAACTGCCATCACCGCACACTACCACCTCATCAGAACAACAAAGAAAGCAGCCATATAGGAATGCATCAATGCCAATGCACCCAACAGCAAAGAACACTTCGCTGCGGTCAAAGAATTCACCAAGTCCATTACAGAGACAGCAGACATTCCCCCCTCTCAAGACCTCTGAGACAACCTTGCCACCTTTTTCCACTGCACGATCAAGGAGATCTATGACAGCTTCGCAACCCAAGACCCACCACACCCAATGGCTTCAGAGCCCAGCAGACCCTGCCCAACTAGACCACCCTCACCTCTGATGACATCCTCAGGATCATGAAGAGCATCCACTCCAGAGCTTCCTTGGAACCCAGCCCTCACCACATCTTCAACAGAGCCGGCACCCCCATTGCACCCGAACTCTGCTGCATCATCAACTCATCCATTGAGTCTGTCACCTTCCCGGAAGACTGGAAGCATGCAGAAATCAACCCCCTGTTGAAGAAATCCTCTGTTGACCCAATGGACCTCAAGAACTACAGACCCATCTCTCTGTTCCCCTTCCCAGCCAAAGTCATGAAGAAAGCCATCAACGCCCAGCTCTCCAACTTCATCTAAATGAACCACATCTTGGACGTCTCACAATTGGGTTTCAGAAGCAATCACAGCACAGAGACCTCTCTCCTCACCACTACAGATGACATCCGCACCCTCCTCGACCGAGGCGAAACTGCTGACCTCATCCTCCTGGACTTCTCTGCCACCTTCAACACCGTCCCCCACCACACCCTCTCCGCTGACTCCATGATGCCTGCATCCGCAACAAAGCCCTAGAATCGATCCGCTCTTTCTTCAACGGCCGAACACAGAGAGTCAGACTTCCACTGTTCAACACAGAACCCAGAGAGATCAGCTGCGGAGTGCCTCAGGCATCTTCCCTGAGCCCCACCCTCTTCAAAATCTACATGGCTCCACTTGCAGCCATCGTCAGTATCAACGGACTTAACGTCGTCTCCTACGCTGACAACACCCAGCTAACCCTCTCACTCACAGACGAACCCACAGCCGCCAAGAGCAACTTCCACAACGGGATGAAGGCAGTTGCCACCTGGATGAAGGACAGCTGCCTCAAGCTTAACTCAGACAAGACCGAAGTCCTTATCCTTGGCTCCATCCCCTCTGCCTGGAACAACTCCTGGTGACCGCAGCACTCATAACCCCCCCACACCCACTGACACGCATGAAACCTCGGCATCATCCTGGACTCCTCGCCCTCAATGAACTGCCTAATCAATGCCGTTTCCTCCTCCTGCTTCCACATGCTCCACCTGCTTCGTAAGATCTTCGAGTGGATCCACACCGAGTCCAGGAAAATGTGCACCCATGCGCTTGTCAGCAGCAGACTCGACTACAGCAATGCACTCTACGTTACACCACCCCGAAATTTCCAAAGAAACTGCAGAACATCCAGAATGCCTCCGCCAGACTTATTTTGAATATCCCATGCTGTAGCCACATCACCGGCCACCTGAGAGATCTTCACTGACTACCTATCAACAAAAGAATTACCTTCAAGCTCCTCACGCACACCGACAAAGCCCTCCACAACGAAGGACCTGCATGCCTCAACCACTGCCTCTCCTACACTCCCACCAGACATCTCCGCTCCACCCAACTGGCCCTGGCCACCTTCCCACATATCTGCAAGACCATGGTCGTATGAATATCCTTCTCCTACCACCCTGCGAAGACCTGGAACTCCCTGCCTTTGCACCTCAGGCAATTACCATTGCTGCGGCAATTCAGGAAGGACCTCAAAACCTGGCTCTTCTACTGGGTGATGATGGGTGATACCACAAAACAGGTACTAGAATGCTTGTTTTTCAAACAGGGATGATCTTGCCTAGCAGTTCAGGATGTACTGTTCCCATGGGGAGCAGGGTCAAAAGTGATTTGCATATGGTAAAGTCCCCCTTAGTGGGAAGGGTATACCCAGACCTGGGTCTCGAGCTCGCTATGCCACTGGATTCAGACTAGCCTGGCTGATGATTTGTGACACCCGAAAATGGTCCCAGAATGCTTGTTTTCCAGTCCAGGGAGGATCTGGCCTGGCAATTCAGGCTGCACTGTTCCCATGGGGAGCAGGGTGAAGAGTGATTTGCATATGGATGGGTCTAATTTTGGATGGCACGGTGAGCAACAATATGATGAATTTTACTCAGATCTGTAACTTGGGGTAAATGTTTGACAATGTTCAGCCTTGCATCCATCATATTTTTGTGTTGCTATAAGTCACCCTAGTTTAAAGGGTATGCCTAGACGTGGGTCCCATGCTCGCTATGCCACTGGATTCAAGCTTGCCTGGCTGATGAGGGGTGTTACTCCGAAACCAGTCCCATAATGCTCGTTATCCATCCCAGGGATGACCTGGCCTGGTAGTTCAGGCTGAACTGTTCCCATGAGGAGCAGGATCAAGACTGATTTGCAAATGGCTGGGTCCAAACTGGGGTAGCATGGTGACAAAACAATGGGTTTTAGCCAGATCTGTGAATGCGGGTGAATGTTTGACAACGTTCAGCATTCCGTTCATCATCCTTTTGTGTTGCTATAAGTCGCCCTTAGTGGGAAGGGTATGCCCAGACGCATGTCCAATGCTCACTATGTGATAGGATTCAAGCTAGGCTGACTGATGAGGCATGATACCCAGAAACTGCTCCCAGGATGCCTGTTTTCTGGTCCAGGGAGGACCTGGCCTGGCAGTCTGGACTGACTGATCTCATGACTGATCTCATGGGAAGCAGGGTCAAGTCTTATATGCAAATGGATGGTACCAAACTGGAGTTGCATGATGAGCAAAAAAACAATTAATTTTACCTAGATATGTGACTGGAGTTGAATGTTCGACAATGTTCAGTATTCCGTCCATCATCTTTTTGTGGTGCTATAAGTCGCCCTTAGTGGAAGGGGTCTGCCCAGATGGGGGTCCCATGTTCACATTGCCACTGGATTCAAACAAGCCGGGTGATTAGGGGTGATATCCAGGAACCAGTCCCAGGATGCTTATTTTCAGTCCAGGGAGAAGCTGGCCTGACAGTTTGGGCTGCACTGTTACCATCATGAACAGGGTCAAGGCTGATTTGTATATGGCTTGGCCCAAACTGGGGTGGCATGGTGAGGAAAGAAACAACGGATTTAACCCAGATCTGGGACTGGTGGTGATTGTTTGACAATGTTCAGCATTCTGTCCATTGTCTTTTTGTGTTGCTATAAGTCACCCTTAGTGAGAAAGGTATGCCCAGATATGGGTCACGTGCTCACTATGCCATAGGAAAAAAACTAGCCTGGCAGATGAGGGGCGCTACCCTGAAACTGGTCTCAGGATTCTTGTTTTCCGGTCCAGTGAGGACATGGCCCAGCAGTTCCGGCTGGACTGCGCCCATGGTGCACAGGGTCAAGACTTATTTCCATATGGCTGGGTTCAATTTAGGGTAGCATGGTGAGGAAAAAAAACAATGCAATTAACCCAGATTTGTGATGGGGGGTGAATGTTTGACAGTGTTCAGCATTCCGTCCTTCATCCTTTTGTGTTGCTGTAAGTTGTCCTTAGTGGGAAGGGAATGCCCAGACGTGAGTCCTGTGTTCACCATGCCACTGGATTCAAGTTAGCCTGGCTGATGAGGGTTAATACCCTGAAACCTGTCCCAGGATGCTTGTTTTCCATTCCAGGGAGTACCTGGCCTGGCAATTCGGACTGGACTCTTCCCATGGGGAGCAGGGTAAAGACTGATTTGCATACGGCTGGGTCCAAACTGGGATGGCATGGTGAGAATAAAAACGATGGATCTAACCCTGATCTGTGAGGGGAGGTGAATCTTTGACAATGTTCAGCATTCCGTCCACCATCGTTTTGTGTTGCTATAAGTCACCCTTAGTGGGAAGTGTATACCCAGACGTGGGTCCCGAGCTTGTTATGCCACTGGATTTAAGATAGCCTGGTTGATACTCTGAAACTGGTCCCAGCATGCTTGTTTTCCTGTCCAGGGAGGACCTGGCCTGGCAATTTGGCAGGAATGTTTCCATGAAGAGCAGGGTCAGGAGTGATTTTCATATCGATGGGTCAAATTGGGGTGGCATGGGGAGCAACAATATAATGGACTTAACCCTGATCTTTGACTGTGAAGGAATGTTTGACAATGTTTCGCATTCCATCCATCGTCTTTTTGTGTTGCTGTAAGTCACCCTTAGTGGAAGGGTATGCCAAGACGTGGGTTCTGTGCTCGATATTCCACTGTATTCAAGCCAGCTTGGCTGATGAGGGGTGATACCCTGAAACCTGTCTCAGGATGCTTGTTTTCCCGTCCAGAGAGGACCTGGCCTGGCAGTTCATGCTGGACTGCTCCTGTGGTGAGCAGGGTCAAGACTGATTGGCATATGACTGGGTCAAAAATGGGGTGGCATTGTCAGCAAACAAACAATGGATTTAACTCAGATCTGTTACCGGAGGTGAATTATTGACGATGTTCAGCATTCATCCATCATCTTTTTCCGTTGCCAAAAGTCGCCCTTAGTGGGAAGGGTATACTCAGATGTGGGTCCTGAGCTAGCAATGCCGCTGGATTCAAGCTAACCTGGCTGATGAGGTTGAGATACCCATAAACCTGGCCAAGGATGCTTGTTTTCTGGTCAAGGGAGGACCTTACCTGGCAGTTAGGGCTGGAAAGTTCCCATGGGGAGCTGGGCCAAAACTGATTTGCAGATGGCTGGAGCAAACTGGTGTGGCATGGTGACAAAATAAGATGGATTTAAGTCAGATCTGTGACTGGATTTGAATGTTTGACCACTTTCAGCATTCCTTTCACCATCTTTCTATGTTGCTATAAGTTGCCCTTAGTTGGAAGGGTATTCCCAGATGTGGGTCCCATGCTTGCAATGCCATAGGATTCAAACTAGCCTTGCTGATGAGGGTTGATACCCCGAAACCGTTCCTGGAATTCTTGTTTTCCGGTCCAGGGATATCTGGCCTAGCAATTCGGTCTGGACTGTTCCCATGGGGAGCAGGGTCAAAAGTGATTTGCATATGGATGAGTCCAAACTGTGGTGGCATGGTGAGCAATAAAACAATGGATTTAGCCCAGGCATGTGACTGGGGGTGAATGTTTGACAATGATCAGCATTCCGTCCATCATCTTTTTTTTGTTGCTATAAGTTGCCCTTTATGGGAAGGGTATACCCAGACATGGGTCCGTGCACGCTATGCCACTGGATTCAAGCTAGCCTGGCTGAAGAGGTGTAATACCCTAAAACTACCCCCAGGATTATTGTTTTCCAGTCCAGGGAGGACCTGGCCTGGCAGTTGGAGCTTGACTGTTCATCATCTTTTTGTGTTGCTATTAGTTGCCTTGAGTGGGAAGAGTATGGCAGACGTAGGTCCCGTGTTCGCTATGCCACTAGTTTCAAGCTAACCTGGCTGATGAGGGTTGATACCCTGAAACCAGTTACGGGATACTTGATTTCTGCTCCATGGAGGCCCTGGGCCTGCAGTTCCGTATGACTGTTTCCATGGGTAGAAGAGTCAAGACTGATTTGCATCTGGCTGGGTCCAAACTGGGGTGGCATGGTGAGCAAAAAAACGATGGATTTAAACTGATCTGTGAGGGGAGGTGAATGTTTGACAATGTTCAGCATTCCGTCCACCATCTTTTTGTGATGCTATAAGTTGCCCTTAGTGGGAAGTGTATACCCAGATGTGGGTCCCGAGCTTCTTATGCCACTGGATTCAATCTAGAATGGTTGATGAGGGGTGGTACTCAGAAACTCGTCCCAGCATGCTTGTCTTCCGGTCCAGGGAGGACCTGGCCTGGCAGTTCGGGCTGGATTATTCCCATAAAGAGCAGGGTCAAGACTGATTTGCATATGTCTGGGTCCAGACTGGGGTGGCATGGTTAGCAGCAATACAATGGAATTAACCCAGATCTTTGACTGTGGGTGAATGTTTGACAATGATTCGCAATCCATCCATCATCTTTTTGTGTTGCTATAAGTCACCCTTAGTGGAAGGGTATGCCCAGACGTGGGTCCTGTGCTCGATATTCCACTGCATTCAAGCTAGCCTGGCTGATGAGGGGTGATACCCTGAAACCTTTCTCAGGATGCTTGTCTTCCGGTCCAGGGAGGACCTGGCCTGGCAGTTCGTGCTGGACTGCTCCTGTGATGAGCAGGATCAAGACTGATTTGCATATGACTGGGTCAAAAATGGGGTGGCATTGTCAGCAAAAAAAACAATGGATTTAACTCAGATCTGTTACCGGAGGTGAATTATTGACGATGTTCAGCATTCATCCATCATCTTTTTCCGTTGCCAAAAGGCGCCGTTAGTGGGAAGGGTATACTCAGATGTGGGTCCCGAGCTAGCAATGCCGCTGGATTCAAGCTAACCTGGCTGAAGAGGTTGAGATACCCATAAACCTGGCCAAGGATGCTTGTTTTCTGGTCAAGGGAGGACCTTACCTGGCAGTTAGGGCTGGACAGTTCCCATGGAGAGCTGGACCAAAACTGATTTGCAGATGGCTGGAGGCAAACTGGTGTGGCATTTTGACAAAATAAGATGGATTTAAGTCAGATCTGTGACTGGATTTGAATGTTTGACCACTTAAAGCATTCAGTTCACCATCTTTTTATGTTGCTATAAGTTGCCCTTAGTTGGAAGGGTATTCCCAGGTGTGGGTCCCATGCTTGCAATGCCATAGGATTCAACCTAGCCTTGCCGATGAGGGGTGATACCCCGAAACCGTTCCTAGAATTCTTGTTTTCCGGTCCAGGGATATCTGGCCTAGCAATTCGGTCTGGACTGTTCCCATGGGGAGCAGGGCCAAAAGTGATTTGCATATGGATGGGTCCAAACTGTGGTGGCATGGTGAGCAATAAAACAATGGATTTAACCCAGGCATGTGACTGGGGGTGAATGTTTGACAATGATCAGCATTCCGTCCATCATCTTTTTTTTGTTGCTATAAGTTGCCCTTTATGGGAAGGGTATACCCAGACATGGGTCCGTGCACGCTATGCCACTGGATTCAAGCTAGCCTGGCTGAAGAGGTGTAATACCCTAAAACTACCCCCAGGAATATTGTTTTCCAGTCCAGGGAGGTCCTGGCCTGGCAGTTGGAGCTTGACTGTTCATCATCTTTTTGTGTTGCTATTAGTTGCCTTTAGTGGGAAGAGAATGGCAGACGTAGGTCCCGTGTTCGCTATGCCACTGACTTCAATCTAACCTGGCCGATGAGAGTTGATGCCCTGAAACCAGTTCCAGGATGCTTGATTTCCGCTCCACGGAGGCCCTGGGCCTGCAGTTCCGTCTGACTTTTTCCATGGGTAGCAGAGTCAAGACTGATTTGCATCTGGCTGGGTCCAAACTGGGGTGGCATGGTGAGCAAAAAAACGATGGATTTAAACTGATCTGTGAGGGGAGGTGAATGTTTGATAATGTTCAGCATTCCGTCCACCATCTTTTTGTGTTGCTATAAGTTGCCCTTAGTGGGAAGTGTATACCCAGATGTGGGTCCCGAGCTTCTTATGCCACTGGATTCAATCTCGATCGGTTGATGAGGGGTGGTACTCTGAAACTCGTCCCATCATGCTTGTCTTCCCGTCCAGGGAGGACCTGGCCTGGCAGTTCGGGCTGGATTATTCCCATAAAGAGCAGGGTCAAAACTGATTTGCATATGGCTGGGTCCAGACTGGGGTGGCATTGTTAGCAGCAATACAATGGAATTAACCCTGATCTTTGACTGTGGGTGAATGTTTGACAATGATTCGCAATCCGTCCATCGTCTTTTTGTGTTGCTATAAGTCACCCTTAGTGGAAGGGTATGCCCAGAAGTGGGTCCTGTGCTCGATATTCCACTGCATTCAAGCTAGCCTGGCTGATGAGAGGTGATACCCTGAAACCTTTCTCAGGATGCTTGTCATCCGGTCCAGGGAGGACCTGGCCTTGCAGTTCGTGCTGGACTACTCCTGTGATGAGCAGGTTCAAGACTGATTGGCATATGTCTGGGTCCGAATTGTCAGCAAAAAAACAATGGATTTAACTCAGATCTGTTACTGGAGGTGAAATATTGACAATGTTCAGCATTTGTCCTTCATCTTTTTCCGTTGCTATAAGTCAACCTCAGTGGGAAGGGTATACTCAGATATGGGTCCTGAGCTCGCTATGTCACTGGATTCAAGCTAACTTGGCTGATGAGGTGGAGATACCCATAAAGCTGGCCGAGGATACTTGTTTTCTCATAAAGGGAGGACCTTACCTGGCAGTTAGGGCTGGACTGTTCCTTTGCGGAGAAGGGCCAAAACTGATTTGAAAATGGCTGGATGCAAACTGGTGCGGCATGCTGACAAAAAAAGATGGATTTAACTCAGATCTGTGACTGGATTTGAATGTTTGGCAACGTTCAGCATTCCGTTCACCATCTTTTTTTGTTGCTATAAGTCACCCTTAGTTAGAAAGGTATTTCCAGATGAGGGTCCCATGCTTGCATTGCCATAGGATTCAAGCAGCCTGGCTGATAAGGTGTGATACTCCAAAACTAGTCCTAGAACTCTTTTTTTATGTTCCAGGGATATCTAGCCTAGCAATTCGGTCTGGACTGTTCCCATGGGGAGCAGGGTCAAAAGTGATTTGTATATGGATGGGCCCAAACTGGGGAGGCATGGCGGGCAAAAATATGATGGATTTAACGCAGATCTGTGACTGGGGGTGAATGTTTGAGAGTGTTCAGCATTCTTTCCATCATCTTTTTCTGTTGCTCCAAGTCACCACTAGTGGAAAGGGTTTTTCCCAGACGTGGGTCCTGTGCTCACTATGCCACTGGTCATGAGATGTGATACCCATAGACCGGTCCCGGATGCTTGTTTTCCACTTCAGGGAGGACCTGGCCTGGCAGGTCAGGCTGGACTTTTCCCATTTTGAGCAGGGTCAAAACTGATTTGCATAGGGCTGTGTCCAAACTGGGGTGGCATGGTTAGCAACAAAATGATTAATTTAACCCAGATCTGTGACTGGAGGTGAATGTTTGACATTGTTCAGATTTCTGTCCATCATCAATTTGTGTTGCTATAAGTCATCCTTAGTGGTAAGGGTATACCCAGACCTGGGTCCCGAGCTTGCTATGCCACTGCATTCAGACTAGCTTGGCTGATGAGGGGTGAGGCCCTGAAACTGGTCCCAGGATTCTTGTTTTCCAGTCCAGGGTTGATCTGGCCTGGCAGTTCGGGCTGGACTGTTCCCTAGAGGAGCAGTGTCAAGACTGATATGCAGATGGCTGAGTCCAAACTGGGGTGGAATGGTGAGCAAAAAATGATGGATTTAAACCAGATCTGTGATTGGGGGTGAATGTTTGACAATGTTCAGCATTCTGTCAATTATCTTTTCGTGTTCCTATAAGTCTCACTTTGTAGAAGGGTATGCCCAGACGTGGGACCCGTGCTCGCTGAGCCACTGGATTCAACCTAGCCTGGCAGTTGAGGGGGTGATACCCCAAAACCAGTCCCATGGTGCTTGTTTTCTTGTCTAGGGAGGACCTGGCCTGGCAGTTAGGGCTGGCCCATTCCCATGGGGAGCAGGGACAAAATTGATTTGCATATGGCTTGGTCCAAACTGGGGTGGCATGGAGATAAAAAAGATGGATTTAACCTAGTTCTGTGACTGCTGTGAATGTTTAACAACATTCAACATTCTGTTCATCATCTCTTTGTGTTTCTATAAGACGCCCTCAGTCAGAAGGCTATGCCCAGATTTTGGTCCTGTGCTCGCTATGCCACTGGGTTCAAGCTAGCTTGGCTAATGAGGAGGTGGTACCCATAAACCTGTCCCAGGATGCTTGTTTTCCAGTCCAGGGAGGATCTGGCCCAGCAGTTCAGGCTGGACTGTTCCCCTGGAGAGCAGGGTCAAGACATAGTGAGCAAAAATTCGATGGATTTAACCCTGATCTGTAACTGGTGGTGAATGTTTGACAATGTTCAGCATTCCGTTCATCATTTTTTTGTGTTGGTATAAGTCATTTTAGTGGGAAGGGTATTCCAGATGTGGTTACGAGCTAGCTATGCCACTGGATTCAAGCTAGCTTGGCTGATGAGGGGTAATACCTTGAAACTGGTGCCATCATGCTTGTTTTCCAGTCCAGGGAGGACCTGACCTGGCAATTTGGGCTGGACTGTTTCAATGGAGAGCAGGTTTAAGACCAATTTGCATATGGATGAGTCCAAACTGAGATGGCATGGTGAGCAAAAATATGATGGATTTCCCCAAGATATGTGACTGGGGGTAAATATTTGACAATCTTCAGCATTCCATCCATCATCTTTTTGTTTTCCTATAAGTCACCCTTAGTGGAAATGGTATGCCCAAACGTGGGTCCCATACTCAATTTGCCACTGGATTCAAGCTAGCCCGGCTGATTAATGATGATATCCTGAAACCGGTTCCAGGATGCATATTTTCCAGTCCAGGGAGAAGCTGGCCTGGCAGTTCAGGCTGTACTGTTCCCATGAGGAGCAGGGTCAAGACTGATTTTCACATGGCTAGGTCCAAACTGGAGTGCATGGTGAGCAATAAAACAATGTATTCAACCCAGATCTGTGACTGGGGTGAATGGTTGACAATATTCAGCATTCCGTGCATCATCTTTTTGTACTGCTATAAGTCGTCCTTAGTTCAAAGGGTATTCCCAGACTTGGGTCCTGTGTTCACTAAGCCACTGGATTCGAGCTAGTCTGGCTGTGGAAGGGTGACACCCTGAAACCAGTCCCAGGATGCTTGTTTTCCAATCATGGGAGGACCTGGCCTAGCAGTTTGGGCTGGACTGTTCCCATGGGTAGCAGGGTAAAGAGAGATTTGCATATGGATGGGTCAGAACTAGGGTGGCATGGTGAGCAGAAATATCATGGATTTAACCAAGATCTGTGACTGAGGGTGAATGTTTGACAATGTTTACCATCCCGTTCATCATCGTTTTGTGTTGCTATAAGTCATTGTAGAGGGAAGCATATGTCAGATGTGGTTCCGAGCTTGCTATGCCACTGGATTCAAGCTAGATTGGCTGATGAGGGTTGATAACCTGAAACTGGTCCCATCATGCTTGTTTTCCAGTACATGGAGGATCTGACCTGGCAATTTGGGCTGGAATGTTCTCATGGGGAGCAGGGTCAAGAGTCATTTGCATATGGATGGGTTGAACTGGGTGGCACGCTGAGCAAACATTTGATGGATTTAACCCCAATATGTGACTGGTGGTGAATGTTTGACAATGTTCAGCATTCAATCCATCGTCTTTTTGTGTTCCTATAAGTCACCCAAAGTGGAAAGGATATGCCCAGACGTGGCTATGCCACTGGATTCAAGCTAGCCTGGGCGATGAGGGATGATACCCTGAAACCTGTTTCAGGATGCTAGTTTCTGGTTTCAGGGAAGACCTAGCCTGGTAGTTCATGCTAGACTGCTCCCATGGTGAGCAGGGTCAAGACTGATTTGCATATGGCTGGGTTAAAACTGGGGTGGCATGGTGTGCAAAAAATCAATTGATTTAACCCATATTTGTGACTGGGGGTGAATGTTTGACTATGTTCAGTATTCCGTCCATCATCTTGTTGTGTTCCCATGCTCGCTACACCACTGGTTTCGAGCTAGCCTGTCTGATGAGAGGTGATACCCTGAAATCGGTCCCAGGATGCTTGTTTTTCGGTCCAGGGAGGACCTGACCTGGCAGTTTGGGCTGCACTGTTCCCATGGGGAGCAGGGTCAAGACTGATATGCATATGGCTGGGTCGAACCTGGGGTGGCATGGTGAGTTAAAAAATTATGGATTTGACGCAGATCTGTGACTGGGAGTGAATATTTGACCATGTTCAGCATTCCGTCTATCTTATTTTTGTGTTGCTATAAGTCGCCTTAGTGGAAGGATATGCCCAGAGGTGGCTCCTGTGCTCACAACACCACTGGATTCAAGCTAGCTCCTTATTTTGGAGCTTCATGAATTTGTCATTGTATCTTCGGCCACTTCTGTATTACTTAGGTTGTTGAAAAAACAGAAATATTGGTTTCTTGTTGTGGTGGCGTGTGTCGAATAAAACAAATAATCCCACCAAATGGTTATTGATCAAATGAAACTCCCTTTGCATTTCAGATGCTTAACTACTATGTTAAATACCCTAATTTCCTTGTATGAGCTTTTGTAAAATGCATGTGATTTGGAATGGTATGATAGGATCGTATTACACTGAAATTGAGTTGAATTTGTGATATTATGGAGCGGCAATGGATTCTATCACCTCTATAGATGCTTTATTTGTTTTGCCTAATTCAGGTAATGATGATTTAATGTTATTGTTTTTGTGATTCATAGTCTTAATGATGGTGCTGATCATTGAGTTTTAAAGACGTCCTTTGATGTGTGACACATAACCGTATTGTTCTCTCGTGTTTAAAAAAGAACGGAGAGAAGCTTTGAAATGGAACCATTAGCTGAGCATGGCGAGCTAAGATTGAGGTAGACCTGCTTCTCTGGAACCCCTCCACAGAAACCCCAGGCAGAGAGCCGCATTTCCCAAGCCTTCAGTACCCCTGATCACTATTATGTCTCATCATATTGATTAGAAACCTGTGTATGGTCTAGGCGACATTGATCTGACCTGGATTCTGTGAAGGGTACAACGAGCGGGCCTCCATTCGGGATGCAGAAAGGCCATCAAGTAATAATCTTACTGCATGCAAGGGGATGCATGCGGATGCAAAGCATTGACCCCTCCTCTCAGAAGTAAATTTATGAGACATTCAAAGCCTGAATTCCTAAGACAGTAGAGGGTGCCTAGGTGAACCACTGAAAGGACTGAAGCAAAGCTGCCACAAGTGAAGCTGAGGGATCTAGTTTACTGACAGAGCGGAAGAGCGTCCTGGGACTGGTGAGGACTCAGCCTCAGGCCATGCTTGAGCCCAGAAAGGCTAGTGAGGCCAAGGTCGCTGGGGGCCGCATGCTCTATGCCCTTGATCCAAACTGGTCTTGTCAGAAGTGAAGTGATCAATCCCACTTTGAGATGTGAAATACAACATAAGCAGCCAAAGGCCCACAACAACAATCATGCAGCACTCATACCAGAACTCTACAGACTAACCATCTGCTACAGACTGAGGGGCTTATTTACAAGCCAATTGCACCGCTGGTGCATCCCTTTTATTGAAGCACTGACAGTGCAATGCTCTTCTCCATATTTACAAGGCCATGTAAAGTCACCCTGCTTGACTTTTCATGGCCTTGTACATATGGGCCCCTTTCACGCATTACTCTGCGTGAAAGGGGCATTCTATGGGTGTTGCTGTGGGTGTTCCCACGCATTATCCATGGAACTTGACACATTCCCAGATTTACAACATTCTGTAAACATGGGAATGCGTCAGAATCCTAAGCCTCACCAGGGTAGTCGTAAGGAGGTGCAACGAGGAGAAATACTTTTATTTCTCCTCGTTTTTTCCTTTTTCTATGTGTGCTGCATTCTGCAGCACGCATAGACAGAGGGGAAGGCCTTTAATGATTGTTTTTGTGCTGGAAGGTGTCCCTTCCAGCACAAAAACAATCATTCCCTCAGTGCAGGCACCCTTGCAAGATGATGCAAGGGTGTCTGCGCTGGCAAACGGCTGCTGTTTGTGCACCTGCGCAGGGGAGAAAGAGAGGAATGTGCCTTATCTTGTAGATACGGCGCATTCCTGCCCTTTTATTTTGACACACAGCAGCGCAGCAGGAAGACTTGCTTCGCTGCCATGCGTCAAAATGTTGTAAATGAGGCCCAGAATCTTTATATAAAACACACCTGTCTAACAAAGGGACAGGACCGTTTGGATGTGCAAAAAAGCCTGTCATGCCATAGCTGTCCTATGATTCAGAAATAAACAACAAGAGTTGGGGGTTGTTTATTGGACAATGATAATGACAATTTGAGATCAATGTGCAAAAACTCTTCATTTAAATCCCCTCCTCCATCAACTCTTTCCCCAAAAAGTCTTGGAATAGGTTCTATTGAGAAACACAGAGTTCACAATCTGGGGCTCAGCCTACTGCACTGGTCGTTTTTCCTTTTTACCTCATAAATTAAAAACTGGTAATTTTTCTGGAGCCTGGTGTATTTTCCAACAAATCTTACCAGACCTACTGCAACATGTTCTTTTTTACTACTCTCTTTAATTCATTTGCAGAGACTGGCTGGAGAGGCCATGGTGACATCATCCTTAAGCATATAAATAATAGGGCTTTAGGTTGCTCTTATAGACCAAGGGGCACATTTACAAAATTGTCACGCAAGGCAGTGCAGCTGCAAATGTTGCTTGCATAGTGCAAAGTGTCTGTGCATTGTACAGTGCAGCACACATGCAAAGACATTCAGTGATGCATCCCTGGGTAAAAACAGCGATGCGCCACTTTTCATAGTGCCATCCTTACGACACAATGGATACACCGTATTTACAATATGGTGCTCCATGGTGCAAGGATTTACAGATACGTCAGGAATTCTGACGTATCTGGTGGTGCAAAAATGTTGCTTTGCTAGAGTGTGTTGGAAAACTGACGCAACTCCAGCAATGTGTCATAACCCATGGGCGAGTCCCATGTAAAAAGACATGCATCAATCCTTACACCTGTTTGAAGCAGGTGTAAGGATTGTGACGCAGTCAAGTCATAGAGGTGGCGCAGTGAAATCTCATAAATTTCACTGCGCCACTTCTGCGAGGATTTTGTAATGGGTGAACGCCCAAAATGGCTTTAGTCTCTTCCCCACCATTGTCAGGTAGATTTCCAGCAGCATTTATAGGTAGTCAATCACTGATCTACCCTCAAGTGCACAAGGCAGGCGCAGAACTTAGCTTTAGCACCACCAGAAAGATTTGTATAGAGATACACACTAGTCCCTTCCTGCACATAAACAATCATTCATGGCGATTTGTTGTATGTGTGTTGCACAATGCAGCACACATAGAAACAGCAAGAAAGAGGAGAAATTAATAATTTCTCCTTGTTTCGCCATGTTAAGAACATTAGTTTTTTTTTGGTCTTAATTTTAGCGCTGCCCCATATTTATGCCACACTTGTAAATAGGGGGCAGCGTCGAACAGCAATGGATGTTGCGGCGTAACGCCCACCATGTGACCCATTGCCCGCCCCTTTCACGCTAAGTGCTAAGTGAAAGGGAGTCTTATTCACAAGGCGGCGTTAAGCCACGTTAAGTGGTTTAACGCCGCCTTGCAAATAAGGCGATGGGTTTATCGCCATAGGAACATCACAAAAAGTGACGTTCCTGTGGCGATAAACTCTTGTAAATATTCCCCTGGATCTTCAGCATGCCTAAGAACTAGTGCAAGGTGATGATTGGAAAACAGCTTTTCGAACTAAGCTCATGTTGTACAAATACAAAGTCATGCTCTCTGGACTTTGCAACATTCCTGGGGCACTCCAGAGCTTCATAAATGAGGTTTTGTGGGACTACCCAGATGTATTTGTGGGGGTTCGGGTTAGGGAGAAAGGTCAAGCCAGCATCTCCAATTATTGCACTTGCTGGACAACAGGCTAAAGACTTTGGCATTGACATTTAAAGTATATGTAGATGTTCATTGGCATTATTTAGTGAAAACCCAAGCAATATGAGAAAGACCCATTGTCCTTTATTATATCAATAGTGCAACTTTATGAATAAACCAGTGCTCCCTCTTGTAAGCAGAAGCTTTTTAGCTTAATACTGTCTCTACCCATTTCATTCTGCCTTCAGTTAAGTATTGATTCACTGGTCATAACTCCACATCCACATGCCCTGAAGATATATCTATCATCAAGGTCCATCTATGTGGATCAAGTATAGTAAACAATACTTACCTACATAAACTTGTCTTTTCTATATTTTGGTATTCACTATTTTGGCAAAAATATTGCATCAAGATATTTCACCCATAATATCCTGGAGGAATGCCATAACTGTACGAGACTCTAACTTCGATACATGCTTCGAAGCATGTAAAGAAAAAGCAAGCCAAATGAGTCATGCTTAAGCTGAGAGTGAAACACAGCACCGATGTTGGAGCAGACTTCTGCTGATCACATCTATTCTTCTTACTACATCATTTTCCTGCAATAAAATCATAGGATGTGACTGCCAGTGGCCATGTAAGCCTGCTTCCCTTGAAATGCGAAGCAGCCCCAAGCACATTTGGAGCCCGTTAGTAGTTACTGGGGTAACATAATCAACCTGTGTGCCGAGACAGTATTGCCAGAGGACTTTGGTGACAGTATGTCAAAAACGGCAAATACGGGGGGGGATTGCATGCCATAAATAGAACTGCCTCCGTTATTCTCGACTCCTATTAGCAAACAAATATGGTTCAATTTGTATTAGCATGGTTTGTCCAACTCCTGGAATTTCCATACCAGCTAGTAGCAATAACACCGGGCCAGTTTTAATTAATGGAAAAGGCAACAATACATGGCAGCCAGGAGTCAACAAATGAACGTCAATCTTACCCTTGCTTGTGAAGAACCCGCATTTTTTGCTTTGTATTCTTGGACTTATAGTTCTACTTAACCCATTACAAAACAGGACTACAAGTACCAGAATGCAAAGAAAAATTCTGGACTGGATTAGATGTGCACTCATGAATCTCAGTAATTTGTGCCCCTTGCACTTGTCAGCACCTGGCTCTGCTGTACTTTGTTTCAGCATTTACTGTACTTTCAGAAATTCATACACAATAAGGGATCAAGATCCTTTTGTCCCTGCAGTTACCATACCAGCTAGTAACAGTATATCTGAGAGAAGTAATTAAAGGTCACATTAAGGGATCACTCGTAATTGATGGCAAAAGGCAACAACCCGAGGCAGTCAAGTGTCACCAAATGATAACCTCTCTTGCTTGTGAGGCGCTCATCCAGTCTCAGTTTGTTTTCTTTACTTTCTTGGTTTTCATTCCTGTTTGGCCCATTAAAAATCATGACTACAAGTGCCAGAATGCAAACACAAATTCTGTCTGGACTAGGTTAGCTGGTCACACATAGACCTCAGAAACCCTCCCACCGTGCAGCCACACATGTTGCCACATTTTAATAACATTTGAACTAGAAACTAAATTTGTTTTTTGTTCAAATCTGCAGATATGGCGCAGAATGGATTATGTGCCAAATGTGGCAAATCCATAATTATGTGGAAAACACCATGATTGCAAAATTGAGTAATTCTAGTGGGCCGGTCTCCGCATGGGACCACGGCTTGTGGGCTGCAGAACTCAGACCCACACCTACACTCACCAACCTCAGCATCATCCTCCACAGCCAACTGACCATGAAACTACAAGTTAATGCAGTTGAATACTCCTGCTTCCACACACTTCGCATGCTCCGCAGAATCTTCAGATGGATCCCGACCAACACCAGAAAGACCGTCACCCCGGCCCTCATCATCAGTTGCCTAGACTATAGCAATGCCCTTTACGCCAGCATCTCCACCCAGCTCCTCAGAAGACTCCAGACCATACAGAACGCTGCAGCCAGGCTCATCCTGGACCTCCCCAAAATGAACCCACATCATCCTCCACCTGAGAGATCTCAACTGGCTCCCCACTCAGAAAAGATGGCAGTTCAAGATCCTCACGCATGCCTACAAAGCACAACATGACATAGTGCCTGCTT
The DNA here is from genome assembly GCA_963921515.1 of Calotriton arnoldi. Taxonomy (NCBI): domain Eukaryota; kingdom Metazoa; phylum Chordata; class Amphibia; order Caudata; family Salamandridae; genus Calotriton; species Calotriton arnoldi. Next base: position 266,635 of record CAWUFW010014475.1, on the reverse strand, counting down.
ACCTCAACCATCGAATGAACTTCCACCAAACCGCTATACACCTGCACTCTTCCTCTCTTGCCCTTGCACACCCCTGCATCCGTCACAGCTGCAGCGGTGGCTGCTCCTTGTCCTAAATCACTGCAAAGACCTTGAACGACCTTCTCCTCCAGCTCCGTACATCTCCCTTGCTGGCAGACTTCATAAAGAGACTCAGTAATGCGCGTTACAAATGCTGTTGGATTGCTTGATTGACTTCAAGAAATGAAGAAACATCTGAAATGCACATTAAAACAATATTACCCATGTCCTCAGTATCTTGTGCCCTTGTAAGGGCACGGAGTACTGTGGACATATATGGTCTTGTCACTCCTTTCTGACTTGCAATATCACTATAAGCTACACTATTAAGTGCTTTAGCCGATGTGTAATGAATTTCTTACTACCATAAAGCACTCATCTCAAGACAAACTCTCAATATAAAACCTACATCACTAGTTAACCGCAGCAAGGTTTTGCCAACGAGTAGTGACATCACTTCACATACATTTTATAAATGATTTTGAAATCTAGTCACTGTTCTCTGTAAGGGAGATACTTTACCAACATGTATCACTGGGAATGAACGAGTGAGACCGGTAAAGACCTTCCACTATGAAGAATGAAGGGCTTGCCTATGTGATGCCTCACTTGATAGCTGTTGAAGAGTGGAGCAAGCTTCCTGACTGGCACAACCCCCTTCTTGAAGACCCTGCCTTCCATAAATCTATCACTCAAAAAGTATAGTAGCAAAGAATATGGATGATTGTAACATTAATTCTAACACCTGAAGTGCCTGTGTCTGATACCAGTCTGTAACAGGCCACTTGACATATCCACAAGGATCAAGGTCACTTTCACATGTGCACAGCAGAGAAAGCTCATAGTCCACTCTGCCCTTCTTAACGCCCAAAGAACACAATACTTGTAGTGCAGAGGACATAACCTTCTTGTCCTCCACATTAAAGTTGTTAAATACTAAAACAGAGGGCCTCGCAGGAGTATTTTCCATGCAGCTAACGCGACACAACCACTAGGTTAATCCAAATACTCTGTTTTATCTTTCCACAGAGAATATAACTTCTTAATTAAGAGCTGCTCCTTCTAAGATAGATCCCTATAAAAATTTTGGTCCAAGCACCACAAGAGCTTCTAGCATGACTGTCACCAAGCTTTGGGAAGAGCTGCCAAAGGAAGGAAAAGATGGACTGCACACTCATTGCACACAGGCTACCTCACTGGAACATCCAGCAGAGCAAGGCCTCAAAACTATTTTTGTTATTCAGTGGGCACCACACAGAACTTGCTCTTACAGCTGTGGCAGAAGACTCTAACAGTATTCTCATGTTAGTGTCATTGACTGATAATAGTTTCTGTCACTACCACAGCTCACAAAACAAAAGGGGGAAAACACTAAAAGCAAGTAAAACTAGCACCGGCAAAGTCAGTAGGTCTGGGCGTGGTAAGCTCGTGCAATGGTTACTTTTTATTTTTATTGGACACATATAAATATATATTATCTACTGGCGGTCCTATAACAGTTAGGACCTATTTTCCATAGGAAATCCGCAACATTCTATTTGAAATAACTCTTGCGTCGGTTGACGAATCTTCGCGAAATTTTCAAACTTTATGGCCCGCTCCGGTCCGCTCCTACCCTGAAAGTTTCGGGGTGATTCGTCAATCGGGGGCCGAGAAAAAAGGGGGGTACCAAAATGTGTTTTCCCCATTCATTTTCCCATAGGAAACTTTAGCCACGGCTACAGCCCGAACTGCTGAACGGAATTACACAAAATTTGGCAAAGAGGTAGTTCTTGGTTCAGAAAGAACCCTTTTTGTTAAATGGTGTAAATCCGTTCAGTAGTTGCGGAGAAATTAAAAAAATAAGAGTCAAAAAATCAATTTCCCATAGGAAACTTTATGCAAGGCTACAGCCCGAACTGCTGAACGGAATTACACCAAATTTGGCAAAGAGGTAGTTCTTGGTTCAGAAAGAACCCTTTTTGTTAAATGGTGTAAATCCGTTCAGTAGTTGCTGAGAAAATCAAAAGTAAAAACACATATATATCTGGGCAGAGCCTAACCACACATGTCATCGTGAGATCTGATTGGCTGTCAGCACTTCATCCTGGAATTGCTGGCAGCCATCTTGGGACCAATATAAATGATAGTACCCCATTGAAATGCATTGTAGTGAATCGAAGATTTTGAGGGTTACCAAAGGAGAACTATAAAGGGTGATAACAGACTTTAGTTACATTAGAATTCATTTGTTGATGGTACCATACTAATTTCAGGAATTGTGGTGTGTTCTAAGGTGATTTTACCCTGTGAAAAACCTTCTGCTGGGATATCATGAATCATGTTTGAGAGAAAACTATTTTCACATGCTTGTCCCATACAGTTTTGGAAGGTGCTCCAGAAGCTAAAATGAGAGCATATTTTCTGTAAATTCACATTATCTTTCTCAGTCATGTGAGAATGAAGTCTGACATTCTCAGTAAAACATGTACATCCAACAAGGGCAGAGACTGTCAGTTGATTCCTTTGTGTTCTACTGCAGCTTCCCAGAGTGTTCTAAAGAACAACTAGAGTGCTAACAGCCTTACTTATGACAAAAGTATGGCACACCTGAAGCCATCTTGATTGGAATAAACTGGTAACATTTAAAACATTTAATTTAAAAAGGAACAAAATGATGGGGTTCATCTTGTCATAGAAATTATGGTTAGTGCTCTGGAAAGAAAAATTAGGACATGTTTCAAGTGTGATCTCAAATATCTTCCTGTTATATTTCAACAGGAGCAGCCTGCCAGTTGATGCCTTTGTGTTCTACTGCAGCTTCCCAGAGTGTTCTAAAGAACAACTAGAGCGCTAACAGTCTTACTTATGACAAAAGTATGGCACACCTGAAGCCATCTTGATTGGAATAAACTGGTAACACTTAAAACATTTAATTTAAAAAGGAACAAAATGAGGGGTTCATTTTGCCATAGAAATTATGGTTAGTGCTGTAGAAAGAAAAATTAGGACATGTTTTAAGTGAGATCTCAAATATCTTCCTGTTATATTTCAACAGGAGCAGCCTGTCAGTTGATGCCTTTGTGTTCTACTGCAGCTTCCCAGAGTGTTCTAAAGAACAACTAGAGTGCTAACAGCCTTACTTATGACAAAAGTATGGCACACCTGAAGCCATCTTGATTGGAATAAACTGGTAACACTTAAAACATTTAATTTAAAAAGGAACAAAATGAGGGGGTTCATTTTGCCATAGAAATTATGGTTAGTGCTGCAAAAAGAAAATTTAGTGCATGTTTTAAGTGAGATCTCAAATCCTCTTCTATTTCATTAGAAAATTCTGACATGCAGACTGAAACAATCACTTTCAATACCAGCAGTAGACTTCCAGTTAACTCCTTGGTGAGCAGTAGCTTTACTACAGTGATCTAATGAACAACTAGAGTGCTAACATTCTGAATTTATGGCAAATGTGTGACACATCTGAATGCCTTCTTGATGGAATCAAAGTAAAAAACTGAAAGCATTTCCTACTGAGGAGACTGCAGTAAATGAGGAAATTAGGAAACTTCATAACAAAGAAGTCTTCCAAGATGGCCACCAGTGAAAAAAGAGCCCAAATGTAGCACAAATATTACCCAGATGTAGCCCACATATAGCCCAATGACAAAAGTGTGCAAAACACTTTTTATTTTTAGTTTTTGCAGTTTTATGTATTGCAGACTGGTCAGGTATTGGAGCATTGCATCTTAAAACATGACCCCCCTACACTACAAAAACACCACTGCACTGCCCTAAACCCTGAAACACCACCCCTGCACCGCCCCTACACTGCCCGAACACCACTGCACTGCCCTAAACCCTGAAACACCACCCCCAGCACGACCCCCTTTACTGCTCGAACACCACTGCACTGCCCCAAACCCTGAAACACCACCCCAGCACGACCCCCTACACTGCCCGAACACCACTGCCCTAAACCCTGAAACACCACCCCTGCACGACCCCCTACACTGCCCGAACACCACTGCACTGCCCTAAACCATGAAACACCACCCCCTACACTGCCCGAACACCACTGCACTGCCCTAAACCCTAAAACACCACCCCCAGCATTACCCCCTACACTGCCCGTACACCACTGCACTGCCCTAAACCCTGAAACACCACCCCCAGCATGACCCCCTACACTGCCCGAACACCACTGCACTGCCCTAAACCCTGAAACACCACCCCCAGCACGACCCCCTACACTGCCCGAACACCACTGCACTGCCCTAAACCCTGAAACACCACCCCCAGCATGACCCCCTACACTGCCCGAACACCACTGCACTGCCCTAAACCCTGAAACACCACCCCCAGCACGACCCCCTACACTGCCCGAACACCACTGCACTGCCCTAAACCCTGAAACACCACCCCCAGCACGATCCCCTACACTGCCCGAACACTACTGCACTGCCCTAAACCCTGAAACACCACCCCCAGCACGACCCCCTACACTGCACAAACACCACTGCACTGCCCTAAACCCCGAAACACTCACCCCCAGCAAGACCCCCTACACTGCCCGAACACCACTGCCCTAAACCCTGAAACACCACCCCCAGCAAGACCCCCTACACTGCCCGTACACCACTGCACTGCCCTAAACCCTGAAACACCACCCCAGCATGACCCCCTACACTGCCCGAACACCACTGCACTGCCCTAAACCCTGAAACACCACCCCCAGCACGACCCCCTACACTGCCCGAACACCACTGCACTGCCCTAAACCATGAAACACCAGCCCCAGCACGACCCCCTACACTGCCCGAACACCACTGCACTGCCCTAAACCCTGAAACACCACCCCCAGCACGACCCCCTACACTGCCCGAACACCACTGCACTGCCCTAAACCCTAAAACACCAGCCCCAGCACAACCCCGTACACTGCCCGAACACCACTGCACTGCCCTAAACCCTGAAACACCAGCCCCAGCACGACCGCCTACACTGCCCGAAAACCACTGCACTGCCCTAAACCCTGAAACACCAGCCCCAGCACGACCCCCTACACTGCCCGAACACCACTGCACTACCCTAAACCCTCAAACACCAGCCCCAGCACGCCCCCTACACTGCCCTAACACCACTGCACTGCCCTAAACCCTGAAACACCAGCCCCAGCAAGACCCCCTACACTGCCCGAACACCACTGCACTGCCCTAAACCCTGAAACACCACCCCCAGCAAGACCACCTACACTGGCCGAACACCACTGCACTGCCCTAAACCCTGAAACACCACCCCTGCACGACCCCCTACACTGCCCAAACACCACTGCACTGCCCTAAACCCTGAAACACCACCCCCTGCACGACCCCCTACACTGCCCGAACACCACTGCACTGCCCTAAACCCTGAAACACCACCCCTCAGCACGACACCCTACACTGCCCGAACACCACTGCACTGCCCTAAACCCTGAAACACCACCCCCAGCACGACCCCTACACTGCCCAAACACCACTGCACTGCCCTAAACCCTGAAACACCACCCCCTGCACGACCTCCTACACTGCCGGAACACCACTGCACTGCCCTAAACCCTGAAACACCACCCCCAGCACGACCCCCTACACTGCCCGAACACCACTGCACTGCCCTAAACCCTGAAACATCAACCCCAGCAAGACCCCCTACACTGCCTGAACACCACTGCCCTAAACCCTGAAACACCACCCCCTACACTGCACAAACACCACTGCACTGCCCTAAACCCTGAAACACCACCTCCAGCAAAACCCCCTACACTGCCTGAACACCATTGCTCTGCCCTAAATCCTGAAACACTAGCCCCAGCATGACCCCCTACACTGCCCAAACACCACTGCACTGCCCTAAACCCTGAAACACCACCCCCAGCATGACCCCCTTCACTGCCCGAACACCACTGCACTGCCCTAAACCCTGAAACACCAGCCCCAGCAAGACCCCCTACACTGCCCGAACACTACTGCACTGCCCTAGACTTTGAAACACCAGCCCCAGCAGACCCCCTACACTGCCCGAACACCACTGCACTGCCCTAAACCCTGAAACACCAGCCCCAGCATGACCCCCTACACTGCCCGAACACCACTGCACTGCCCTAAACCCTGAAACACCAGCCCCAGCACAACCACTACACTGCCCGAACACCACTGCACTGCCCTAAACCCTGAAACACCAGCCCCAGCACAGCCCCCTACACTGCCCGAACACCACTGCACTGCCCTAAACCCTGAAACACCAGCCCCAGCACGACCCCCTACACTGCCCGAACACCACTGTACTGCCCTAAACCCTGAAACACCAGCCCCAGCACGACCCCCTACACTGCCCGAACACCACTGCACTGCCCTAAACCCTGAAACACCACCCCCTGCATGACCCCTTACACTGCCCGAACACCACTGCACTGCCCTAAACCCTGAAACACCACCCCCTGCAGCACCCCCTACACTGCCCGAACACCACTGCACTGCCCTAAACCCTGAAACACCACCCCCAGCATGACCCCCTTTACTGCTCGAACACCACTGCACTGCCCCAAACCCTGAAACACCACCCCCAGCACGACCCCCTACACTGCCCGAACACCACTGCCCTAAACCCTGAAACTCCACCCCTGCACGACCCCTACACTGCCCGAACACCACTGCACTGCCCTAAACCCTGAAACACCACCCCCTACACTGCCCAAACACCACTGCACTGCCCTAAACCCTAAAACACCACCTCCAGCATGACCCCCTACACTGCCCAAACACCACTGTACTGCCCTAAACCCTAGAACACTACCCCCAGCACGACCCCCTACACTACCCGAACACCACTGCACTACCCTAAACCCTAAAATACTACCCCCAGCACAACCCCCTACACTGCCCGAACACCACTGCACTGCCCTAAACCCTGAAACACCAGCCCCAGCACGACCCCCTACACTGCCCGAACACCACTGCACTGCCCTAAACCCTGAAACACCAGCCCCAGCACGACCCCCTACACTGCCCGAACACCACTGCACTGCCCTAAACCCTGAAACACCACCCCTGCATGACCCCTTACACTGCCCGAACACCACTGCACTGCCCTAAACCCTGAAACACCACCCCTGCAGCACCCCCTACACTGCCCGAACACCACTGCACTGCCCTAAACCCTGAAACACCACCCCCTGCACCGCCCCTACACTGCCCGAACACCACTGCACTGCCCTAAACCCTGAAACACCACCCCCAGCACGACCCCTTTACTGCTCGAACACCACTGCACTGCCCCAAACCCTGAAACACCACCCCCAGCACGACCCCCTACACTGCCCGAACACCACTGCCCTAAACCCTGAAACACCACCCCCTGCACGACCCCCTACACTGCCCGAACACCACTGCACTGCCCTAAACCATGAAACACCACCCCCTACACTGCCCGAACACCACTGCACTGCCCTAAACCCTAAAACACCACCCCCAGCATTACCCCCTACACTGCCCGTACACCACTGCACTGCCCTAAACCCTGAAACACCACCCCCAGCATGACCCCCTACACTGCCCGAACACCACTGCACTGCCCTAAACCCTGAAACACCACCCCCAGCACGACCCCCTACACTGCCCGAACACCACTGCACTGCCCTAAACCCTGAAACACCACCCCAGCATGACCCCCTACACTGCCCGAACACCACTGCACTGCCCTAAACCCTGAAACACCACCCCCAGCACGACCCCCTACACTGCCCGAACACCACTGCACTGCCCTAAACCCTGAAACACCACCCCCAGCACGATCCCCTACACTGCCCGAACACTACTGCACTGCCCTAAACCCTGAAACACCACCCCCAGCACGACCCCCTACACTGCACAAACACCACTGCACTGCCCTAAACCCCGAAACACTACCCCCAGCAAGACCCCCTACACTGCCCGAACACCACTGCCCTAAACCCTGAAACACCACCCCCAGCAAGACCCCCTACACTGCCCGTACACCACTGCACTGCCCTAAACCCTGAAACACCACCCCCAGCATGACCCCCTACACTGCCCGAACACCACTGCACTGCCCTAAACCCTGAAACACCACCCCCAGCACGACCCCCTACACTGCCCGAACACCACTGCACTGCCCTAAACCATGAAACACCAGCCCCAGCACGACCCCCTACACTGCCCGAACACCACTGCACTGCCCTAAACCCTGAAACACCACCCCCAGCACGACCCCCTACACTGCCCGAACACCACTGCACTGCCCTAAACCCTAAAACACCAGCCCCAGCACAACCCCGTACACTGCCCGAACACCACTGCACTGCCCTAAACCCTGAAACACCAGCCCCAGCACGACCGCCTACACTGCCCGAAAACCACTGCACTGCCCTAAACCCTGAAACACCAGCCCCAGCACGACCCCCTACACTGCCCGAACACCACTGCACTACCCTAAACCCTCAAACACCAGCCCCAGCACGCCCCTACACTGCCCGAACACCACTGCACTGCCCTAAACCCTGAAACACCAGCCCCAGCAAGACCCCCTACACTGCCCGAACACCACTGCACTGCCCTAAACCCTGAAACACCACCCCCAGCAAGACCACCTACACTGGCCGAACACCACTCCACTGCCCTAAACCCTGAAACACCACCCCCTGCACGACCCCCTACACTGCCCAAACACCACTGCACTGCCCTAAACCCTGAAACACCACCCCCAGCAAGACCACCTACACTGGCCGAACACCACTCCACTGCCCTAAACCCTGAAACACCACCCCCTGCATGACCCCCTACACTGCCCGAACACCACTGCACTGCCCTAAACCCTGAAACACCACCCCTCAGCACGACACCCTACACTGCCCGAACACCACTGCACTGCCCTAAACCCTGAAACACCACCCCCAGCACGACCCCCTACACTGCCCAAACACCACTGCACTGCCCTAAACCCTGAAACACCACCCCCTGCACGACCTCCTATACTGCCGGAACACCACTGCACTGCCCTAAACCCTGAAACACCACCCCCAGCACGACCCCCTACACTGCCCGAACACCACTGCATTGCCCTAAACCCTGAAACATCAACCCAAGCAAGACCCCCTACACTGCCTGAACACCACTGCCCTAAACCCTGAAACACCACCCCCTACACTGCACAAACACCACTGCACTGCCCTAAACCCTGAAACACCACCTCCAGCAAAACCCCCTACACTGCCTGAACACCATTGCTCTGCCCTAAATCCTGAAACACTAGCCCCAGCATGACCCCCTACACTGCCCAAACACCACTGCACTGCCCTAAACCCTGAAACACCACCCCCAGCATGACCCCCTTCACTGCCCGAACACCACTGCACTGCCCTAAACCCTGAAACACCAGCCCCAGCAAGACCCCCTACACTGCCCGAACACTACTGCACTGCCCTAGACTTTGAAACACCAGCAAGACCCCCTACACTGCCCGAACACCACTGCACTGCCCTAAACCCTGAAACACCAGCCCCAGCATGACCCCCTACACTGCCCGAACACCACTGCACTGCCCTAAACCCTGAAACACCAGCCCCAGCACAACCACATACACTGCCCGAACACCACTGCACTGCCCTAAACCCTGAAACACCAGCCCCAGCACAGCCCCCTACACTGCCCGAACACCACTGCACTGCCCTAAACCCTGAAACACCAGCCCCAGCACGACCCCCTACACTGCCCGAACACCACTGTACTGCCCTAAACCCTGAAACACCAGCCCCAGCACGACCCCCTACACTGCCCGAACACCACTGCACTGCCCTAAACCCTGAAACACCACCCCCTGCATGACCCCTTACACTGCCCGAACACCACTGCACTGCCCTAAACCCTGAAACACCACCCCTGCAGCACCCCCTACACTGCCCGAACACCACTGCACTGCCCTAAACCCTGAAACACCACCCCCAGCATGACCCCTTTACTGCTCGAACACCACTGCACTGCCCCAAACCCTGAAACACCACCCCCAGCACGACCCCCTACACTGCCCGAACACCACTGCCCTAAACCCTGAAACTCCACCCCCTGCACGACCCCCTACACTGCCCGAACACCACTGCACTGCCCTAAACCCTGAAACACCACCCCCTACACTGCCCAAACACCACTGCACTGCCCTAAACCCTAAAACACCACCCCCAGCATTACCCCCTACACTGCCCAAACACCACTGTACTGCCCTAAACCCTAGAACACTACCCCCAGCACGACCCCCTACACTACCCGAACACCACTGCACTACCCTAAACCCTAAAATACTACCCCCAGCACAACCCCCTACACTACCCGAACACGACTGCACTGCCCTAAACCCTCGAACACTCCCCCCAGCACGACCCCCTACACTACCCAAACACCACGGCACTGGCCTAAACCCTAAAACACTCCCCCAGCACGACCCCCTACACTACCCGAACACCACTGCACTGCCCTAAACCCTAAAACACTCCCCCAGCACGACCCCCTACACTACCCAAACACCACTGCACTGCCCTAAACCCTAAAACTCTACCCCTGCATGACCCCCTACACTACCCAAACACCAATGCACTACCCTAATCCCTAAAACACTACCCCCGCATGACCCCCTACACTACCCTAAACCCTAAAACACTACCCCGCACGACTCCCTACACTACCCAAAGACCACTGCACTACCCTAAACCCTAAAACACGACCTCCTACACTACACAAACACCACTGCACTACCCTAAACCCTAAAACACTACCCCCTACACTACACAAACACCACTGCACTACCCTAAACCCTAAAACACTACCCCAGCAGTACCCCTACACTACCCAAACACCACTGCACTAACCTAAACCCTAAAACACTACCCCCAGCAGTACCCCCTACACTACCCAAACACCACTGCACTACCCTAAATCACTACCCCAGCACGACCCCCTACACTACCCAAACACCACTGCACTACCCTAAACCCTAAAACACTACCCTGAGCACGACCCCCTACACTACCAAAACACCACTGCACTACCCTAAACCCTAAAACACTCCCCCCAGCACGACTCCCTACACTACCCAAACACCACTGCACTACCCTAAACCCTAAATCTACCCCCAGCATGACCCCCTACACTACACAAACACCACTGCACTACCCTAAACCCTAAAACACTACCCCCAGCACGACCCTCTTCACTACCTAAACACAACTGCACAATTTGTTACAGGCGTTGCAACGCAGGCCTGTGGTGCTTACTGGAAGTACCTAGTGGGCTAGTTGGGCCCCAGGGACCCTCAGGATTCAAGGTGACCTAATCCCCCAACTTAAAACGCACCACGGGGCGCGTTTGCACAGTGGTGAAGGGAGGGGGCGGGGCCTCAGGTGACATGTGCGCAAACACGCCCTGTGGTGCGTTTTAAGTTGTGGAATTAATTACCTTTGAATCCTGAGGGACCCTGGGGGCCAACTAGCCCACCAGGTACCTTCAGTAAGCACAACAGAGTTGCGTTGCAGAGAGGTGAAAAAGGTGCGTGGCCTCGGAACGCCTCTCTGCAACTCAGCTCTGTGGTCCTAACTGTAGGTACCTGGGGGCTAGTTGGGCCCCAGGGACCCTCAGAATTCAAGGGGACTTAATCCCGCAACTTAAAACGCGCCACGGGGTGCGTTTGCACACATGTCACCTCAGGCCCCCTCCCTTCACCACTGTGCAAACGCGCCCTGTAGCGCGTTTTAAGAGGTAGTTTTAATCCCCCTGCCCTATTATTTACTAGGGACTTGCAGAGGAGGTCATGCTAATCACAGGGGTACCCCAACGCATAGTGTTCCCTAGTGTATGTAGGTGTTTTCACTGTATTCTAAGTGTCTTTTAGCATAGCACTGGCTCTGGTTAGTCAGAGTCAGTTACCACCAGTACCCGTCTGAAAAAGTTGTGGGCACAGGATGATTTTGCAACAAGGCCTCTTTCTGCTCCTCTGTTGGTTCTTTCTGCACATCTTTTGCTTCTTTCTGTGCATTTTTTCTTCTTTCTTCACATGTCCTACCTCTGTAGGCATAGTTAGAAACTAGCATTTAAAAAACCTTTGAAATTCACTTAAAAATCATAGGTTTCAGGCACGTTATAGTTAGAAATTAGCATTTAAAAAACCTTTGAAATTCACTGAAAAAACCATAGGTTTCAGACACGTTATAGTTAGAAATTAGCATTTAAAAACCTTTGAAATTCACTGAAAAAACCATAGGTTTTAGGGACAGTTATAGTTAGTTGGACATTTCACTCGTACAAAACCATAGAAATTCCCCGTTATAGTTAGTTCAGCTAACTATAACTCGCGCCCCCGCAATGCACTGCTGATGACGTCACATATTACATCACTCATGACATGGTCAGTGACATCACTGATGACATCACTGATGACATCTCAAATGACATCACTGATGACATCATCCATGTGATAATTTCATGCATCTTCTCACACCCTAATATAACTTTTGATACACCCACTCTAAATTACAGACTGCCATTCTCAAAACCATAGACACTCCAACACCAAAAACTACATACCCACTCACTGATTCTTAGGTCTACACACACATCCACTCACTCACCCGTACAGTCACTCATACTTAGTCACTCAGTACAGGACTATCATATGCACTCATACACCTATATAAACACTCACACACCGCCACTCATCCATAGAGGTACTCACACACCTAGTCAGTCATGCAAAAAACTTAATCACACACCCATTTACTCACCTATACAGTTATACACACACCAGCTCACTTACTCATACAAATACTAGCACATTCTTACGCTCTTATACAATCACTGATACAAGTACACACTCATCCATACAGCCACTCTCACAATCACACACTCTCACTTATAGCCATTTATATACTCCAACACACATATATACTGCCTTTCACATATGTAGTTACTCACACATGTACCACTGAGATATACATTCAATCACTAACACACCCATACACACACTCACCCACCCATACAGTCCATCACAGATGCACTCTTGAAACCATGCACCCAGTGAATCACCAACTCACACATCTATGCACAGAGTCACACACACCCCACCAACACAAACACTCAGGCACCCATACAGATACTCAGACAATCAATCAATAACCCATGTAGACACTCATGTAGCTATTCAGAAAGCCATGCAGCCGCTTACAAACCAACAGACAGATGGATACAGACATTCACACAGTTTAGTCACTAACCCATGCATTCAGTAAGATACATTTAATCACTCACTTGTAGAGTCAGTCACTCACGTACTAAATCATCCATTCAGACACTTATACACCCACTCATTCTTCAATACGCCTTTCCCTATATATATTAAACATATTTAAACTTTACAGAAACACACAGTCACTGGATGATGTCATCAGTGATGTCATCAGTGATGTCATCAGTGATGTCACTGACCATGTCATGAGTGATGTAATATGTGACGTCATCAGCAGTGCATTGCGGGGCGCGAGTTATAGTTAGCTGAACTAATTATAACGGGGGAATTTCTATGGTTTTGTACGAGTGAAATGTCCAACTAACTATAACTGTCCCTAAAACCTATGGTTTTTTCAGTGAATATATTATATAGTTAGGATCTATTTTCCATAGGAAATCCGCAACATTCTATTCCCAATAACTTTGGCGCCGGTTGACGGATCTTCACGAAATTTTCAAAACTCGTGGGGCGCTCCGGTCCGCTCCTATCCTGAAAGTCTCGGTGTGATTCGTCAAGTGGGGGACGAGAAAAAAGGGGGTCCCAAAACGTGTTTTCCCCATGCAATTTTCCATAGGAACCTTTAGTCGCAGCTACAGCCCGAACTGCTGAACGGAATTACACCAAATTTGGCAAAAAGGTAGCCCTTGGTTCAGAGTCGTGCCTTTTGGTTAAATGGTGTAAATCCGTTCAGTAGTTCCTGAGAAAATCAAAAGTAAAATCACATATATATATCTATGGCCGCGGAGGGTCCGCGCACCCTCCCGATCACGAGCTGTATGCTAATTGGCTGTCAACACACCAAACCAGGAAGTGTTGGCAGCCATCTTGTTCCTCGGTAGAACCGAGGCACAGAAACAAGTGTGCAAACGCAAAAAGGGGGCAGGGTAGAAACACCCTGACCCCTAGGCCTGCTTAGGGGTCCCACAAGGACCCCCAGGGCCAAAAAAAGCATTTTTGTTTTTTTTTAAATCGGCGGGATGCGCGCAGGGTGCGCGGATCCCGCCGTGGAAAAAAAAAACGAAGCGCGGACTCCCGCGCTTCTTTGTGATTTGGCCCCCGGGTGGGCCAAGTCACGGGGGCATGCGGGGGTTAATTGAAAAATTGTGTGGGGGGGCCTCTAAGGCCCCCCGAAGCCCTGGGGACCGCCACCCCCCGGGGCTTTGAATTAAAAATGGTGCGGGAGGGCACTGGGTCCTCCCGCAGCCCCGGGGACCGCCACCCCCGGGGCTTCTTTTTTTTAAATTAAATTACCTGTGTGGGGGGGGCTCGAGCCCCCCACATGCCCCGGGGACCGCCACCTCCCCGGGACACTAAGAATTTAAATGTGGGGGTCCGTTTCAGACCCCCGAGCCCCGGGGACCACCACCTCCCCGGGGCTTTGAACATGTTGGGAGGGGGCCACGCGCCTGTGATGGCCCTGGGGACCACCACCCCCAGGGCCGGCTCCTGCAGTGTCCCGGGGTGCCCACCCCCGGGACACTGTAGTTTGCTATGGCAGGCGGGAGCCTCGCGGCTCCCGTCCTGTCATAGTAAACTTGCTTTGAATTTTGGAAGACAGAGCAGGAAACCTGCTCTCTCTTCCAAAATTCAAGCAAATTGCTTTTCCACACGGGGAGCTGCATCTTAGCAGCTCCCCATGTGGAAAGCAATGCCGGCTCCCGAGGGACGCGGGAAGCCGGCGGGACCATGGGGGATTGGGGACCCCCCACGGTCCCCAACGGAGAGGGCCAGCCCCGGGGATGGGGTCCCCGGGGCTACAAGTGGCCCGGGAGGGGGGCCACGCAGCCCCCTTCCCCAAAATAAAAAAAAATAAAAAAAAGAAAGGCCGGCCCCGGGGGATGGGGTCCCCGGGGCCATAAGTGGCCTGAGGAGGGGGGCAACGCAGCCCCCCTCCAAAACAATAAAAAAAAAAGGCCATGCCCCGGGGTATGGGGTCCCCGGGGTCGATTAAGGCCTCGGGAGGGGGGCCACGCGGCCCCCTTCCAAATAAAAATAAAAATAAAAATAGGGGGCAGGTCCTGGGGGATGGGGTCCCCAGGGCCAATAAATTAGAAAAAGAAGGGGGGCCACACAGCCCCCCTTCTTAAAAAATAAATTAAAAAAAGACCGGCATCGCGCCGGAGGCCACGCCCCCTTCTTGCAGCACTCTGCAAACGCGCCCCCTGGCCCGTTTGCAGATGGGGAACGAATTCCCCTTGAATACTGGGGGTCCCTGGGGGCCAACTAGCCCACCAGGAACCTTCAGTATGCGCCAGGGGGCTGCGTTGCAGAGAGGTGTTCTGAGGCCACGCCCCTTTTTACACCTCTCTGCAACGCAGCTCTGTGACGCTTAATTGAGGTAGCTGGTGGGCTAGTTGCACCTCAGGGACCCTCAGGATTCAAGGGGAGTTAATCCCCCGACTTAAAACGTGCCACGGGGCGTGTTTGCACAGTGGTGAAGGGAGGGGGCGGGGCCTGAGGTGACATGTGTGCAAACATGCCCTGTGGCATGTTTTAAGTTGGGGGATTAAGTCCCCTTGAATCCTGAGGGTCCCTGGGGTCCAACTAGCCCACCAGGTACCTCCAGTAACAATAACATTTGAATTGTTATTCTCGTGAGCAAGGTCTCTGAAGAGACCGAAACGCGTAGAGATGTTTCTGGCATGCTGAAATAAAATAGCATTGTGACAATTACATCCTGGATGGTTTCCTTATCGTGAGTGCGAGCGGAATCCCCTTGGGGGAAAGTGGAGAGATTTGTTGATGGCTTGGCTCTGCCGTACCGCCATCGCAGCGCCTTTGAACGCCCAGGATTCAAAAAGTGGGCCGTTTTGGAAGGGATATATATATATATATATATATATATATATACATATATATATATATATATATATATATATATTCACTGAAAAAACCATAGGTTTCAGGGGCGTTATAGTTAGTTGGACATTTCACTCGTACAAAACCATAGAAATTCCCCCGTTATAGTTAGTTCAGCTAACTATAACTCGCGCGCCACGCAATGCACTGCTGATGACATCACATATTACATCACTCATCACATGGTCAGTGACATCACTCATGACATCACTGATGACATCTCAAATGACATCACTGATGACATCACTGATGACATCATCCTTGTGATAGAGTGGCAGACCTCCTCTCACCCTAATATAATCTTTGATACACACACTCAAAAATACAAACTAACATTTTCAAAACAATGGACATACCAATACCAGTTACAACACACCTATTCAGTAATTCCAAGATCTACACACACATCCACTCATTCACCAACAGTCCCTATACAGTCACTCATACATGTACTCACTCATCATATGTACTCATACACCTATACATCCTGTTACACACCACCACTCATCCATAGAGTTACTCACACACACAGTCACACATGCAAACAAAGTATCAAAGATCCATTTACTTGCATATACAGTTATACACACACTACCATACTTACTTCTACAGAAACTTACACATACTTACTCTCTTAAACAATCACTTATAGAAACACCTACTTATTTGTACAGGAACTCTTCCAATCTCTCACTCTCACATATACTCACTTATATACACCAATACTCACATATACTAGTTTAAAACATATGTAGTTACTCATAAAGACACTATTGAGACAGTCATTCACTCACTAACACACCCATACACATACTCATCCACCTATACCGTCATGCACACATGCTGTCTTCAACACATACAAACAGTGAGTCACTCATTCATGCATCTATGCACTAAGTAATACCCCCACCGAACCATACAGACACTCAGACACTCCTACTGATACTCAAAAAACCAACTAATAACCCATATAGACACTCATGTAGCTACTCACCAACCCATGCAGCCACTTATACACAAAGTGAGAGACTGATACAGATATTTTCATATTTAAACATTACTCACTAACCCATGTATTCACTAAGATACACTTAGTCAGTTATACAATCAATTTTACAAAACAAAATCATCCATTTAGACACGTATATACCCATTTATTCTTCCATCGACCTTGAGATATACATATATAAAACATATTTAATATTCAGAAAAACACACATTCACTGGATGATGTCATCAGTGATGTCATCAGTGATGTCATTTGAGATGTCATCAGTGATGTCATGAGTGATGTCACTGACCATGTCATAAGTGATGTAATATGTGACGTCATCAGCAGTGCATTGCGGGCGCGCGAGTTATAGTTAGCTGAACTAACTATAACGGGGAATTTCTATGGTTTTGTACGAGTGAAATGTCCAACTAACTATAACGCCCCTGAAACCTATGGTTTTTTCAGTGAATTTCTAAGGTTTTTTAAATGCTAATTTCTAACTATAACGTGCCTGAAACCTATGGTTTTTTCAGTGAATTGCTAAGGTTTTTTAAATGCTAAATTCTAACTATAACGTGCCTGAAACCTATGGTGATTTCAGTGAATATATATATATTTATTATACTATGTATACATGTGAAAATGTCTCGGTCCCCTGTTTGCCTCGGTGGCACGGAAAAAATGGGTGGAACTGACGTCAGCACGCCGACGAGGTTCTCTTATGGCTCCGATGACGTCATACGGTGTCGCGAGCGGAGCCGTGCTATTATGACGTCCTCGTTGACGTGTGAGAGCTAGGAAAGAATTTCCGTGGAATGCTGGTGCAGGGGATATTCACCTAAGTGTTCAGGCTAGTCCTTTGGGAGCAACTGTTTATGTTGCCACTCCAGAAACCGAAACCAGTGATCCGAGGGCAGAGGCCCTGCAGATGGCACACGAGGTGGGGTGCCCAGTCGTGTGCACCGGCGGGGCAGCGAAGTGACAAGCACCACAACCCACAAAAAAGGTAACGAGGGCACTGAATAACACAGGATCTTCTCTTTGTAT
Source organism: Calotriton arnoldi (assembly GCA_963921515.1). Classification (NCBI taxonomy): domain Eukaryota; kingdom Metazoa; phylum Chordata; class Amphibia; order Caudata; family Salamandridae; genus Calotriton; species Calotriton arnoldi. The sequence goes on along the minus strand of CAWUFW010014475.1, from coordinate 248,373 downwards.
CTGGCAGGAACAACGAAGTTAAAATGCCCTAGTACCAAAATGTAGAATTAGTGCTACAACGGTCTTCAAGAGGACCTGCGTTGCCGCTTCTGCCTCCCGTACCCTGGAGGTGGCACATGGGTCACGCGGTACGGTCATACTGCGGTGGGACGCACACTCGTTGACCTCTCATGGCACTGCTCCACACTTCAGGGAGGACGCTTTCCATTAGCTATGTTTTCTGATGACATGTCGCGCCGGCCCCGTCCAACAACAGAACTCCTTTAGATCCAAACAGACTCTTCCACTCTCTCACCGGAAGTGAAACCAGGGCACGCGGACACTTTCACAATACAACAGCCGGGAATGCACTTTTCGGTAAAAAACACATTCCTTCCTCCTAATTAATCAAATAAACGTCTCACTGAAGAACAGGGGCCAGCTTCGATCGGTAAACAGCCGTTACAACGACTTTTTTACTTTGCGATACCATTACAACGCATGCATTACCACGCATGCGTTGTACATCACGAAGTCATTACTACGCATTTTTTAGAACGCATGGTCATTTACCACGCATGCCTTTACAACAAATTTTGTTGTAAAGGTATGTATGGTAAATGACCATGCGTTCTAAAAACATGTAGACGATCCATGTCGTTGTAAGGAAACAGAGGCTGTTCCGTTTCCTCACAACGACGTGCACCGCCCCTCAGAGACGACGTGAAGCAGGAACCACGAGGAGAGAGGAACCACGAGGAGTGAGAGGTAAGGGGATTGGGCATGGGGTGGGGGTTTCTTTTCTAGGGTTTAGGGTAGTGCAGTGGTGTTTGGGTAGTGTAGGGGGTCGTGCTGGGGGTAGTGTTTTAGGGTTTAGGGTAGTGCAGTAGTGTTTGAGGGAGGGGTCGTGCTGGGGGTAGTGTTTTATGGCTTTAGGGTAGTGCAGTTGTGTATGGGTAGTGTAGGGAGTCATGCTGGGTTAGTGTTTTAGGGTTTAGGGTAGTGCAGTGGTGTTTGAGTAGTGTAGGGGGTCATGCTGGTGGTAGTGTTTTAGGGTTTAGGGTAGTGCAGTGGTGTTTGTGTAGTGTAGGGGTCAGTGCTGGGGTAGTGTTTTATGGTTTAGGGTAGTGCAGTGGTGTTTGGGTAGTGTAGGGAGTCGTGCTGTGGGTAGTGTTTTAGGGTTTAGGGTAGTGCAGTGGTGTTTGGGTAGTGTAGGGAGTCGTGCTGGGGTAGTGTTTAGGGTTTAGGGTAGTGCAGTGGTGTTTGTGTAGTGTAGGGGTTGTGCTGGGGGTAGTGTTTTAGGGTTTATGTTAGTGCAGTGGTGTTTGGGTAGTGTAGGGGTAGTGCTGGGGTAGTGTTTTAGGGTTTAGGGTAGTGCAGTGGTGTTTGGGTAGTGTAGGAGGTTCATGCTGGGGGTAGTGTTTTAGGGTTTAGGGTATGTGCAGTGGTGTTTGGGTAGTGTAGGGAGTCGTGCAGGGGTAGTGATTTAGGGTTTAGGGTAGTGCAGTGGTGTTTGTGTTGTGAGGGAGTCGTGCTGGGGGTAGTGTTTTAGGGTTTAGAGTAATGCAGAGGTGTTTGTATAGTGTAGGGGGTTAGGGTAGTGCAGTGGTGTTTGTGTAGTGTAGGGTGTCATGCTGGGGGTTGTGTTTTAGGGTTTAGGGTAGGGCAGTGGTGTTTGTGTAGTGTAGGGGTAGTGTTTTAGGGTTTAGGGTAGTGCAGTGTTGTTTGTGTAGTGTAGGGGGTCATGCTGTGGGTAGTGTTTTAGGGTTTAGGGTAGTGCAGTTGTGTTTGTGTAGTGTACGGGGTCATGTTTTAGGGTATAGGGTAGTGCAGTGGTGTTTAGGTAGTGTAGGGGGTCGTGCTGGGGTAGTGTTTTAGGGTTTAGGGTAGTGCAGTGGTGTTTGTGTAGTGTGGGAGGTCATGCTGGGGGTAGATTTAGGGTTTAGTGTAGTGCAGTGGTGTTTAGGTAGTGTAGGGAGTCGTGCTGGGGGTAGTGTTTTAGGGTTTAGGGTAGTCCAGTGGTGTTTGTGTAGTGTAGGGAGTCGTGCTGGGGGTAGTGTTTTAGGGTTTAGGGTAGTGCAGTGGTGTTTGTGTAGTGTAGGGGTCATGCTGGGGGTAGTGTTTTAGGGTTTAGGGTAGTGCAATGGTGTTTGTGTAGTGTAGTGGGTAGTGTTTTAGGGTTTAGGGTAGTGCAGTGGTATTTGTGTAGTGTAGGGGGTAGATTTAGGGTTTAGGGTAGTGCAGGGGTGTTTGGGTAGTGTAGGGGGTCGTGCTGGGGGTAGTGTTTTTGAGTTTAGGGTAGTGCAGTTGTGTTTGGGTAGTGAAGGGGGTCGTGTTGGGGGTAGTGTTTTAGGGTTTAGGGTAGTGCAGTGGTGTTTGGGTAGTGTAGGGGTCAACCAACATGAATTTGTCCTTGTGTGATGTAACCAATGCTCATGTAAAGCACTCCAATACCTGACCAGTCTGCACTATATAAAACTGCAAAAAAACAAAAAATAAAAAGTGTTTTGCACACTTCTGTCATTGGGCTATACGTGGGCTACCTCTGGGTGATATTTGTGCTACATTTGGGCTCTTTTGTCTCTGGTGGCCATCTTGGGAAACTTATTTGTTATGATGTTTCCTAATTTCCTCATTTACTACAGTCTCCTCAGTAGGAAATGCTTTCAGTTTTTTACTTTGATTCCATCAAGAAGGCATTCAGATGTGTCACACATTTGCCATAAATTCAGAATGTTAGCACTCTAGTTGTTCATTAGATCACTGTAGTAAAGCTACTGCTCACCAAGGAGTTAACTGGAAGTCTATTGCTGGTATTGAAAGTGATTGTTTCAGTCTGCATGTCAGAATTTTCTAATGAAATAGAAGAGGATTTGAGATCTCACTTAAAACATGCCCTAAATTTTCTTTTTGCAGCACTAACCATAATTTCTATGGCAAAATGAACCCCCTCATTTTGTTCCTTTTTAAATTAAATGTTTTAAGTGTTACCAGTTTATTCCAATCAAGATGGCTTCAGGTGTGCCATACTTTTGTCATAAGTAAGGCTGTTAGCACTCTAGTTGTTCTTTAGAACACTCTGGGAAGCTGCAGTAGAACACAAAGGCATCAACTGACAGGCTGCTCCTGTTGAAATATAACAGGAAGATATTTGAGATCTCACTTAAAACATGTCCTAATTTTTCTTTCTACAGCACTAACCATAATTTCTATGGCAAAATGAACCCCCTCATTTTGTTCCTTTTTAAATTAAATGTTTTAAGTGTTACCAGTTTATTCCAATCAAGATGGCTTCAGGTGTGCCATACTTCTGTCATAAGTAAGACTGTTAGCGCTCTAGTTGTTCTTTAGAACACTCTGGGTAGCTGCAGTAGAACACAAAGGCATCAACTGACAGGCTGCTCCTGTTGAAATATAACAGGAAGATATTTGAGATCACACTTGAAACATGTCCTAATTTTTCTTTCTACAGCACTAACCATAATTTCTATGACAAAATGAACCCCATCATGTTGTTCCTTTTTAAATTAAATGTTTTAAGTGTTACCAGTTTATTCCAATCAAGATGGCTTCAGGTGTGCCATACTTTTGTCATAAGTAAGGCTGTTAGCACTCTAGTTGTTCTTTAGAACACTCTGGGAAGCTGTAGTAGAACACAAAGGAATCAACTGACAGTCTCTGCCATTGTTGGATGTACATGTTTTACTGAGAATGTCAGACTTCATTCTCACATGACTGAGAAAGATAATGTGAATTTACAGAAAATATGCTCTCATTTTAGCTTCTGGAGCACCTTCCAAAACTGTATGGGACAAGCATGTGAAAATAGTTTTCTCTCAAACATGATTCATGATATCCCAGCAGAAGGTTTTTCACAGGGTAAAATCACCTTAGAACACACCACAATTCCTGAAATTAGTATGGTACCATCAACAAATGAATTCTAATGTAACTAAAGTCTGTTATCACCCTTTATAGTTCTCCTTTTGGTAACCCTCAAAATCTTCGATTCACTACAATGCATTTCAATGGGGTACTATCATTTATATTGGTCCCAAGATGGCTGCCAGCAATTCCAGGATGAAGTGCTGACAGCCAATCAGATCTCACGATGACATGTGTGGTTAGGCTCCGCCCAGATATATATGTGTTTTTACTTTTGATTTTCTCAGCAACTACTGAACGGATTTACACCATTTAACAAAAAGTGTTCTTTCTGAACCAAGAACTACCTCTTTGCCAAATTTGGTGTAATTCCGTTCAGCAGTTCGAGCTGTAGCCTTGCATAAAGTTTCCTATGGGAAATTGATTTTTGACTCTTATTTTTTTAATTTCTCCGCAACTACTGAACGGATTTACACCATTTAACAAAAGGGTTCTTTCTGAACCAAGAACTACCTCTTTGCCAAATTTTGTGTAATTCCGTTCAGCAGTTCGGGCTGTAGTCGTGGCTAAAGTTTCCTATGGGAAAATGAATGGGGAAAACACGTTTTGGGACCCCCTTTTTTCTCGGCCCCCGCTTGACGAATCACCTCGAAACTTTCAGGGTAAGAGCGGACCGGAGCGGGCCATAAAGTTTGAAAATTTTGCGAAGATTCCTAAACCGACGCAAGAGTTATTTCAAATAGAATGTTGCGGATTTCCTATGGAAAATAGGTCCTAACTATAACTATCTACTGGCGACCGCCAGTAGATAATACATCTATATATATATATATATCCAAAGCACGAGATAGAAGGTGAGGGCACTCAAGGCCTGCACCAGTAAGTCTAGTATTTAGTAGTTTGGGCAGGAATGGTGGTGCAGAGAGCTGGGAACTTGACCTTCCTAGTTCCCACAATTTTGGAAAACCAAAAACACAAGGTGCTATGAATTTTGTATTGTGTTTTTAAACTAACGAAGTCAGATGAAGAAATATCATATAAAGGAATAAAAGAAGAACATTTTTCACATAATTTGAAGACTCATTCTATTTTTTTGGGGAGATGTTTTCTTGTTTGCTAATTGTTTGATATTATACTGTATTTCCAGTTATCATATTTTGACTTTTAGGTGTTTGCTGAGCCATCCTGCACCATATATATATATATATCCAAATCCCTCGTCTTCTTAAATCTCCTCCGTGGAGAAAAAATGAGCGTAGACCCAGGTTCTGTGCAATAATTCTTTATTCCTCGCAAACAAAGTCCGCCATGACGCATTTCGGCCGATTACCAGCCTTGATCACATGACAACGCTGAGAGCACAGCTACCCTTATTTAAAGTGCCAGTGTCACAAATCAAATAATAGGCATAAACAACATACTATAACATAGTATCCTATTACTGCATCAATGCTTCCGTTTTTCAGACGAACACATATAAATACTCAAAGTAGTTATAAATTGACATTCACTACTATGGATGCATGTTGTATAAATAAATACTTGGTATAATACCTAAATAATTCATGACTCCAATGCCTTTTCTAAAAATACCCAGAAAGTGACAAAGTGCTTGATCAATCCCACAAGTGCTAAAAAATCCCAAAGTGCTGAGTGCTAAATACATAATACTACCGGAAGCACACAATGTTATACATAATGTTTCAAATGCTTTATCGGTAATAAATTACAGAAGTGCTAATAAAGTGCTTTAAAATCTAAATGTCACCAGCAGCATCCATATTGACATAGTGTCCTGATGCTGCATTCCGGTAACTTGATCTAAAGTGCAAAAAGTGCGGAAACAGTTTCAAGGTTTCATTCATGAGTGTTCCATTTGCAGTTGATTCCATTACATATGCATAAATACAAAAATGAATACATTTCCATATAAATATAAATATGAATACAAAACAACTGTCTAAAAAAAATAATATATACACATGAATAAAATCCAAAGACTAAAAGTTTCACATATCAACTAAATAAGACCATCATAGCTGTCAAATACATTCTGATTCCATTATATTATGCATATTAAATGATTAAAAATAAATTCACTTCTACAGTTGTTGATCCAATTGGCCTAGAGTGATACTGTTAACAATCTATGCATGAATAGACTCAGTTTCTCATAAATAGGTGTACAAATCATCACTAGTTTTCAGGCCCCCTGGTTGCTTGGTATCCAGTTCCAATATATAACTAGTCTCTAGGCGTCTCAATTTAGCTTCCAGGTTGGCACCTCTTCTCTGCGGTGGTATTGCATCTATAACATAGTACTTAAAATGTTTGAGATCACTGTTATGACATTCCTTGAAATATTTCGCAACCGGGTAGCTTGCATCATTGTTAATGATGGCCCTTGTGTGCTGGAGGATTCTCTTATGAACAGCTAACTTCGTACTACCTATGTATTTTAAATTACAACTGCATTCTAGTACATATACAGCATAGTCAGATTTACAGGTTAGGTATTGTTTGATAACCTGTATTTTGCTGTTAAATGCAGTTTGGTACGAAGTTTTATTAACGCCGTGTTGACAGGCTTTACAACTAGATTACTTATAAAAGCCTTTCCTAGCTGATAGCCAACTCCCCATTTCTTGATCCTCCGGGCTACTTTTGACCAGCGCATTACCCATGGTTGCAGTTTTTCTAAATGTAATGGCTGTCTTAGGTGGTAAAATCTTTCCTCTTACGGGGTTGTCCGACACTTTGGGCCAATTCCGCCTGATAATGGCTCTGAGCTGCTTTTCCTGCCTAGATTATGATAAAATCAATCTAGTTGGTTCGTTGGCCTTTTCCAATGTACCGCTTGCACTATATTGCAACAAATCTTCCCTGGCTCACTTTCTTGACTTGGTGATGGCTGCATCTACTATCTCAGTTTTGTACCCCCTGGCTAGAAAGCGTGCCCGGCTTTCTGATTGCTTTACAATAGTGTCCTCACTGTCACTGCAGATGCGCCTAATGCGTAGCATCTCCCGGTAAGGAATGCTATTAATGAGATGGGGGGGATGTGCGCTAGATGCATGCAGCAATGTGTTCCCTGCTGTTTTTTTGCGGAATAGCGATGTAGACAAACGGTTGTTAACAATTTGGACCTGCACATTCAAAAATGTCACTTCTTCCTTACTGATTGATGAAGTAAAATTTAAGACAACATTATTTACATTTATTTGAGCAATGAAATCAACTGCACTCTGCTCATTGCCGCACCATACAATAAATAAATCGTCAATAAATCTCAACCAGGAGATTACCTTGGAATTGTAAGTGTGCTCAAATTTCTTTTGGAGGACCAGCTCCTCCCACCAGCCCATAAATAAACAGGCATAGCTGGGGGAGAAGCTGGCCCCCATCGCCACCCCTTGGATTTGCTGGTACATTTGGTTCTTAAATAAAAACAAATTATTTTCCAAGCAAAAGAGCAGCATACTGATTAGCATCTTATTATGTTGAGCATACTTCAAAGGTCTGTTGGCCAGAAAATGTTCCACCGCCCTGATGCCATCATGGTTTCTAATACATGTATACAGTGAAGAGACATCTAGAGCTATTAAGAGATATTCAGGCTTCCATTGTATATCTCTAATTTTGCGGAGGAAATCACATGTATCCTGCACATAGGACCTTAAGTTCTTAACATGGTCTTGTAAAAAGAAATCAATATACTTTGACATGTTTTCAAGAGGCCCATCAATTGCTGCTATGATGGGTCTACCTGGTGGCTTGTAAATGTTCTTATGTACCTTTGGAATGAAGTAGATTACCGGGATGGTAGGATGTTCTTTCTTCTGGTATTTGTATTCTTCCAAGTAAATTAGACCCAGGCTTTTCCATGCCAACAATTTTGCAAAGAATGAATCTTGCATGCTCTTGAATTTTTGGGGTGAACTCTTTCTATAACATTCCAAGTTGTTAAGTTGACTGGATGCCTCCATCATATAAACTTGCAAAGGCCAAAAAAAAAACAATGTTTCCCCCCTTGTTCGAATTCCTGACCACAACTTTCTTTTCCTTCTTAAGTTTGTCAATAAGTTGATAATATTTTCTCTCCTGGCTGGTGATTTTCATCTTGGATTTGCTAATACCAATGTTCAGTTTTTTAACTTGCGCCACTACCTGCTCGTTAAACACATCAATAGAGTCCCGAGGCATAATAGGTATGAATTTAGATTTAGTTCTAAATGGGGTAGCTGGTTTTGCGCATGTTTCCAGTGCCGGTGACTCTACTCCTTGATGACCACTTTAATTAACTTGATCACTGTCACCGATAGCCTGAGTCCCGTTGCCTTGTTCCATATCATAGTGATCTCTTAATAGACCATAGTCTGCCACTGTTAGATTTGAGGGATTTACAGTATTGCTGGCTGGTGTAATATTCTCCGTTTGCCTTGGATTGGTCTGAAGTTGATGGTATTTTTGAACTTGAGCTTTCTAATAAACTTATATATGTCTGCCCTAGTTTGTGTGTAATTCAAATTTAATTCCGGGCAGTATGACAATCCCAGCGAAAGCAACTGCTGCTCAGCAATATTCAGGTCAATGCCAGCTAAGTTAATATTCGTATTTGCACTGGTCGGGTTAGAGGTGGGATGTGAAATTCCTTCTACTTGCGTTTCCCTTGGCCTCGCCCCCGTCTCTTGGTCCCTACGCTTTCTGCAGGGCTGCCTTCTTTCCCTTCTTCTCTGGGTGTTTCGTTTTTTGCTGGCCCGTGGTTCCTTGGGCGCAGTGTTTCTCTCCTGCTTCTTACTAAAAAATCCAATTTTTCCCCAGTGTTAATCTGATGGCGCTCTGATCAGGCCTTTTTCCTGTTGCCTCGGTCTCAGACTCACTTTCGAGCGCTGAGCTTAATTCCGATGCCGATGTTGTCACAACCTGCTGTTGATTTCTATTAGTTTGGTGCGAAACCTGCATCCGTTTAATGACAGTGGCACCTCTCATGGAATCATACTTTCGAGCAAAAGTAAAAATCTGGCCATTGGCATAATCATCCTTGTCCCTTCTAATTTTGTAAGTTTTCCTAGTTTTTATTTTTTCCTCCTCTTTGTGCAGCCTGCTCATCATTTCATCATGCAGCTTCTGTCTTACTTGGGAATCTCCTTGTAGCTTAATTTCCTCGTCAAGAACGTCAATTTTAAATTGCAGATCAGCCCTATCAATTTCTGTGTATTTGACTAATATCTGCACCAGCCTACGGGATGATTCAAGATTACACTCCGCCCACTCAGCCATCATCCGCGGGTTGGGCGTCTCGTAGCTGGGGGCGACCATTATCCTAAGGCCCCCAGGGATTTTCCCCACATCCAGGTACCTTTGGAGTGACTTTGACTCCAACCATTTTGATTGTTCTTGACGCATGAGTTTCTCAAGCATGAGAAAATTATCCTTGAGACCTTTCACCTTTCCGCTCACTTCCTCATTGGCAGTTTTACTACTGTCCTGCGACTCAGGGGGAGAGTCTGAGAACATCTCCTCTGCGGCTGCTTCACGGTTTCTCAGCATGTCAGCAGACATCGTGAGTGTAATTTGTTAAATTTAATCCCAAATGGGACCTTCTTGTTTGTATAGTACCGCTGGGGGTCCCACTGGTGCACACCTCCCCACCTGCTTTCGACAACACAATATCTATTACCTTTCTTGGTGGACGCTTCGCGATACGGTCTCCTCTTCCGGGTTTCTGCTCCTCCGAACAGCTTCCTCGAGTCGAGCGCCACTCTGCCCTGTCCTCCACAATGAGGCACGCCTTTCGTGTCCACAGGGGGCTTCCGTACTTTCCGTTGCCGGAGAACTCCTTGATGCTCCCGGAGTTCACAGCCACTGCTGCTCCGCGAACCCGCGATGCGCTGACCGAGAGCAACCAGAAGCTTTGACTTGCCTGCCTCGGAGCCAACTTTCAGGGAGGGGGTCCACTGCACCGGAGGAAGTCAATCCGATAAATATCCAAATCCCTCGCCTGCCTAAATCTCCTCCGTGGAGAAAAAACGAGCGTAGACCCAGGTTCTGTGCAATAATTCTTTATTCCTCACAAATAAAGTCCGCCATGACCCGTTTCGGCCGATTACCAGCCTTGATCACATGACAACGCTGAGAGCACAGCTACCCTTATTTAAAGTGCCAGTGCCACAAATCAAATAATAGGCATAAACAACATACTATCACATAGTATCCTATTACTGCATCAATGCATCCGTTTTTCAGGCGAACACATATAAATACTCAATGTAGTTATAAATTGACATTCACTACTATGGATGCATGTTGTATAAATAAATACTTGGCATATATATATATATGTATATTTAGCCAAGAATCCCCTATGGAAGAACCAACCCCCTCACCTGATGGTAGAGAATGAAGGACCCCGCCTCTGCTCCGAGGGTGACACCCCACAAGTAATGTCAGACCACTGCTTGTTGAAGATTCAGCATGCAGGACCCCATGTCAGCGCGGAAGGAATTCTTCTCTATTTTGCAGTGGGAAATAAGGGTATTATATACTAGAGTGGTCACTCCAGGGTTTCTTCTAGAATCGATATGTTTTGAAAACAATCATAAATGTTTTGAAAACAATCATAAACGTTTTTCTAAAACAATGCAACCAGGCACAGCGGGCTGTTGGCCATGGATGAAAAAAGTGATGACCTTTATACAGAATAATTATGCAGAGCCTGAGGACATGTTTATGTACATCAGGTACAGGGATTATGATAGAATACTAAGGGCCTGGTATCAAAGAGACAGGAGCAAGCTACTAAGTAAAAGGTCACCTGTTCAGAACCGTTATTGTCGTGTGGATGGGACAATGTATGTAAAAGGGGTAAACATGACAGGAATAGCCTAAAGCACATGACAGATCCAGATTACTGTCAGAAAATATTGATACATCACAATCCAAATTGATTTTTATTAGGGATTGCCCAAAAATACCCTGTCCAAATAGCAATTTGGAAACTATTTTTAAATCCATTTAACAATTCATAAAACGTTTCATGAATTGCTAAATGTGTTAGTACATTTGAAAAAGGGTGTTAGCATTTACAAACTTGCTTATTTAAAGAATAAGAGGGTTTGCAAATGCTAAAACTCTTTGTACACAAGGATTTTGGCATTTAAAAACCACCTTAGATTTGGCATGAACAGGCTAAATTTACGAAAAGATGGGAACTTTAATTTGCTGAATTCCATGAACTTGGTCTTGCAAACCTCCCTGTATCCCACAATTTGAAAAATACTCAACATTGATTGGAGGGTGAAGGAGCTTTTCCTCCTATTGTCCGATTTGGTTCCACAAACTTGGATTAAGATTTCCAGAACCAAAGCCCCCTGATTGGGTGGGAATAACAACTTAAACAAATGTTGCAGCTAACATTATGGGATGTGGAGACCTGGATAGTGCATCCTGAAAAATAAAAATAAAAGCCTTATAAGTGGTAAGGGTGCACACACCCTGCCCGTCAAGTCCATGTATCCCAAATGAACTCAATCCATATTTATCTTATAAAATTTTTTGATTTTGTAGCTGACTTTGAGGAAGTCAATGATGGACTTGTGGTGCCTTGCACAGTTTCCCAAGTCCTGCAGACCCTGATTAAGGACTGCCAACCCAATGCAAGCTTCAAGGGCATAGGACCAAGAACCCAGAGCAAGCACAAAAGACAGAGCCTGACCTAAAGCAATGCTCTCCCGGCAACCATGCTTCCATTTTGGATGCGAAGGGGTATTTTTGCACTAAGAAAGTAGAGCAAAATGCAAAATTACTCATCTTGCATAATTCTATGTGATCCCTTGGAATATTTAGCAAATTTTGCATAATTATGCTACACGGAAGTTCGCAAGTTACACCCATCCTTAGTTATCACACATTGCATGCTGTGAATGAGTGATTTAACTGAAGTTGGGGACACCTCCTATATGATGTCCCCAACTAATGGACAATAGAGCTTCTGAGGCCAGTCCTTGATCACAGTCCCTGCATGTCGTTAACTCGGGGTTCATGAGAACTTATTTCTCATGGTGGGGTGATACTGCAATTCTACTGAACCATTATCATTTAGACCCCAACAAGAGAAACATTACCAACTCTACCTCTTTCCACTGCGAGAACGTATGGCTTGATGAGCTAATATGACATGCACTGATTTCTAATGTGTATAGGTTTCCTTTTCAAAGCTAGATCAATAGTAGGGCTTGATTACTGCTGTTCCCTTTGTTTGACTTTGTAGCCCAGTATCATAGTTAATGATGACCTACAAACCCATCCCTTCTAGATTAGACATCCAGTCTCCATCCTTCTTTTGTATTGGTGTTGAGTGCTTTCTCCACCTGCAATGCCCATGGTCATATGCACTTTTGTTGTCTTATTGTCTTGCTGTCTAGTTTTCTGTCATCTCTAAATGTTAGGCTTTTGATAATGGCATTATCTGGTAGTTCATGCTTTTTTTAAAAATGGCATGGTATCATCAATACTATCTTTGCACTCAGCCTAGTACACATTCATTTCTGTGTTTGCTAAATTCCCTCATATTCTTATTGCTTGTACTGTTAACAGTGTTTAAAATACTATAAAGAAGTCTTGCAAAATTATGATAGTAATAGAACTCCTGGATGTTAACAGAGGACAAAATTACATGGTTACCGACTTTGCATTCTCTGCCAATATGTATTTCTATGTTGGTTTCTGAGATGTCCATATTGATTTACACTAATAGGTTAATTATTTAAAATGTGTTATTTTTTTATTGCAGTTTTCCAAGCGATATCATATGGGGTTTAACAAAAAAGAGGGAGGGAGAACAAAGAAGAACCACCAAGGGATATACAGAATGACACATTAGGGCTTCAGTAACAATGCCACAATAAGTACAAAATACACTGTGGTCAGCATAGGGGCAATTCGGCTATAACCAAGATTTAAAACTACATCAAATGTTGCAGGTCATTTTAGGAGTGTGTATCAAAGCAAGATTATCACATCATGCAGCTTAAGACTTTTATTTCACAGTAGGAGAATAAAAATTATACATGTTCCATTAACACGTATAAACGGACCAGCTTACTAGCTCTAATCAACACACAATCATTCCTACTCTGGATGAAGCAATAAATATGAGAAAAAGGCTTGCCAGATATTTCTGGGCCTTGAGGAGAGTGGTTGCAATGCAGCGCAAGTATCGCTAGTGGTGTCGCAATACATTAAATCTCTCATCCAGGCCTTAACTGTTGGGATTGTGGAGCCACCCCAGTGTTTAGAAACCTGACTCTTGACGAGGAGCAGGGCGATGGCAGTGAATCAATGAAAGCCAGCACTCAATAGCTTAACCTAACCTAATAAAGTAATTAATGGGGAAGGTTTTAGCTCTGTGTCAGTCATCAGAGCGAGATAGTGGAACTCTTCCCCCCAGTATGGTAATATTGGTGCACAGTTCCAGGCTAAATGGGAATAATTTGCATGTTCGGCTGCGCATTTAAGGCATCCGTGAGGTTTAGTAGGGTCCATCCTTGCCAGCAACTTAGGTGTAATGTATGCTCTATGTATGTACTTATGTCAGTGATTGCTAGGGATAAGTCTGCTTTGTTCACAGCAATAGGCCCATGGCGTATCTGACAGGGGGTGTCGAAGATCCCTTTCCCATGCCACATGCACTCCCATTCCCACTGGAGGCCGAAGTGTCAGAGATGAGTGACATAGTAGGGAGACCAAATAAGCTCTACTGGTAGATGTGATGACTAGTAAGAGTAAGGGGAAATCCACTGGTTGCATTGCAGAGGATTGTAGTGCGGCAGACATTGAAGCGTGTGTTATATGCAGGATAAATCTGTCCAAATGGGACACGTCATGTCCCTCTGTAAGATTTGCAACGAAGCGCAACTGAGCGTCACAAAATAGATCTCCCAGCATATGTAACCCACATCAGGTTAAGGTTCTCTTAGTTAATGTTTTCATAGTTGGGGACAGCCATGGGTGACCCAGAAGTGGTGATGTGTGGGGAGTAGAGAAGGGCAGCATTCAAGTAGCGAAGCAGTTTCATCCAAACCCAATACGTCATCTGAAGCTTCTGTATTTCCGTAGGCAACCTAGCTAGGCCATGCGGTATAATGGTGGAGAGGGGATGTGGGCGAGCCTGTGATCATTCCGACGTAAGAAATTGCAGTTTTGGGTCCGGGTGGTACCAATAGTACGCAAATTGGGCCTACGCCATTAAGTAGTACAAATAAAAATTCAGGACACTAAAACCGCCAAGTTGATAGGGCATTGTCAGTTTCTGCCAACTGATGCATGGCTGTTGACAGGCCCAGACTAGTCTAGTAAGCATGCCCTGGAGCGTATCAAAAAGTTTAGAGGTAAGTGGAATGGGAATATTAAGAAAAAGGTTTAATAAAGTGGAAGTACCACCATTTTAATGATGGTAATTCTACAGGCGATAGACGGGGGAGCCTGATCCACCATTCAATTTAAGTTGATAATCGGTCAATTGCGGGCCTCTAATTGAGATGAATAACCTCCGCCGCGTTGCGATGCAAAAATATGCCCAGTGACACAGGGGGGGGGGGAATTGTCACACCAGTGCAAAGGGAAATCCAGAGTGAAGTGAATCGTAGCGTCTGTTAGTGCAAATATTTCAGATTTGGTCCAATTTATAACAAGTCCAGAGAATGTACCGAACCCGTACAATTTCGAAAAGGAGCGGAGGGAGGTTAGTTTCAGGGTCTCTAACAAAGAGCAGAATTTCATCTGCATATAGCGAAGTAAATAGAGGGACATGGTGAAATCTAAGCCCACTTTGTAAGTGACACTCCAGCAGATGACGCACTAGGAAGACCATAACGATAATAAAATGTAATGGCAACAAAGGAAATCCCTGTCTAGTGCCCCGCGATAGCATAAACTGATTTGTAAGTTCACGATTTACCTGAAGCCGGGCCAGTGGATTTGCATACAAGAGGCGTGTCAGATTAGAGAAACATTTGGGGATGCCTAATTTGCATAATGTGACATATAGGAAGGACCATTCCAGTGAATCAAATGCTTTTTCAGCGTCAAGCAGTATCAATGCAGCTGGAAGTTCAGGAGCAACTTGATTAATAATTGCAAAGACTGTGCGAAGGTTTATAGAAATAGATCGATTTGGAACAAACCCTGAAGTGGTATGTGTGGGGAGTAGAGAAGGTCAGCATTCAAGTAGTGAAGAAGTTTCATCCAAACGCAATATGTCATCTGAAGCTTCTGTGTTTCTGTAGGCAACCTAGCTAGGCCGTGCAGTATAATGGTGGATAGGGGATGAGGGCCAGCCTGTGACCATTCCAACTATAGAATGGAAATATTTCCGAGTTTAGAATGGAAATGTTTTTTTCTCTCATCTAAGAGTGAAATACGAGTTCCCAGGATCTTACCTAAAAATGTATAGTCCTGCCTAAGTGTCTGTAAGGGGCGCACCAGTAAGAGGGTTTGCCTAGTTTAAGGAGCAGGTAAATAACAGACTCACTCATCGTAGGAGGGAGCGATCCTTACTCTAAAGATTCTGCATAAACCTCTAACAGATCAGTAACTAGTAATGGCTGATATGTTTTGCTGCTTAGCCCATCAGTACCAGGGGCATGAGTCCCGCTAAGGTCTTCTCTGGCTTGAGAAACCTCACTTGCAGTAATAGGTGAGGCCAAGAATTGCTGCTGAACGTCCTTGAGCCAGACCATGGCAACTGTGGACAAAAAATCAGTGAGGAACTCATCGGAGGGGGGAGAACGGCTGGCATACAGGTGAGAGTAATAATAGAAAAAAGTAGTGGTGATGTCAGTGCTACATGTAATCAATGTCCCGTCGTCTAATTGAAGCCGTGAAATGTAAGAGAATTGATACTGGGGACGAATCAGTCTGGCTAATGTGCGACCCAGCCTCTCGCACTCACCATATATCCGTGCTCGTGCGAATTTACCTAGATAGTTGGCCTCACAGGCAACGAGTGCTTGAAACTCTGCAAGGAGTCTCGCTCTCTGATGTAACAGGGGTGGAGGGTCGCCTGTTATGCATGTTCATCAAGATCTCTCAATGCCTTTTTAACAGTCTTGAGTTCCCTGTGGATGGAACAAAGCACCCCAGACTGTTTACCGATACATATTCCCTGGATATAAACCTTAAACGCCTCCCAAAGTGTTGCATAACTGGGAACCCAGGCCATATTTAGTTGAAAGTATTCAACTATGGCATGCTTAATCTCGCTTCTAAACACGCTGTCCAGTAAAGCCTCCATGTAGAACTGCCATGGTGCATGAGCTCACGCGGTATTGGGAATAGAGAGGGTCAGTAGGACCGCTGAGTGTTCCAAGAGAGTACGGGGAACATATTCAATAGAAAGGACATTCAATGAAACATTAGAGGAAACATACCAATAATCTATGCAGGACCAGGTCCCATGTGGGGCTGAGTAGAAAGAAAATCCCTTACCAAGGGAGTGTTGAATACGGCATGCATCCGCAAGGAGAAAGTATTGCAAGAGAGTAATGAGTGTCTGCAGAGAATGGGTTTGGTGACCAGTCCAGACCCGACGTATCTAAAGTTGGGGTCAATGTAAGATTGAAATCCCCGCCCATTAGGATAGTATCAGTAGAAAGTTGGGACATATGTGTGGATATATTGGTGAACAGGTCTGGTGCGTCAACATTAGGGGCAGGGTATCTGTTCTAAGAGTGCCAGTAACTAGTAGATATCGGCTTCCAGGTTCCGCAACTATCTTATGCGCTTGAAATGGTACTGTTTTATGGACTTTGCTACACACCCCTCTGGAGTAAGTACTATAATTTGCAAAAAAATGATTACCCCCCCAATTGGCTGCAAACTGATTGATTGAGTTCGGGGCATAGTGAGTCTCTTGCAAAAATGCCACTTGGACAGCATGTCAGGCAAGGAAAGCTAGCACTTGTCGTTCTTTCCGAGGGTTCGATAGTCCTCTCACATTCCATGACATACATTTCAACTCCCCTGCCCCAGGACTCTTGCTTGGTGATCTCACTGAGATCATGGAAAGATGTGGGAATGCGTAGAACCCTGAGCCGATCTAAAGCATAAGATATGTCCTGTGTGAAAAAAATCCTCAAATATGAAACAAATAACCGCTCAATACTCCCACCCCCACCCACATCGGGTAACATTCCAACCGGTATCCGGTGAATCCTAGCATTTTCCCGTCAAACAGTAGGCGATCTCCTTGGGGGGAGGCAACGCTCACAGGAGACCATCTGAAAACATACTTAAGTTTTGATTAAAACCTGTACAGCCTAAAGTATCCATATACTAAAAGAATACTGTGCAGAGTCCAACACTTTAAAACATGGGGGCACAGTGTCAATCAGCAATCCTTTAAGGCGAACAGTGATAACCAATTCAGCGATTAGCAGAAAGATGAAAGAAAAAATTAAGAAGAAAAGACAGTATGATAACAGCATGATTTAATGTTTAGGGGTCTGCGGGGAATGACTGTGGGGAGGCAGTCACCCCTCCACCAGCAGGGGACACAGAGCCAGGATGATGCTGTCTCCAAAAATTGTACGCCTTAGTAGGAGAATCAAAAATGTGGTTCTTGTCGTTTAGATGATTACGCAATCGTGCCGGGCAGGGCATCGCATAACAGACACCTGCTTTTTGCACGGATCACTTTATATCTAGGAATTTGCAATGAGCCTACTGCACAAGGGGAGAGAAATCAGGGAAGAAGGCAAGTGTAATGTCCTGGTGTTGAACAGTTCACTTTTCTCGTGCCAGGCGAAGAGTGACATCTCGATTGTGATAGCTAAGGAGCCGGGCGATGATCAATCTTGGAGGGGTACCAGGAGCCAATCTTCAGGCCAACAATCTGTGGGTCCACTCCACTGCAAATGAAAAGGCATCTCTCCCAAAAAGATCTTTGAACAGTTGCTCCACATACTTATCCAAGGGGCCCGTGTTGGTGGACTCTGCCACTCCGGCTGTGCGACCACGCTTCCAAATCCTCCGCCTTGGCTGCTATTGTTTTGAGAAGTCACTCAGTGCACTCTAATCTCTTGGCCACTTAAGGGTGGGCATCTTCCAGCTTAGATAGGTGCTGTTCATCAGTCTTGATGCAGTTCTCATGCTGGTCAATGCAGCCTTGCATATCATCCAACCGGGCCACCAATTTGTTGAATCTTGCATCGATGGATTTGAAGGAGGCTTGCAGCTCTGACATGATGGCCGCAGCGCCATCCGTATTAGGGGGACCTGATTTAGAATGTCCTGGAGGGTCTCCACGTGGAGGGCCATCACTCTCTTCACATCGAGGCATCTTGGCCTCATCAAATGAGAGTTGGCGCTGCTTAGGGTCACCACGCCCCATTGCTTAGCAGGGGAGCGTTGCTACTCGAAAGAAAAGACAGAACACTTCGCTCAGGGAGACAAATGTGTTATGGCAGCATGTATAATAGAAGTCCGTAAACTGCACCTAAGCTTTCAAAGAGAGCCGGTAGCGTAGTCCCAGGAGTTAGCACCGCAAAGTGCCCATCACAATGTAGTCTTGTGTAGCAATCTTTCGTTACTAAAAGTAAGGAATATCTCAGTGCCAATCTTATTGTACTGCCCTAAAAGCCTGCAATCACCAGGGTTCCCAAGCCATCCAAGTGGCAAATAGCTAGGAGCGGTCACAGCTACTTGCAGCGTAAACAAATGATGAAATTCGCCAACAGAAATCCAGGCATTCTTTAAACATGCTAAATCACAGCAGTATCTCCCCACTACGTGCAGGCAGCATCCATCTTCAGGCCCGGCCGGGCTAAGACAAGGAAAAGCAGCTACGTGAGTAACAGGATGCACTCACCGCCGCAGCCCGCCTATTGGTCGGCTACCCAGATGCATTCCACCATGTTGTTGTAGGGTCGGAATAAAGCCCCAGCCTTAATTTTCTGCACTTTCAGTCCCACACGTCCGCGGCCCTGCCCTCAGGCTCGCCCACGATCCATGTTGTTGTGGGGCCTCTGAGGGCCCCCTCAGGCCACCGATAGCAAAGGCCACTGCATCCCCAAACAAATGCCTGATTCACCATTTAGCCTCCCCAGGCCCTCCATGAGTTAGGGGCATCTCACAGCCCAAAGGCCATTTCGAGGACACCTGTGAGCAGGTGAGAGGCTGCAGTAAGATTCATGTGGCTCCAGAGCATCACAGTCGAGCGGCCATCTTGGTGCTCAGCCTGGCTACGCCCCCTCCACGAATAGGTTAATTTTTAAAATGAATGTTCCCTTTATTGAACCTCTTTCGCCATGGAATGGGGATTATCAGTGGCAGCACCAATAAAAAAGAAAAGAAAAAAACAGTATTAGGACGGTATACGAGAATGATTTTTTATGTCAAGTAAAGCTAGATGGCCGTAGATGAGAAATTTAAAACAAATAGGTATAAAGGAACCATAAAAGGATGGAATATTGTGTTGAACTGGAAGTGATGAAGGAATATTACATCCTTGACTAACAATTTCAATAGCATTATGTTTCCAAATATGACTTTTCTGAATACAAATGAAAAAAGCTCTTTATGTTGTTACTGAAAGATATATGAAAAGTGCAATACACTACCAAAAGTACAAGCATGTTACTACCGACAAAGAAACTTTGCCTTCACAAGCTCAATTAAATATATTGCTACTAAATACTACAATTTCCGATGATTCAAAACAATTGCAAGCAAAATAATTAGATTATCAGGCGGCGCTTCAGCTAAAACCAATGCAAGTTTCAAGCATTTAGGAGGTCATCATGATTACAAAACAGGGCAGATATATACATTTGCAGATTGTTAGGATTGAGTATAAAATGAATGCAGATTAGTTATAAACATGTGACAAATAAAGCTATGGTTAGAAGACAATCTTGAGACCTGCTGTGTGAAAGGGTTGATTGACTGTAATTTAATTATACAAACAAGGTCGCTTAATTTAGCATTTAATGTGGCTGATTTTATGGGAGCTGGGAGTGGTGGTCCCCCTGGTAAATTTCTTAAATACTCTGCATGAGAATTTGGGGGCCATGGTATGAAATGGCCGTGTAGGAAAACTATTGAGTTTTTTTTCTCTATGCAGCAGGGTGTGCCAGGGGTATATTTTAGCCACTTTACTCTTTATCATTTATATTAATTAGTTAAGCTGCCATTTGCCTGTAGCCACCACTGACTTGCCGAAAATAGTTAATCTTTTTGTCCCCACATTGTTATATGTGGACAACTCTGTACTAATGGGATGCACCCCAGGCACTCTGCATATTTGGGTTAGATCGTTTGTTGCTTTCATGAGGAATTTAGATCACAACCATTTTTGGGAAGTCCTATATCATGACATGCGGCCCTGGGAAAAAGAACATAGGTTCCCTACAGATTGCAGAC
This sequence comes from Calotriton arnoldi, assembly GCA_963921515.1. Classification (NCBI taxonomy): domain Eukaryota; kingdom Metazoa; phylum Chordata; class Amphibia; order Caudata; family Salamandridae; genus Calotriton; species Calotriton arnoldi. The sequence goes on along the minus strand of CAWUFW010014475.1, from coordinate 228,090 downwards.
CAGTCTTTGATCTCTGTCAAGAACTTTAGCTACCTCGAGGTTACTTTTAGTACATCAGGCCCCTGGCAGCTGCAGGTAGACGCCACCCATTTTAAAACTGAGCTGGGTCAGCGGCGGGTTCTTTATTTAACCTTGTGTGAAAAGCAGGTCATTGTCATATCCTTGCCTATTTCAAGATATAGAAATTGCAGTGTCCCCCCCACAGCTACGTATGTAGCCGGGTGTGGGGGTTTCATAATTCCTGCCATATTCAGGTTGAGAAAAATCGGATATGCAGATGGATCCTGAATCTCCCACCTAATAACTCCAATTATATTCTGCATTCAGTGTCTGATTTGCAATATGTTTTGGACTCAGTTAAGTTGGCAGCACATTGCTGTGGCTTAGGATATGGACCAGTGATAGCCTAAGCTTTAACAGGGAGGTTATTCTGGATTGCTTTTGCCTTGACTAGGATCTGTCAGTTCCTTGGCTGTGGTTCATTGACAACGCTTTCAACAATATTGGCTTCCCGAAAATGTTCACTGTTCCGGCCAATATAAAGAAGTCCGAAAAGGGGCTGGTGAAATCTTGTCATGCAGAATTCTGTTTCTCACAAAGATTTGAAGGAGTTTTTAGTAAGTGCCATCAGCATGATTTTTATATGTTTTTAGCCTCAGGAGAGATGGCGTATTATCTGCAGTTGGAGCTCTCACGATGAGAAAGGCTGCTACTCTTTAAATTCAGGGCAGTCACAGTCTGGCTTTTATTGGGTTTCGCTGACAAACCTACGGTCTGGAGGAATTACCTACCGGTCTGCTCTTGCTCATGCATTTTGTGTTTTTTTGGAAATTTTACCAAACCCAATTCGTAATCTGTCTTAAACACATGCTGAAACCACTGGCATTCCAGCACTGTAATGCTTCTTTGTTGTATTTACAGCTTGAACGTCTGTTATAGTGTATGCTGCTTTTTAAAAATGACTGTTAAAATACACAAAATCTATGGCAGGTTAAGGAGTGTTTTTCATGTTTTTCTTCTAAATTGTAACACTTGTTGCATATTTCTGTGGTTGCTTTTAGCTTGTACAAATGCACTCCATCTATTCATGTGCTGCACTCAACAGGGATCGAGCTCCTCTGGATACAATTGTGCTGCCATGTTATCATGAATTTTATTTATTAGCTTTAATGGGCATCCCTCCTCTGATGTAAGGTATATGTTCTGTATTCTATTCGACTCTTTTATGATTTTATTTTTAAAATTGAATAAAGAACTTTGATAATGATGAATTTAGCAACTCGAAACTCACTGAAGTTGGGACTACAGTCCTTACATTTGGATTATTATTTAGTCCATTCCAATACATAAAAATAATAGATTTCAATATAGATTTATTTTAATTTTTTCCTTAATTAAACTAAAATATTGAAAGTATAATGAAGTGAAATAAACTGTGACGCCTCACTTGGCATCTGTTCGATTTTATTTTATACGAGGTTCCCCAGCTTTCAGAGTTGGGGATTTGGGTTGATGATCGATTGGTAAGGAAATCCACAGCCTGTATCATGATGGGCTTCTTTGTTTGAATTTGTTTGTTTTGTTAGGCAAGGCTAGAAGCACTTGGCATGTATGATTTCTTGTTTTAGGGCAGTCTAGCAATTGATTACTCTTGAATGAATGACTTCTGTTGAAGTACCCCCCTAAGGGACCTAAAGGGAATGGCCCAGGTATTACACGTAGCCTGAGCTTCTGATGGATATATTCCAAAACCAGACATGTCATCCCCATAGCACTCAGATGGACTCTCTTAATCTAATCATGGGCAAGAAGATGTAAACTAATGGGCCTTGTGTCAAATAAGTGACAGTGATCAACAATTGTGTTGAGCTGGAAGAGGTCGGCATGACAATGGCTACAGCTTGGACGGTTTGTTGCTTCCAAGTTAAGAGGTTGTAGCCAGTTTCGCCTGATGTGTGTCAGCTTGCGAGCTTTGCAGCAGTTGCATTACTCAACGATACATCAAAGCCCTCTCATGAGTAGAAGAAAATGAGCATTGCAGTTAAATATTGGAACCAGCTTCACCAATTGAGGTGCAAAGAGTAGTAATCCCAGCTAATTTGTGTGAATGAACATGATTACAGCTTTACTTTATGTTTTTAGGCCTTAAAGGACTCGGTGTTCATGTTGGACCTGGGAGGCAAAAAAATATTGCAAACTTTAGGGATTAGTTCTGTTGCTGTAGATATGCATACACAATTAGAAAACTGTGATGTGACCCTCCAATGACCCTAAACAATGATGCAATACCCTAGGGGGGTTCCTCCGGACTGGCCACAAAAGATAGCGTGAGTTCCTCAGAAGTAGGGAACAAGTCTCCGGGAACCAGGAATGGATAAGGAGATCCCGTCAGATGAGATTCCTATATAAGGAGACTATTGGGTGAGTGGTATCTTCAGCCTTCTGCACTGTCCCCTCCTCACCTTATCTTTCAGACCACTGATGTTTCAGGATAAGACCCCTGGCAAATGTTCTTCTGGGTGTCATTTAGTTAGCCACCAACACATACCTGCACTCTCAGCCTAAACAAAATATTGGGTGAAGGATGGACTTGGAATCCGCAAGAAGTATTGTGTAAAAAAGAACAGTGGTTTAAAGTACTTTAAACAAACCACTTTCCAGCCCCATGTATTTTGTTAGAAGGCTGTCAATAGTCTTTATATATGTACTTGTGGTCATTTTGTATAAGTTGAAACCTATTGTAAGTCCCAAATTGTTACTCTTGAAAAATAGGTTGTAGTTCACTTGGAACACTGAGCACCCTTTTTTGACAAACCCTGCTACATAAATTGCATAAAGAGTAAACACTGTTGAATATCTTGTTGTGTAGGATTTTTATTGTATTTATGAGTATGTGCCATTGAGTTTAAGAATTACCATACATTATTCATATTGTCCACAGGAACCACTGTTCCTTGTTATATAATTGATACCCTGGTTCCTTGTGAGTAGGGTGGCCCTTGTGGTTTTGAACACAAGGCGTATGGTGTGTGTTGTACTTGGCCCTTTTTGGCAGGTTCACCCCTAAACTTTTTGCCTTGTATGTTAGTAGTTTTAAGTCTCTGGGCACTTTAGCACTGTGGTCCAGTGTAAAGTGCGTGCGCGCTGAGTGAGTGTGGTGAGATTGTCCTGCCCTCCCATAGGAATGCATGGGGGATATGTGTGTCCATGGTAATTCCTGGTGTGAGAGGAGTGCAGGGGCGAGTTTAGTATGTGCAAACTCGTGAGAATAAGTGCGGCGCAATGGTGTGCGCAGATTTATTGTGACTAGTGGAGAAGTGCCACTTTTAGAAGTTGGCATATATGTGTGCTCTGTGTCTGCCTGCCTGATGTGAATTGCATGTCTGGCTTGTGAGTGACAGGAGCTGGGAGGTGTGTGTGGCTCCAGGAGGGGCAGGGTGAGTCAGCGCAGAGCTGAATAGAGAGATCTGCATGTAGATGGGTGGGAGGAGTTGCACCTGGGACCTGAATAGGGCTGTGCCTTCCCTCCACAATGCTGGCTCCACCTCCTGTGGTGCGTCTGTCCCTAGCCTACACTCTGAAAGGAGAGAGGAGCTGAGCAAAACAAAGTGCTCCAAAGCTCCCCTAAACCAGTTCTAACTGGTATCCCCCAAGCCCTGCACCTTTAGACAAAGGAAAAGGGTGTATAAAAGAAGGGGCTGTGACCCCATGTAAATGTTCAGTTCCATGATGCTGTGCTGATCCGGCTGGGGCGTGCTGCTGCTGGGGCCCAGGAGGAACCGCCATGAGGGCTTGCCTCCCTGGGCCCAGCATTGCCCCCCTGATCCCTAGAAGAACTTTTGCTGGACTTATTCTTTCTCCTACTGGATCTGTTGCAGCATCTAGCGCCTCGTGAGCGCTATACTTTATTTTGATTTCCCCCGAGAGAAGGAGCACGAGGGCTCTGCAGCGCTGAGCTGCTCGTCCTGATGGGGGGAATCCCGGCGTGAGGGATTCCCCCGTGATGCCTAGAGCGGCGGGTGCCCACCCCGCTTATTTTGATATTTAAAAGGTGGATGCCCACCCCACATGGCCGCTTTAGGTTCGTTTTTTTATGCGGGTGCCCACCCCGCGTTGTCTACCTTTGCGGGTGCCCACCCCGCACTTTTGCCAAGTGAATAACCGCCGCCGGCCCGAGCAGGAAGTCAGGCAATGTGGCACCTGACGTGGGGCGGGACTTCTGCATTTGAGAGGGAAGCCCGGCCCCACGTCCAGAGAAGAAGCCTGCGGTCGGGCAGGGCTCCCGTGAGCTAAGGGAAGCCCCGTGTATGCCAGGCGAAGTCCCGGGTCCCAGGAGGGGGCCCGGGTGAAGTGAAGAGATATACGGAGGAGTGTGGGACCAGCCACGAGAAGACGGAGCCTCCACATGTGGAGAGGAGAGCCCCGCGCGCAGCTGCCCCCGCCGCACTGGAGAAGAGCCGGCGAGAGAAGGGAGACGGAGCCTGAGCCAAGCCCCGGTGAGTGGTGCCAAGACCGTTCTCTTCTCATTCATTATGGGTGCTCTCGAGGCACCCAGGCAGCAATGCAGGTTGTTCTGAGCGGGCCCGCCGTTGCGGGCCGCTCCAACGTTGGGCATGTTTGCTTTAAGAGCCCGCTTGGCTCCAACATGGGGGCAAGTTTCTTTAAAAGCCCCGTGGGGGTCCGGAGGGCACCTTGGTGCCAGGCCCCTTTGCAGATGTGTTCACAGTTGCCCCGCTTGACAGTGGGCAACTGCAACGGTGGGGCAGTATTTGTTTAGAGAGTCCCAGAGAGGGGCTCAGGTGGCACGTTGGTGCCAGGTCTAATTAGTACACAGCTGCCCCACCGGACAGTGGGCACCTGCAACGTTTTGGCCCATATGTTGGAGAGTCCCTGAGTGGGACAGGAGGGCACAGTGAGTGCCAGTGATGATCCCAGCTGTACGGCAATTAGCGTCAGCTGCACCGTTTAGGTCTGCGCAGTGGCGCACTTTTTGCTTTAGCTGCAAGTGGCAGCTTAGCGCCCTGACATTTTGAACACAGGGCAGTTGAGCCCCTTTGAGAAGGCCTGTTGGCCAGGGGGACTGTGGGTTAATAGGGCGCCAAGCCCTAATGTGATTTATGCCTCTGCTATGGTTCTTTTTACTAGGAGGTTATGTGCTAATGCGATTTATGTGGTGCTAGGAAATGTGATGCATTTACTTTGATTTATGCACCCTGTTTATACCTCTAATGTACTTTCATGATTATGAGGTTTGGCATAATGTGTTTATGCTTGTGATTTTATTATTACCTAATGCGTTTAGGTTGTGAGTTATTCTCTACTGTGAGTTATGCCCCTAATGTGATTTATGCTTAGGAGATTCTGGTCTAATGTGTTTAGGCTTATGAGGTTGGCGCAGAATGTAATTCGCGCCTAAATGTGATACTTTGCATAATGTAGTTTGTTACAGGCTGATGCTAAGTACAGTGGTTACCAGTGATTACTGGTTGTACGTTTATGATGTGCTCTACATTTATTATAAGTGCTACATATACTAAGTTCGCTTTGTGCTGGTTCTGACAGTGGTCCAGTTGGCCCTGTCAGGTGTAAATAATCCCTTGTAAATATGACCCCGTGCCAGGTGGCACGATGTATATTATGTGAGTACTATTCTAATGTGTTTTATGATAATACAAAGGCTATTTTTATATATAACCTTGTGTGGAGTTCCTTTTGTGGTGTGCCTAGTATGTTGTTTCTGTGGGTGTGTTGCACAAACGCTTTACACATTGCCTCCGGGATAGGCCTGACTGCTCGTGCCAAGCTACCAAGGGGGTGAGCAGGGGTTATCTTTGGCATGTAACTCCCTCGCCCTGACTAGAGTGGTGGTCTCTGCCTGGCTTTGGCGCAAGCCTTAGCCAACCAGAGATCCCATTTCTAACATTGGTTGTCAGCGGTGAGGATTAGGACTTGCGTCTGCGCAGTACCACAGCGACAACTGGCTGCACTACAAAACTCTGCATTTAGATAGTCACATGGAAAGGGATTATTGTTTCTGAGTTTGTTTTAAGAGTCATTTCTTTGAAATGTGTTTTATTGCACTATGAGTTGAGTGTCCTGCCAAGGACAGAAACCAGAGAATCTGGAGGAGTGACTGCCCTTGTGCAGACTGCTATTGGGTTGGCCTAAAGCTGAAGGATGGACTGGCCTGGGACCATGAAGCGGGGTCTTGGGTTGGCCGGATGCTGAAGGAGTGACTGCCCCTGTGCTGTCTGCTAGTTCTTGGGTTGGCCTACAGTGGGGACTTAATTGGCATGGAGTCACTAGCTCGGGAGGGTAGATTATCCCCTAAGTGCAGTGTGAGTTTTCTGGATTCCCCAGTAAGGGTGGGATCCAGTGGTGGCAGCAGAAGTGTGTCCAGTGCATAAATTCCCCGTCCCGTTCCCAGAGTATGGTACCTGGTGCTCAGTAAGAGGGGTGCAGGTTGAGATTCAGGGGCAGTAGATACTGTCTCACCGGTCGGGGGGGGTGTGGATGAATGGTGTGTTGCACTGGACGAGTGAGTGTGAGTTCTCTGAAATAAGGAGCTTGCTGAATACTTGGGTGTGAGTTCTCTGAAATAAGGAGCTTGCTGAATACTTGGGTGTGAGTTCTCTGAAAGAAGGAGCTTGCTGAATACTTGGGTGTGAGTTCTCTGAAATAAGGAGCTTGCTGAATACTTGGGTGTGAGTTCTCTGAAATAAGGAGCTTGCTGAATACATGGGTGTGAGTTCTCTGAAATAAGGAGCTTGCATGGGGGAGTGACCCTAGAGGAATGGTGCAGGTATCTCCCAACCCGTGTGGTGGAGATGGTTCAGAGGAACCCAACTAGGAACCGTTATAGTGAGGAGGTTGCAAGGCCTCACATCATGTCCTGTGAGGAAGGTGTGAGACTGGGCCGTATTCCGAGCCTCAATCTCAAGTCTCCGGTACTGGATGGTTCTTAGAAGGAACACCAGGAAAGGAACCTAGTCTGTCCTGTTGGACTGTTCTGTGTGGGGGATCTCCCCGTGGTAGGTGAGCTGGAAGTGGTTCTGTTGGAACCAGGGTTACCGAGTCCGCCACGGTAGCATGGCGCGAGGCGGGAAAGCACGCGAAGGCAATGTGTAAGGCAGTTGTGCAGCACACTCTTACTTTGACTCAGGAATGCGGACGCAATAACAGGACATCACACCAGGCTTGTGTATTTAAAATCAAGATCTTTTATATAAATCAAGGTAGCATCAGATGAGGCAGATTAATTCAGATCTACATTTAAAATCATTGCATTACTCAACTGGTGCACATTCTTATTAAAGCATCATAGCTCATCAACATTGTAGGCCACTAAAAGGCCGCAGGAATCATCTCCTAAACGTAGCACCAATAATGATCACAAGGTGCATTAATAAAACATGGGCCTAAACATGCAGTTCACTTCAAGAATATTCAATTACTTAAAAGAAGGCTTTTCACGTTACATTTCAAACAGGGCCTGCATTAATCTAGGCGCACCCACATTCAGTACAGTGGGCGTCGCAACTCCAGTACACCTGTAACATAAAACACTTCAACTGTTGGCGGTGTACACTTCAGCTCAATTCAATTAATCACTTTCCCCCTTAGGTAAAGAATTTGCAGTTATAAGCATAGGCCTAGGCAGTAATTACATTAGGCGTCATCATTAAATTAATAAACAATGTGGGGAACCCCTCAACATGTCCTGTATTCTGGGGCTTCTATGTCCCTCAGGGGTTAATTTCAGGCCAGGCCCACTCCTCTCCGGGGCCTCGCCTCATGGGGAAAGTTACACAGGTTAATTCAAGGGTTAATTGGTGGCCCCCGGCCCCAGTGGCGTCTCTGCGGGCCCTAGGGGCCTCCTGGGCTCACCTGATGTGTCGGTCGTTGGTCGCGCTTCCTTGCGACTGGCGATCTCCAGGCCCGGCCCGTGTTCTGAAGGGCGGGGCCCGGTCGGGGTGCCTCGGCCTTCTGGCCGGAATTACGGGTCGTTGCGGGGGCCGGTATCACCCTCCTCCAGCCCCCGGGATCAAGTGAGTGGATGCGGGATTTGCGGGACGTTGCGGGGGCCGGTATCACCCTCCTCCGGCCCCCGGGATCAGGTAAGTGGATTTGCGGGCTTGCGGGAAGGGGAGCGGGAGCCGGCAGTCCTCTCCGGCCGGCTCCCCGTCTCCCTCTGCACGGCCGGAGCTCTTCCTCGGCCTCCGTCGGCGCTGGGGGGCGTGGCGGGAGCCGGCGCCCAATCGCTGCGCGGCCTTCCCGGGGGCGCGGCCGGCGTCCCCGGTTGCCCAGCAACGGCGTCGGCGGGGCCTGGAGGCCTCGCGGATCGCGCTAGGCCGCGGCTTCTTCACGCGGCCCCCTTGGGCTGCGGCGATGATTTCTTCGGCCGCGACTCGGCGGTGGGGCCCCGGGCCCGGCGGTGATGTCTTGGGGGCAATTTGGAGGCTTCGGTGAGGGCGCGGACGGCGCACCTCACCACACTCATTCGAGGGGCCTCCCTCACCACAGCGCTTCCTTCGGTGAGGGCGCGGACGGCGCACCTCACCACACGGCCTCGAGGAGGGCTTCCCTCACAGCAGCACTTCTCCTCACGCGGCGGCGGCCGCGGCGGTGATTCCTTCACGAGGTCAGTGACCTGAGGGGGGCAGTTTCTCCCTCGTGGAGACAGAACGCGGGCGCACCAGCAGCCTGTGGGCAGGGCTGACTGGAAAGGTGCTGGGGGGCAGCCCAGCAGCAGGCAGGAATAGATAGGGGGTGAAGGTCTAGCGCTTCAGGGCACGGCGCTTTACCGGGTGATCCCCAGTTTGGCAGTTCAGGTTTCAGGCCTTGCTGGACGGTCAGGCCTCCCCAAATTAAGGTTTCTTGCGACAGTTCTAGATTGGTTGCTTCTTAGGAGTTTCTTGTCAGGAGTTTCTTGTCAGAAGTTTCTTATTATGAGTTTCTTGTCAAAAGTTTCTTGTCAGAAGTTTCTTCTTATGAGGGGGGGAATGAGTTGGTGGTTCTGGGAGTGCTTGATGTTCTTCCCAGCACGCTGAAGGTGGTTCCCTGGGTCCCCTCACGCTGGGCAAGGTCAGTGGGTGGTGGGCGTTCCTCAGCTAACTTACTACAGCAGGGCCTAAGCCTTGTCAGCAGCAGTAGTGTAGGTCTCCCCCTAGGCCCTAAAGCCTGTACTCCGGCAGAGGTTCTCCCAGGATCAGTGGTGCCCCAACTGACTAAAAGATTTCCCTCCAAGCCTCTTATACCCCTAGGTCAGGTGACCCTCCTAAAGGCGGCAAAACATAACTCCTCCCACAGCCCGGAAGGTTCTGGAACCTTCCACAGGTCTGGCTATGTGGCCCAGAGGCGGGGACGGGATGGATACTGTATCCCTATGTCCCAGCCTGACCCTGGCTACTAGTGTGTATGTGTGCAAGGCCCCTCTGCTGTAGCAGGGGCCTGTGGCAGCCATCTTGAGTGAGAGAGCACCTGCACCTCAGCACTGGTTAGCAGTGGTAAGGCGCCCGGAGACCTAGGTCCAGTAAAAATACGGTGGCAAAAATGAGGCGCAAAAGGGAAAAAAAACAGGGCAAGACCACCCTAGGGCTGACAGGTCTAACAGGTTCCAATAAGAGTGGCTCGGGTATCTTCCAGTCCTATGTGGTGGAAGAGGTTCAGTGTAGCCCAGCTAGGTCCCAGTGTAGCGGGAGGGGTGTAGGGGCTCCCGTCCTGTCTCAGAAGAGAAGGAGTGAGTGTGCCCGAAACCCAGCCCCAGGGCCTGGATGGTTTCTTCAGGGAACACCAGGTTGGGGGCCTAGGCTGTACTTGTAGGCCATTTGAGGAGGATCTCCCAGTGTCTAGAGGACATGGAGTGTCTGTAATCAGAGCTCCAGCGATCCTAGTGTTGGGCAGCGCCGCTCCTAAGTGGAGGGTGCAGAAGTCCTGAGTGAGGGGTGAGAGGTTCCCCAGTGGGAAAACCAGTGGGTCCAGAAGGGGCCATGGGGACACCACTTCTGCCCTGGGTTTGTGCCCGGCAGACTGTCACACAACACATTAGATGTGTTACCCTCTGGGGGGGTGGTACAGGCCGGGCCGGGATCTTTAGGGTCCCTGGCTGAGTATGGTAGTACTACCTTGAGGGCAGGTGGGGCCTATCTTAAGTGAAGGGACCCTGCTCTTCAGGATGGGGGGCATGCGTGCTCCCCGGAAGTCCTGGTTCGCCAGGCATCTGACCAAAGGGTACGTCCCTGGGTTGGGGAGCCAGTAGCAGGTGTTTCCTGATCTGGACGGTAGGGCGACTGTAATCAGTGTCCTGGCCGGTTTTGCCTTCTAGGGGTACCACTCCAGTTGGGAGGGTATCGGACTCTGGAAGGGGGTGCAGAGGGAGGGAGTCCTCACCTCTGACCCCGGTGCAGCCGGTGAATTTATGTCCCAGGTGGTAGACCAGTGATGGAGAGAGGTCCTGAACTGGTGGGAGAGTTGTGTTCTGGTAGGTGCTTCTCCTGGGAGAGCGCGAAACGTCAGAAGTAGAGGTAGGGTGAGGAGACGCTTTGCCCGTGACCTCTGGTCAGCCTGAGGGTGCGGACCCTAGGTTGAAGGATCAGTGGTAGTTTGGAACTACACTGAGAGGGAGAGTGGAGAATGGCTATTGTATGCCAGGGGATACTGCCCCCCACTCTGTGGATTGGCAAGGACCAGTGGCATCTGGGTGGCCTAGGGCTTGGTCCCGGCCGTGGACAACTAAGGAGTACCGGTGGGGTAGCCTAGTTGGTCCTGAGTTTTTTTTCTTAGATGGATTCCATGGGTTCCAAGTGGCGTAGGACCGGAGGGTGTCCCTGCAGTGCGGGCCTGCGTCCGTGTTCTATCGCCCCAAGCAGGGAAGCCCATCACGGTGGTGATTGGTCTGCCCTGCGTTTTGGCTGGAAGGGGTTGTGTTGGACTTGGCCCTTTTGGCAGGTTCACCCCTAAACGTTTTGCCTTGTATGTTAGTAGTTTTAAGTCTCTGGGCACTTTAGCACTGTGGTCCAGTGTAAAGTGCGTGCGCGCTGAGTGCGTGTGGTGAGATTGTCCTGCCCTCCCATAGGAATGCATGGGGGATATGTGTGTCCATGGTAATTCCTGGTGTGAGAGGAGTGCAGGGGCGAGTTTAGTTTGTGCAAACTCGTGAGAATAAGTGCTGCGCAATGGTGTGCGCAGATTTATTGTGACTAGTGGAGAAGTGCCACTTTTAGAAGTTGGCATATATGTGTGCTCTGTGTCTGCCTGCCTGATGTGAATTGCATGTCTGGCTTGTGAGTGACAGGGGCTGGGAGGTGTGTGTGGCTCCAGGAGGGGCAGGGTGAGTCAGCGCAGGGCTGAATAGAGAGATCTGAATGTAGATGGGTGGGAGGAGTTGCACTTGGGACCTGAATAGGGCTGTGCCTTCCCTCCACAATGCTGGCTCCACCTCCTGTGGTGCATCTGTCCCTAGCCTACACTCTGAAAGGAGAGAGGAGCTGAGCAAAACAAAGTGCTCCAAAGCTCCCCTAAACCAGTTCTAACTGCACCTTTAGACAAAGGAAAAGGGTGTATAAAAGAAGGGGCTGTGACCCCATGTAAATGTTCAGTTCCATGATGCTGTGCTGATCCGGCTGGGGCGTGCTGCTGCTGGGGCCCAGGAGGAACCGCCATCAGGGCTTGCCTCCCTGGGCCCAGCATTGCCCCCCTGATCCCTAGAAGAACTTTTGCTGGACTTATTCTTTCTCCTACTGGATCTGTTGCAGCATCTAGCGCCTCGTGAGCGCTACACTTTATTTTGATTTCCCCCGAGAGAAGGAGCACGAGGGCTCTGCAGCGCTGAGCTGCTCGTCCTGATGGGGGGAATCCTGGCGTGAGGGATTCCCCTGTGATGCCTAGACCGTCGGGTGCCTACCCCGCTTATTTTGATATTTAAAAGGTGGATGCCCACCCCACATGGCCGCTTTAGGTTTGTTTTTTTATGCGGGTGCCCACCCCGCGTTGTCTACCTTAGCGGGTGCCCACCCCGCACTTTTGCCAAGTGAATCACCGCCGCCGGCCCGAGGAGGAAGTCAGGCAATGTGGTGCCTGACATGGGGCGGGACTTCCGCATTTGAGAGGGAAGCCCGGCCCCGCGTCCAGAGAAGAAGCCTGCGGTCGGGCGGGGCTCCCGTGACCTAAGGGAAGCCCCGCGTATGCCAGGTGAATGCCCGGGTCCCAGGAGGGGGCCCGGGTGTAGTGAAGAGATATACGGAGGAGTGTGGGACCAGCCACGAGAAGACGGAGCCTCCACATGTGGAGAGGAGAGCCCCGCGCGCCGCTGCCCCCGCCGCACTGGAGAAGAGCCGGCGAGAGAAGGGAGACGGAGCCTGAGCCAAGCCCCGGTGAGTGGTGCTGAGGCCGTTCTCTTCTCATTCATTATGGGTGCTCTCGAGGCACCCGGGCAGCAATGCAGGTTGTTCTGAGCGGGCCCGCCGTTGCGGGCCGCTCCAACGTTGGGCATGTTTGCTTTAAGAGCCCGCGTGGCTCCAACATGGGGGCAAGTTTCTTTAAAAGCCCCATGGGGTCCGGAGGGCACCGTGGTGCCGGGCCCCTTTGCAGATGTGTTCACAGTTGCCCCGCTTGACAGTGGGCAACTGCAACGGTGGGGCAGTATTTGTTTAGAGAGTCCCAGAGAGGGGCTCAGGTGGCACGTTGGTGCCAGGTCTAATTAGTACACAGCTGCCCCACCGGACAGTGGGCAGCTGCAACGTTTTGGCCCATATGTTGGAGAGTCCCTGAGTGGGACAGGAGGGCTCAGTGAGTGCCAGTGATGATCCCAGCTGTACGGCAATTAGCGTCAGCTGCACCGTTTAGGTCTGCGCAGTGGCACACTATTTGCTTTAGCTGCAAGTGGCAGCTTAGCGCCCTGACATTTTGGACACAGGGCAGTTGAGCCCCTTTGAGAAGGCCAGTTGGCCAGGGGGACTGTGGGTTAATAGGGCGCCAGGCCCTAATGTGATTTATGCCTCTGCTATGGTTCTTTTTACTGGGAGGTTATGTGCTAATGCGATTTATGTGGTGCTAGGAAATGTGATGCATTTACTTTGATTTATGCACCCTGTTTATACCTCTAATGTACTTTCATGATTATGAGGTTTGGCATAATGTGTTTATGCTTGTGATTTTATTATTACCTAATGCGTTTAGGTTGTGAGTTATTTTCTACTGTGAGTTATGCCCCTAATGTGATTTATGCTTAGGAGATTCTGGTCTAATGTGTTTAGGCTTATGAGGTTGGCGCAGAATGTAATTTGTGCCTAAATGTGATACTGTGCATAATGTAGTTTGTTACAGGCTGATGCTAAGTACAGTGGTTACCAGTGATTACTGGTTGTACGTTTATGATGTGTTCTACATTTATTATAAGTGCTACATATACTAAGTTTGCTTTGTGCTGGTTCTGACAGTGGTCCAGTTGGCCCTGTCAGGTGTAAATAATCTCTTGTAAATATGACCCCGTGCCAGGTGGCATGATGTATATTATGTGAGTACTATTCTAATGTGTTTTATGATAATACAAAGGCTATTTTTATATATAACCTTGTGTGGAGTTCCTTTTGTGGTGTGCCTAGTATGTTGTTGCTGTGGGTGTGTTGCGCAAACGCTTTACACATTGCCTCCGGGATAGGCCTGACTGCTCGTGCCAAGCTACCAAGGGGGTGAGCAGGGGTTATCTTTGGCATGTAACTCCCTCGCCCTGACTAGAGTGGTGGTCTCTGCCTGGCTTTGGCGCAAGCCTTAGCCAACCAGAGATCCCATTTCTAACAGTGTGCTTTTGAAAGCAGACTCCAAGGACCATATAGACTACAGGCCCAGTCTGATCACTAAAGGTGTGGAGGAGGTGGAGTAGATCATCCAAAAGGCTTACTGCAGTACCACCTCTTCTTTCGTATCTGTAAAGAGAAGGTGTACCAAGTCAGGTCTCATTGCCAATGTTGCAGCTTAATTACAGAAGTTTGCCTCATCTATCCTGATGGTGCTTTTGCAGGTCGTTTTTCAGCAGGGTCCAGACCTCTACTCCTCGGGACATTTAGTATCACTCGAGAGTCATAATAGCCAGGAGCTGATGTTAATCTGCGTATCTCATGTAGGTGGCATGCAATTGGGGTGCTCTTCTTGTCAATCCTGATAGCACAATTACTTAGCCCATCCTCCATATTAGTGTCTGTCGGAGGGATGGGCAGAAACAGAATCTAGGAAGCGGGATGAGGTGCTCAATCTTGGCTGGTTTATTAAGCAGTGTCAGAGTGAAACAGATTTACCTTGTGTTTTATACGGCTTTCTCTGTTTCTTCTTTGTTGTTGCGATGTTTTTAGGCTGTTCTGTTCCTTTTTCTGCGTCCCAATGAAGCTAGGCTCAGTGGTTCATTCATTTTCTCTTCTTTCTTTAATTTCTTTTACAGGTTATTTTGGTGATGATGGACGTACCCCAGGAGGCTCGGAAGAAAGGAGAAAGGGCGGTATCATGAAATTCCTTTGAGTTCATTGAAAGAGGCCTTCACCACACCGAGAGTCTGCACACAAAAAAAGGCTATTGGGAGTGAGGGAGGCAAGAAAATTTGGAGGACAAAAAAAAAGAAAAAGGGAGGAGAAGGAAGAATTTTTTCTTATAGGGCTTCTTCTTCTCTTTTTCTTTTAGCTACACCCTCTCAGGGAGAATACTCTTCTCTTATGCAACAAATGAAAAAAATACCAACCAAAGCAAAAAATAGAAAAATATATATATGTATATATGTATATATATATATATATATATATATATATATATATATATATATGTATGTATATATATATATATATATATATATATATATATATATATATATATATATATATATATATATATATATATATATATACATATATACATATATATATATATAAATAAAGGCAGGTCTTCCCTGCTTCCTTAAACTTGGGCGAAGTACCTATCTCTTATTTATCTGGAGGGGTCCTCGGTTTCCTTTTCTTTTATCTCGAGCACAGTGCCCCAACATATTTTACATAAGGCCCCCAAAACGTGCTTAATTAAAATACCAATATATGTATAGAATGCCCCTGATACATGAGTGGTTATAGCGCTAAGATTGAGTGATAGAAAGTGAAGAAAGTGGGGAGGAAAAAAAAAAACAAGTGTCAGGAACGTCATTAGAGGTTCATTTCGATGTTGCACAGTCAGCCCCAGGTAATGCTACTGGGGGGGAGAAAGGTGTGGTACTTTTAGTATGCTCCTATTTCCCACCCTCCTCCCTCTTCCTCTTTCTCTTGGTCACTCACCACAATGGCCACAACTCTCCTGAGTTGCGGCGGTGCACCGGCTCTCCTGAGGCGTCCACCACTCCTCAGACCAGACTTCAGACACGTCGTGTTTGGTGTCTCTGTCATTCTGGAAGCGGCACGCAAACTCTTACTCCTCCCTGGCTCTCGGCGTCTTGGACCTGTCTCAGCATTGCTCAAAGGCGACTTCCGATTCTTTGCGCTCCCGCCTGTCGTCTTCCTGGAACAACCCCTGTTCTCCCTGTGAACCCTCCTCTTCTGGGCAGTCCGGGACTGTGGATTGGCTCTCCCATGTGGTGGACTCGCCGGCAGCCTGCACAGGGATGTCAAAGGTTTAACCTTGTGTTTGTCTCTTCCTTCCCTTCTGCGCCATCGTTCCGCCGGAGCTTCATGGAGAATGGCACCAGGTAGGTGTTGACGCTCAGGGCACGTCCCTCCCCCACAGTATCCTTTATGCTCTGGGACGCATGGCAAGGGAAACAACTGAGACTGTGGTACTTCCTTGACTTGGGCCTGGTCTCCCTTATTTCTTCTGTTCATTACCAAGGGGCTTCAGAAGTCTCCCCTGAAGGCTAGGCAGCCAGCATTGGCAGGCCTTGAAGCAGGGCCTGTGCTGTATACAGAACAGGCTTTTCCTTGGAGCGGGGCTCAGCAGCAGCCATGCTGCCTTTTGCAGGGATAGTGAAGTGCTCACCACACACTTCGCTGGATAAATCCACTGCCATGAGCCCCCTGCCTCAGACTCCGGCATGAAAAATAGATTGCTCCATATGGGCTAACAAGGTCAGGCAAAGCCGAAGCCAGGAGCAGTCTCACAGCACTCACCAAGTGCTGAGCTCCTGGGAGAGCACTTGGATCACAAAGGTCCAGGAAAGCAGGCAGGCAGACCAGCACAATCAGGGCAGAAGCAAAGTGGCAGTTTATTATGCAGCCCAGTAATCAGTAGGCAACAGACAAGCATAGCAAGCAAGTCAGTCCAATGGCAGACCTTCCTGGCAGCATGACAGTTCATTCTGGCACTGTGCAGCCTGTAGAGCCAGCAGTGACTGGTTAAAATTCCACACAGTGTCTGAAAACATGGGGTCAGAGACCCTGTACTTATACTGAAATATCTTTGATGTGGAGGTGACTTCCAAAGAACCTTAGAAGTGTAGAACACCCCCTTTTAACCCACCTCTGGCTCCAGACGTACAGTAGGGGGTAAACAACCCCCTTGTGTGTGAGGTTAGGACACAGCCTATATAGGGAGGAAGGCGGGGCACACTTACATTTGTATAGGCTGTGTCCTAACCTCACACAATTGAGTCGTCGATGGAGGCCCCTGCTTCATTGAGTAAGGAATCAGAAAATTACTGTATTCCCTGTAATAGGCACATGGTGCCTATGATTGGAGCCTAATTAAAGCATAGAACTTAATAGGAGGGCAGGGGCATTACACCCTACGTGTTTCTGGTGGAATTTCATGATTTCTATATTGCTGGTGTTCATGATGTCATTTCTTGGTCCATGTACCTATGGTTTTTCTTAGTAATTCATGTGCCTGATTGTTGTTATTGCACTCATGTGAGGATTCATGTTTTTCTTAGTTCATAACCTTTTGTATATCATGCCCAGATGGTATCATGTATGTCATTTCGATTCTTGCCTTCTCAGGATAACAAGTACTGATTAAGAATTTGATGATACACAGCCTGTATGATTTATGTCATTTTGCCAATGTATTATGACCAATATATGACATATTTTTATAAAATCCTGTGTGGGGTCTCTTTTCTGGTGTACTTATTGTGTTACTGGTGTGTGTGTTGTACAAATACTTTAAATACAACAAAAAGAGCCACCCTATTATTCAAAATAGGGACAGGGTAATTACAGTCTACAAACAACAAGTCCCTCGTAGAAATATGTGGACCAAATGCTGTAATCTAAATGTGCAAAACCTCAAGACTATCCACTGTGAATATAATGCTCAATAACAAGCCCAATTGTACTCTTTTCAAATTATTACAATGACACTTGAGAATGAACCAAACAATAATCCCAACACAATATTTAAAATATACAAAATCGATTTTATTCGTAAATTCTTTTAAAAAACATAATTGGCAAATCTTAAAAAGTCATTTAAAAATGGTTTTCACCTGATACATACAACAAATTTCATAAACAATAGTTAGACACCAGAAAACTACATAAAAGTCGACGCAGCGTTTCGGTGAAATGCTGATTGATCACCTTCTTCAGGACAGAGTTTTCTATTATAGATATAAAAAGTGGTGGATCCCTATATTCGCTATAGATGGGAAACACTCTTCTTGACTCTTCAAATACTTTACACATTGCCTCTGGGATCAGCCTGACTGCTCGTGCCAAACTACCAAGGGGGTGAGCAGATGTTATCTTGGGGTTGTAACTCCCTTGCCATGACTAGAGTGGTGGGTTTTGCCTGGCTTAGGTGCATATTCTAGCCAACCAAAGTCCCCAGTTCTAACATCGGTGATCAGCAGTGAGGATAGGACTTGCATAGGCCTGATACCACAGTGACTCATTGTTGCACTACAAATTCTGCACTTAGACCTTTACTAATAGACCTGCCATATTTTGGCGTGTTTCCCCTGTTTTTTTGCATTCTGACCTTCCGGATTTGACTCTGTTTTTGCCAGATTAGTGTCTCAGCGCACTTTCTCACTGCTGTCCAGTGTTAAAGTGCAAGTGCTCCTATTGTAAATTGTATTATGGATTGGTGTTTCCATGATTAGCATATTTGATCTACTTGCAAGAACCTAGTAAGGTGCACTGTGAGTGCAAGGGCCTGTAAATCAAATGCTGCTTGTTTCCGGTCCAGGAAGGACCTGGCTTGGCAGTTCGGTCTGGACTGTTACCATGAGGCACAGTGTCAAGACTGATTTGTATCTGGCTGGGTCCAAACTGGGCTGGCGCAGTGGGCAAAGAACGATGGATTTAACCCAGATCTCTTGACTGGGGGAGAATGTTTGAATCATTCAACATTACGTCCATCATTTGTTGCAGTTAAACTTTTTGCCCTAAGTGGGATGGGTATGCCCAAACGTGGGTCCCTTGCTCACTGTGCCACTGGATTCAAGCTAGCCTGGCTGATGAAGGGTAACATACCCCAAAACCATTCCCAGGATGCTTGTTTCTGGTCTAGGGAGGACCTGGCTTGGAAGTTCGGTCTGGACTTTTCCTATGAGGCACAGGGTCAACACTGTATTGCATAAGGCTGGGTCGAAACTAGAGTGGCGTACTGGACAAAAGAACAATGGATTTAACCCAGATCTCTTGACTGGGGGAGAATGTTTGAATCATTGAGCATTCCGTCCATCATTTGTTGCAGTTACACTTTTTGCCCTAAGTGGGATGGGTATGCCCAGACGTGGGCCCCTTGCTTACTGTGCCACTGGATTAAAGCTAGCCTGGCTGATGAAGGGTGACTTTATCCGAAACCGGTCCCAGGATGCTTGTTTCCGGTCCAGGGACGACCTGGCTTGGCAGATCGGTCTGTACTGTTCCCATGAGGCACAGGGTCAAGACTGATTTGCATATGGCTGGGTCCAAACTGTGGTGGTGTAGTGGGCAAAAGGACAATGGATTTAACACAGATTTCTTGACTGGGAGAGAATGTTTGAATAATTCAGCATTCTGTTCATCATTTGTTGCAGTTACACTGTTTGCCCTAAGTGGGATGGGTATGCCCAGACTTGGGTCCCTTAGTCACTGTGCCACTGGATTCAAGCTAGCCTGGCTGATGAAGGGTGACATACCCCGAAACTGGTCCCAGGAATGCTTGTTTCTGGTCCAGGGAGGACCTGGCTTCGCAGTTTGGTCTGGACTGTTCCCATGAGGCACAGTGTCAAGACTGATTTGCATATGGCTGGGTCCATACTGGGGTGGTGTAGTGGGCAAAAGAACAATGGAATTAACCCAGATCTCTTGACTGGGGGAGAACGTTTGAATCATTCAGCATTCCGTCCATCATTTGTTGCAGTTACACTTTTTGCCCTAAGTGGGATGGGTATGGCCAGACGTGGTTTCCTTGCTCACTGTGCCTCTGGATTCAAGCTGGCCTGGCTGATTAAGTGTGATATACCCCGAAACCGGTCCCAGGATGCTTGTTTCCGGTCCAGGGAGGACATGGCTTGGCAGTTCGGTGTGGACTGTTCCCATGTGGCACAAAGTCAAGACTGATTTGCATATGGCTGTTTCCAAAATGGGGTGGCGTAGTGGGCAAAAGAACAATGGATTTAACCCAAATCTCTTGACTTGGGGAGAACGTTTAAATCATTCAGCATTCCGTCCATCATTTGTTGCAGTTACACTTTAAGCCCTAAGTGGGATAGGTATGCCCAGACGTGGGTCCCTTGCTCACTGTGCCACTGGATTTAAGCTAGCCTGGCTGATGAAGGGTGACATACCTCGAAACCTGTCCCAGGATGCTTGTTTATGGTTCAGGGAGGACCTGGCTTGGGAGTTTGGTCTGGACTGTTCCCATGAGGCACAGGGTCAAGACTGATTTGCATATGGCTTCGTCCAAACTGGGGTGGCGTAGTGGGCAAAAGAACGATGGATTTAACCACATCTCTTAACTGGGGGAGAATGTTTGAATCATTCAGCATTCCGTCCATCATTTGTTTCAGTTACACTTTTCGCCCTAAGTGCGATGGGTATGCCCAGACGTGGGTCTCTTGCTCACTGTGCCACTGGATTCCAGCTAGACTGGCAGATGAAGGGTGAGCTACCCCAAAACAGGTCCCAGGATGCTTGTTTCCAGTCCAGGGAGGACCTGGCTTGGCAGTTCGATCTGGACTGTTCCCATGAGGCACAGGGTCAAGACTGATTTGCATATGGCTGGGTCCAAACTGGGGTGGCGTTGTGGGCAAAAGGACAATGGATTTAACCACATCTCTTGACTGGGAGAGAATGTTTAAATCATTCAGCATTCCGTCCATCATTTGTTTCAGTTAAACTTTTCGCCCTAAGTGGGATGGGTATGCCCAGACGTGGTTTCCTTGCTCACTGTGCCACTGGATTCAAGCTGGCCTGTCTGATGAAGGGTGACATACCCCAAAACTGGTCCCAGGGTGCTTGTTTCCAGTCCAGGGAGGACCTGGCTTGGCAGTTCGTTGTGGACTGTTCCCATGAGGCACAGGGTCAAGACTGATTTGCATATGGCTGGGTCCAAACTGGGGTGGCGTAGTGGGCAAAAGAACAATGGATTTAACCTCATCTCTTGACTGGGGGAGAATGTTTGAATCAGTCAGCATTCTGTCCATCATTTGTTCCAGTTACACTTTTCGCTCTAAGTGGGATGGGTATGCCTAGACTTGGGTCCCTTGCTCACTGTGCCACTGGATTCAAGCAAGTTTGGCTGGTGAAGGGTGACATAACCCAAAACTGGTCCCAGGATGCTTGTTTCCGGTCCATGGAGGACATGGCTTGGCAGTTCGGTCTGGACTGTTCCCATGAGGCACAGGGTCAATACTGATTTGCATATGGCTGGGTCCAAACTGGGGAGGTGTAGTGGGCAAAATAACGATGGATTTAACCCAGATCTCTTGACTGGGGGAGAATGTTTGAATCATTCTGCACTCTGTCCATCATTTGTTGCAGTTACATTTTTCGTTCTAAGTGGGATTGGTATGCCCAGATGTGTGTCCCTTGCTCACTGTGCCACTGAATTTAAGCTAGCCTGGCTGATTAAGTGTGATATACCCCGAAACCGGTCCCAGGATGCTTGTTTCTGGTCCAGGGAGGGCCTGGCTTAGCAGTTCAGTGTGGCCTGTTCCCATGTGGCACAAAGTCAAGACTGATTTGCATATGGCTGTTTCCAAAATGGGGTGGCGTAGTGGGCAAAAGAACAATGGATTTAAACCAGATCTCCTGACTTGGGAGAACGTTTGAATCATACAGCATTTCGTCCATCATTTGTTGCAGTTACACTTTTTGCCCTAAGTCTGATAGGTATGCCCAGACGTGGGTCCCTTGCTCACTCTGCCACTGGATTTAAGCTAGCATGGCTGATGAAGGGTGACATACCTCGAAACCCATCCCAGGATTCTTGTTTCCAATCCAGGGAGGACCTGGCTTGGCTGTTCGGTCTGGACTGTTCCCATGAGGCATAGGGTCAAGACTGATTTGCATATGGCTTCGTCCAAACTGGGGTGGCGAAGTGGGCAAAACAACGTTGGATTTAACCCAGATCTCTTGACGAGGGAGAAAGTTTAAATCATACAGCATTCTGTCCATCATTTGTTGCAGTTATACTTTTCGCCCCAAGTTTCATGGGTATGCCCAGATGTGGGTCCCTTGTTCACTGTGCTACTGGATGCAAGCTAGCCTGGCTGATGAAGGGTGACATACCCCGAAACCGGTCGCAGGATGCTTGTTTTTGGTCCAGGGAGGACCTGGCTTGGCATTTTTGTCTGGACTGATTCCATGAGGCACAGTGTGAAGACTAATTTGAATATCGCTGGGTCCAAGCTGGGGTGGCTTAGTGGGCAAAAGAACAATGGAATTAACCCAGATCTCTTGACTGGGGGAGAATGTTTGAATCATTCAGCATTCCGTCCATCATTTGTTGCAGTCACACTTTTCGAACTAAGTGGGATGGGTATGGACAGACGTGGGTCTCTTGCTCACTGTGCCACTGGATTCCAGCTAGCCTGGCAGATGAAGGGTGACATACCCCGAAATCGGTCCTAGTATGCTTGTTTCTGGTCCTGGGAGGACCTGGCTTGGCAGTTCGGTCTGGACTGTTCCCATGAGGCACTGGGTCAAGACTGATTTGCATATGGCTGTGTCCAAACTGGTGTTTCGTAGTGAGCAAAGGAATGATGGATTTAACTCAGATCTCTTGACTAGGGAAGAATGTTTGAATCATTCAGCTTTCTGTCCATCATTTGTTGCAGTTACACTTTTCGCCCTAAGTGGGATGGGAATGCCTAGACTTGGGTCCCTTGCTCACTGTGCCACTGGATTCAAGCATCCTGGCTGATGAAGGGTGACATACCCCCGAAACTGGTCCGAGGATGCTTGTTTCCGGTCTTTGGAGGACATTGTTTGGCAGTTCGGTCTGGACTGTTCCCATGAGGCACAGAGTCAAGATTGATTTAGATATGGCTGGGTCCAATCTGGGGTGGGGTAGTAGGCAAAGGAATGATAGATTTAACACATATCTCTTGACTGGGGGAGAATGTTTGAATCAATCAGCATTCCGTCCATCATTTGTTGCAGTTACCCTTTTCGCCCTAAGTGGTATGAGTATGCCCAGACGTAGGTCCCTTGCTCACTGTGCCACTGAATTCAAGCTAGTCTGGCTGATAAAGGGTGACATACCCCGAAACCAGTCCCAGGATGATTGTTTTCGGTCCAGGGAGGACCTGGCCTGGCAGTTCGGTCTGGACTGTTCCCATGAGGCACAGGTTCAAGACTGATTTGCATATGGCTGGGTTCAAACTGGGGTGGTGTTGTGGGCAAAAGAACAATGGATTTGTCCCATATACCTTGACTGGTAGAGAATGTTTGAATCATTCAGCATTCTGTCCATTTGTTGCAGTTACACTTTTCGCGCTAAGTGGGATGGGTATGCCCAAATGTGGGTCCCTTGCTCACTGTGCTACAGGATTCAAGCTAGCCTGACTGATGAAGGATGATGATGGAGCAAGGACTCGCAAATGAGACTTGCTCTGAAGCAATCCTCTCGTTTAACTCACTACCGAATTACTAACAACGTGTTTTGTGATTAATAATACGCATTTCCTTTATACGCGGGAAGAAAATGAAGCTTGCCTATGTGTTTACTAACTGCAATAACATGAACGAAGGACTAAGTTTCATTCTAACACTGGATCTTTATTGAGCATGCGTCTACTGCATCTACGTAGTATGACGTACTAAAGCTTGGAGGGAAATTCATGCGCTTGCGCAAAGGTAACAAAAATGGTCGCTTGAAACTCACATGCATGGCACCTGCTTGGCCGAAATAGAAAATAAGTTTTATACTAACGCAAATGCAGATAGAATAATAATAAATGGAGTGGGTTAGAGTAGAGGTTGGTGGTATACAGTGAAATCATTTTATTTTGAAAAATAACATCTCTTCTTTTGACTTTATTATTAGTGCGCATTTGGGCCTCAAAGCTTGTCTGAAATTGAGATGACTGACGTAGTCTCACGCAGGCGCACTCGATAGAGGATGTGAACCAATGAGTAAGGACTTGTCACGCGTCCAAGGACAGAGAAGATGTGCCCTGGGAACATGAGGGTGAAGAGTTCATATGAAGTAGCTTTATTCATTAAATTGTTACATTTTATATTAATAAAGGTTGGAGATGTATGGGAACGGAAGAAATGTAATAAAGTTTGAGGGGAGGGATCTGAAAACAATGGTTTAATGAAATAAGTGACATGTAAGTATGGTGTGACGATCATCCCCCTCTCGCCTGTCCAATCAGAGTTAGTATTTTACCAAATTTGAAACATTAATGGGTGGTACATGGTAATAGAAAGGTCTAATTGAGGTAGTTTTAGTTAGTTAGATGAGATGTTGTTGGGAGCAGATGCAGCAG
Organism: Calotriton arnoldi; assembly: GCA_963921515.1. Taxonomy (NCBI): domain Eukaryota; kingdom Metazoa; phylum Chordata; class Amphibia; order Caudata; family Salamandridae; genus Calotriton; species Calotriton arnoldi. The sequence continues at coordinate 204,200 of CAWUFW010014475.1, read as the reverse complement.
AGGCGATACAGAGCTTGGGATGCTGTCGGTGCTGGGGGTGGTGCTGATGCTGTGAGGCGCTGAAGAAGAAATCGAATGCAGAACCATCTATTTAATTTAATTGGGTTAGAAAGAAGATCGCGGAAGAACCATGAGGAGGAAGAGAGTGTCAGAGAGGGGTGCGACGCAGTCGTCGGTATTTAGAGAGGTGAAATATCGTGTCCTATTCCTATCCTGAAGTCTTTGTCTCCTGAATCTATCCTGGGGACCCTTTACCAGCCCTTTGGCCAGAGGGTTTGGTTTTCACACCATTCTGGGTAAATATGAATTCATCGCATTGATAAATGTTCTTCTCTCTCTGTCCTCTTCTTTCTGAGCACAGTTATTGTATGGATCTGAATTGCTATTGAATTAAATGTGATTTGATTGAATTGACACTCTTGCGAATGAGGGTGTTTGTACTGAAACTTTGAGATGGTTCACACTCAATTAATTTAGATAAAGATTTTAAAACTTCCAGGGGCAGATTTACGTTCCCTGGCGCATCCCTGCAAATCAGCAGGGATGCGCCAGGGAAGATGCGTGACTCAAGTTTACCCTTGCGCCACCACAGATGCGCCGCATTTACAATGCGGCGCATCATGGCTGCAGGATAAACAGATGCGTGACGCATCTGTCGGCGGAAGGTGGCGCAGTACTGGAGTCGTGTCGCAAGTGCGACGTAACTCCAGTACTGCTCAGGGGTGCCCTATACCTAACATGCTGCGTCACTCCTTACGCCTGCTTGAAGCAGGCATAAGGATTTGACGCAGCAGGCATGAAAGTGACTCCGTGAAATCTTGTAGATTTCACTGCGTCACTTTTACGAGGCTTCCTTGCGCAGGAACGCCCCGCCTGCGCCGGCACGCCCACATGAAACCTGACGCAGGTTTCATGTGGCGCAGGGCTTACAACGTGACGCATCTCCCTAGATGCGTCACGTTGTAAATCCCCCGCAGCATGGCGCATGATTTGCGCCGCCGCTGCGTCACAAAAGTGACGCAACGGCGGCGCAAAAGTGGCGTAAGGGGCTTGTAAATCTGCCCCCCAGAGTCTAAGATTATTTCATTAAAAATAGAAATGTTGATTAAGATACGTTAATATCGCCATCAACAAGTTCATCTAATGGTCCATTGACCAGAGGAAAGAACTTTTGATCATTAAAGGTTTAGTTTAATGAAAATAACTAATCCTGGTAAAAGAAATCTATAAAACTCAATGCGAGAGGCATTCTAGCGGTTTACTAGGTGGTTTTGGTGTAAGTGAGTTATATAGGCCCAGGTGAGTATATGGTAGTGGAGTACCTGTTGTTAGTACGCCGCTGGATCAGTTTTCTGGTAGCAGAGGATGGTTATTAATAACTAGTTTGGTGATGAGTATAGATTATTGATTAATTTATGTTTTAACAAAAGAGTTAACGTCATTGTTTCATGTTGTCTGGAAAATTCCCGGGGAATGAATAGCGGGTGGCGATAGAAACCACACTGCAGTGAGGTTACTCGTCTGTTGGAATAACACTGAGAAGCTAGGTAGAGTTGGCAGTGTTAAAGTAGGGACTATTTTCTGTGTAAAAGGGAGAGTAATTGATATCGAAGAGTTCGCTGGTGAAACTTTAGGTGTTATATCACCTAGAAAGGGTAACCCTGAAGGAGTAGCAGGTTCTTCTGAGCTAGATTGTTAGCAAAAGGAGTTCGCTGGTGACATTTTGGTCTCGATTTTCCCAAAACGGGTGAGACCGGAGGAGTAGCAGGTTCTCTGGAGCTTGAATGAAGGGTAAGCGGAAGGTTTTACTCGCAGTGGAAAGAAATAAACTATCCTTTGATTTAGCGGAACAGACAGAGTAGCAAATGTTTTTATGTCATAAATAACAAAGAATTTTAAGGAAAATATTGAGAAATAAAGTTTTCGTATTACCTTGTAAAGGGAGGGTCAGTTGCCGGAGTGGCACTGACGTCACAGTGAGCCACGCTGGGATTGGTAGAAACAGCGGGCGTGTGACAGGAACAGCTTTGTAAAGGAGGGGTCAGTAGCAAGGAGCAGAACTGACGTCAGGAAAAGGCCGCGCTGGCATTGGTCAGATCATGAGTGTGAGCCTGATTTGATTGGATAGTTAGTTAGAAGCCACGCTAGGATTGGTGGAGAAAAGGATTGTATGCAGGATTTTGATTTGACTGTAAGTGAAAGGCGTACAGGTAGAAGATTTCAAGGGTTTGCAGAGTATAATTTCTTACATCGTCCTTCTAGAATGCATGGAGAGAAAAGAAAGATGTCACTTTTTAAGAAAATTAAGAATTTCTTTTGAAGGATAAGCCTCTGTTGACTAGAGAGGAAATTCCTATTCCGCCACCGAAGACACCAGCATCATTCATGTTGATAGAAAGAGGATATCATACTTGCGTGTGGTTGGAAAACTGGATAGAATATACAAAGGATGATGGAGTGTTAGCTTTTCCAAAAGATGGTACGTTTAATGGAAGGATTCTTCAGAATTTGAGATTGAAAATGAATGATTTAGAACCTAGACCTAGGTTAACTCAGTATGAGGCTTTGGAAGAATGGGAGACTGAGTCATATGAAAGAGAGAAGTGCAGAGGTGGACGATATAGAGGATTCTTTCCCAGACATTTGCATGAGTCACGTGAAGGGCAGATGAAACAATGGAGGAGAGCTATGGTATCAGAAGGATTATATCCAGTGTTAATGGCTGAGGAACAGTCTGGAGGAAAGTGTAAGGAGAAAACGAAACATATGAATTCAGCAGGGTATGGTGAATCAGATGAGTAGTTGTTGGAGGATATTTTAATTAAGAATCCACCGTCATATCATGAAACAACTAGCACGGTTACCCCAAGTGCACCAGTAATGGGAATGCCATTAACTCCACAGATTTTACATGATACATCATATAACAGAGTGTTGCAGGATAACGAAAGAGATGCTTTGAATAAAACTAGAGAAGAACTAGTATAAAAAATAAGTCAGTTAAATTTGAATACTGAAGCCTTGACAGTACCAGTGACTATTGTTCCAGTAATCCCATTGTACGGAGATAATAAGATTTGCCAGAAACCACAATCTGTGACAATTCCATTAAATAGTCCTAGAAAAGAAATAATAATTACAGATGATCAGGTTAGCGAAAGTGAATCAGTTATTTCATTAATGGATCTCCCCAATGTGGAATCCTCAATTGAAACTCCGAAAAGAAATACACCCATTATTTTAAGAGAAAAGAGGTCCTTATTACCTATAAGAACTGAAAGTGCAACTGTAGTTACCCCAGAAGAAATAGAGAGATGGGCACAGGAAATAGATAATCGAAATCCACCACCAAAGATTTTAGATATCAGCAGATTGAAAGTGGAATTGGAAGAAATGGTAACCGGAAGCGTGGGCATGGAAAGATTGAATGTTTATAATGATGAGGAATTGGTATATTTATGTAAGAGTGTAACCAGAAGAGCAAGAGTGTTTCATGAGAGATTGACTGAAGTTGCTTCAGAGATTGGAATAGACATAAGGAAGTCAAAGTTGTTACAGAAACCATATCGAGTGGATTTCACTGACAAAGATTTAGAAAGTGTAAATGCTTCTGGAAAAAGACTGCAGATTAAGGAATTAATGGGCATTTTGCGAAAATGGGGCGACATTGATAAATGGAGAATTAGATGGATAAGAAAGAAAGAGGAAGTACAAGCGAGAGAAGCAGCTGTTGCCTTTCCAGTGAGAGAAGCAGGCAAGGTGGAAAAAATGTGTCCCATGAGAGAGGTTCCTGGAGGTGGATATGTTCATGTGCCTTGGAGTAGATAAGACATTGTCATTTACAAATGATTTTCCAAAATTGAGAGAAAAACCAATGGAATGGTATAAACAAGTAGTGAGATTTGTGAAGGTTTCAAAAGTTTTATTGAAGGATTTGAATGGTCTATTTGATATAGTGGTACCTGCTGATTTATGGACGGAATGCAAGATTACAGTTGATTGGCCTAGTGAGGAGTATCCAAGAGACTCAAAGACAGGAGCCCCCTCAGAGGAGGTGATGAAAAAGTATCATCAAGAGGTTACCTATTTGAAAGGGAAAATTCCTCCGAAAGAAACAGACTGGGTAAAGATAGATAGAACAACTCAAGAACCAAATGAATCTGTACATGCATATTATGAGAGGTTATTGCAGGTGTTTAAGCAGCATAGTGGTTTTGAGAATATTGGTGATAAGGATATGGGACATTTTGTATATCGATTTGTATATGGTTTGAAACCGGAGAAGAGTCAAATGATACAGCAACATATGTTGTGTTGGCAAAGCAAGACAGTGGATGAGATTTTGAAGTACGCAAAGTATTGTGGCGACAGCATTGAGGCCAGGCGTAGGAAGGTAAAAGAGAAAATGATGTGGGCACAAGTTAAATTAGCAGAACAACAAGAAGAGAAAACAAACGACCAAAATAATAATCAGGTAAAAGAACCGAGTCAGAATAATCAAGGAGCGAATGGTAATAAGTATAGGGGACGAATGGACAGAGAAGAAGCGAAAAAGAAGTTTCCTTGTCATACGTGCGGAAAGCTTGGACATTGGAAGAACAAGTGTAAGAGTACTCAGAGTAATAAGAGTAATAATGGGCCAAATCAAAATTTAATCCCACAGATGCAGAATGAAGTACTTTTGAATCAGCAGAAGCAGGTAGTCACTCGACAATATCAGGTGCCACCAGCTCCTATGCCAAATTTTGTGAATCATCAGAGTTTCAGTGCGAACACCGGATTTCAAGGAGAGAGTGGTAAGAATAACAGAACGATTTCCCAATATGATTTGTAGAATGGTGAAGAAAATTCAGATGGGATGCAATGACGGTGCCTGAGGGGGGAGGAAAAGGAGTGCGTGCTTGGCACATCCTTGCCGGTAGATCAGTCAGGTCCATTTATTGATGGTAAGGTAGAAGGTAAAAATGTTACTTTCCTTTTGGATACTGGTGCTACCAGGTCTACTGTGAGAACAGCAGACATCCCAAACCTACCCCTCTCTGGAGAGTCCATCCAAGTCGTTGGTGTGTTGAACCAGCAAATTAGAACCCCAATCACCAAACCAATGGAAGTACACATTGGGAACTTTAAAGAAATGCATCGGTTTGTAGTTTGCGATTCTAGTCCTATAAATCTGTTGGGAAGAGATCTCCTGTGCAAGATGAATTGCACGATCTATTGTACACCGGATGGTGTCGCTTTCCAAACCCCTGATGAGGATGTTGTCTACAAGATGATGCTGGTCAAACAGGGAACAGAAGTAGATGAAATGTTTTCACTAATAACTGAAAATGAATTACCTGAAGAGTGGAGAGCCACAGTTAATCCAGATGTGTGGGATTTTTCAGGAAAAGACATTGGGCTAATGACTAATATAGACCGAGTAAAAGTGACAGTGAAAGAATGTGCAGTGTATCCAAATACCCGACAGTACAAAATGAGTCCAGAGGTAAAAGCAGGAATTATTCCAGAGATTGAACGAGTGGTAAAACAAGGTATTTTAAAAGAAGTGATGGGTAGTCCTTGTAATTCGCCAATAATAGGACTAAAGAAGCCCAGCGGAAAGTACAGAATAGTGCAAGATTTAAGAAAAATAAATAAAATTGTGGTTCCCTGTTGTCCAATAGTGCCCAATCCAGCCATGATTCTTTATCAGATACCATGGAATGCAGGATGGTTCACAGTGATTGATTTATGCCAAGCGTTCTTTTCTATTCCTTTGTACCCAGACAGCCAGTATCTTTTTAAGTTTAAGTTTGAGGATCGTATTTACGCATGGTGTCGTGTTCCTCAAGGGTACACAGAGAGTCCTTCAATTTTTAATCAAATTCTGAAAAAGTGGCTAGAGTCAATGATTATGCCTGGAAATTCTGTTCTGGTTCAGTACATTGATGACCTATTGGTGGCATCAAAACACGAGAAGATTGTGTCACAGATACAATTGCATTACTGAACCATTAGGCTGAAGGAGGACACAAAGGGGTCGATTCTGATTCGGGCTGGAAAACGTACCGACCGACTCGGTGCGGGAATTTATTCCGACCGACACGAACTGGCGCCATCCGAGCCGGGTAGTACGATGAAATGCATTTGAAACCCGACCGACTCAGACGGAATACAAAACGAACGACCGAGCCGGACGGAAACAAGCCATCCGGCCGGAAAAACACTCGAAACGAACCGACCGACACGTACCCGGATAGCGACCGAACGAAACGTACCCGCAAACTCCGACCCGCGTAGTACGATGCTATGCGTGCGAAACACGACCGACTCGCACGGAGCACAAGCCCTACGACCTACACGCACACAAAACCCAGCCGATTCAACCCAATACTCCGCGACCGACTCGTACGCCGCACATGAAACCAACCTGAAACACAGCGGGAACGAGTCGGACAACATCGCACCAGACAACAGCAGCGTCCGACTCGGACACAAGAACGACTCCTACATGCACCCAAAGCACCAAGGGAAAAAATTCAAAAAAATGGCCAAACAAGCTACCACAAAGCCAATAAATACTGGGGGTGGGGGAAAAAATGGAACAAGGACACACCCCCAACCCCACCTACATAAAGGCCACAAATCCCTACCATGATCCTTTGCAAATTCCACAGACCTGCCAGCAAACAACACCATCACACAGCAACCACAGACACACTCACAGCTCATACATCACACAAGCCACACACCATTACCACACTTACAAATAGCACCCTCACACACACCCAGCTAAACCTACACTCACACACCCCCACTTGCACACACACACACACACACACACATCAATCACCACCACCACCCATCACCATGCCCCCAAAGAAGAACCACAAGTTCCTAGATTGTGAATTGGAAGTACTGGTAGACGAGATACTCAGGGTAGAGCCACAGTTGTTTCGTACATTGGTACAACAGACCCCCATGTCGCAGAAAACCAAGATGTGGGCGAGGATTGTCGACAGGGTGAATGCACAATCACCATGTTTGCGCACAAAGGAAGACATCCAGAACAGGTGGTATGATGTGCGCAGGAGGGTCCGGGACCTCTTGAAAAAGGACTACATTATCAGCCATCGCACCGGCAGTGGCCCTCCTGCATAACCAATATACCTCAGGCCCTGGGAGGAGAAGGTGCGGGCCATCCTACCACCAGTGAGCGTATATGGACTAACAGACATCCCAGAGCCTGGTGAGTACACAACTTATATACACAATATGGTGTGACAATACACACACAGCACCCTCAAAGGGATAGGCAAACCATGCACCCTTACCAAATACACAGCAAACAAAACATACTCACCCCAAGATGTGAATGCCAGTCAGACAAACACAATACCTGCCATCTCATAGTGACATCTAACTGTGTCATGACATATACAAACCTAACAACAAATACAGCAAGGCAGTGCCACAAATAGAACCAACAAACACTCCCAGATATTTTGACATCACTAGAACACCACCTCACAGGGAAGATCACTGAAAGGAAGGAATTCTGTGTATGCTGGTAAAGTCAGTGTAGCCAATAGCATGATGGGAGTTGGAGTCATAGATATTGCTCAGCCTCACAATTGCCCCATCAACACCACCCTGAACCATGCCCACATCACAGGTAGTGGAAAAGGACTCACAAGATGGCTGACACTGGGTACTGCTGGTGGGAGCACAAGGCCCTGCAGGCAACTGTGCAACAACCAACAGCAGGACACCACTGACTGACATCCTGAAAGACAACTTGCACTCCCTGCAATGGAAGCACGTTCCATGGTGGGATATCTGGCTGGGTGGGAAGGAGGACTCACAGCACTGACCATAGTTACAAGCACCTCCCTCACACACACCCCAACACTAACTCCACAGAACCCACCTGGGAGAATGCAATGCCTCACATTCTAACTCAAGATCCCACAAAGACCAACCAGCCGGGCTCATACTGTGTGAAGCACAGGGACACTCTTGGGACTGGTAGGCAAACAACTGCAAGGAGAACACTCTCAGCCAACCCGTCAGCACAGGCACCCCACCCCACAGAGAAGCAGAGTCAAAAGGAAGGAAGGATGGGCATGCTGAGAAGGGGGGTGGAGGCAATAGCATGATGGGAGTGGTAGTCACAGATATTGCTCAGCCACACAATTGGCCCATCAACACCACCCTGAACCATGCTCACATCACAGGGAGTGGAAAAGGACTCACAAGATGACTGACACTGGGTACTGCTGGTGGGAGCACAAGGCCCTGCAGGTAACTGTGCAACAACCAACAGCAGGACACCACTGACTGACATCCTGAAAGACAACTTGCACTCCCTGCAATGGAAGCATGTTCCATGGTGGGATATTTGGGCTGGGGGGAGAAGTGGGCCCGGATGGCAACCAAATATCACCAATGCTGGTCAGGCACACACCTCAACATTCACATTGACATGCCACAGGTTGGCAGGACAATGTGCTACACCAATATCACTCTCTGACTGTCATAACTGAGTAGAATGCAATGTCCAGGGCCACATCCAGAGGTACAGTCACAACTGTCCGGTGTTTTAACAATTGATGCCTGTAGAAACATACCATACAATCTGTGTCTCTCCCCAAAACAGGTGAAGATGGGGACTCAGCAGCAGATGAGGAGGAGTCCCTGTCCCAGGCTCCGGGGGACACAGAGCTCACTGGTGTGGATCAGCCTCTGCACTCCTCGGATGGCGAACAACAAGCTGGACCCTCCGGTGCCAGTCATCATGCAGCACCAGCAGGACCAACATCTGCACCCCCTGCACCCACCCCTCCAACAACTGCCAACACACAGGCCACCCCTGCCAACACGGACACACCAAGGACCACAGGTGACAACAGCGCAGGGACCCAGGACCAAACTGGAGCCGCTGCCATCGAGCCCACTAACAACACCCAAGTGGGCACACGGTCACCTGTGCGTGGCACCGCAGGCCCTGCACGTGTTGCCAGGGGTGGTGGGAGGGGTGGTAGACACAGGTCGCTATTTGCAGAGGGGTCGGGACTGCGTGGATGACCCACAACTGGCACGCATTGCAGATGCGTACCAGACCAGCACCGGAGAGGTAACCCAGGTAGTGGGGATCCTCAAGGACATACAACAGCAGCAGGCTGCCCTTCATGCCCGCTTGGACTCCCACATGTCCCGTGTCGAGACACACATGTCTCGCATGGAGTCCAAGTGGGACACATTGCAAGAACTCACAGCGGTCCATAGGGACATACTGACATGCCTCCGCCAGATCAGCACCAACATGGCCTCACCTCCCTGTGCGCCCACAACATCTGTTGCCACTACATCCGCAACTACCACAGGGAGGGAGGAGGACTCTGGCGGAGAGTACCCTGCACCGCGGCAGCCTGCACCTGAGGGTCCCCCCCCCAAGAAGAGGGGCCGTCCGAGGAGGCCAAACTGAGAGGCCCATGGCCAGCTACATCCCCCAGGAAGCCAACACCTGTTCTGGAACTTTTCCTCTGTGTGCAAACTGCACGCCCTGTCGATGGCAACCCAACTCGCACACATGACATGGGGAGCTCTAGTTGTACAAATTCATCAGATGACTGTGGAATATACCCTGGACATTTCATCTACCAGGACTTCCAATTCACATGGGAACTTTGGATTCATAATTCTATGCACAGCACCCACCATCCTGTGCACCATCCCCACACCTTCTGTAAATAAACTCACCAAAAAACCATATCTGCCTCTGTTGTGATTCCAACGTGGTCTCTGTCATGGAGAAGGATGATCAGAAATATGACACTGTGCATGCTGACTGCTACAGCAAGTCCAACACAGTCATGGCAGTCATGGCGACGTGACACATATGAGGGAGACACACCACTAGGGCCACACAACACATACACACCAGGGCCATATGACTCATCCCCTACACTGATGTTGCCTGGAAATACAGTGCAATGCACAGACACCACACATATTCACAGTCTGTGTCAACTACAATACAGGTGCAGTAAGCAAATGTCACTCAGATGTGTGACTACAGACAACGCACACCCCAAAATGTAGAACAGGTTTATTACACATTTGGTACATGTTGTTTCCACTACAAATGCAAGCTAATCCCACCTGGCTGTGGCCACAAAGTCAAACAATGCAGAAGATAGACAGTCCAGGGGTGTGTGGCACATCACCTGTAGGGGAACAACTGCTGCCACCTTGGAAGTTGAATCATTGATTCGGGGGATCCAAGTTGTTCTAACAACTCCAGCCGCACCCTGTGAAGGACAGACATGACACACAGTCAAAAGCACTGAATAACAGCACAGAACGGCAATACTCATGTCTAATACCTGTCACAAGTTAAATACACAAAAGCAAGTTAGCATGTCTACACTGTTGGCAAGTACAGACTACCTGCAAGGACACATCTCTGCACGCATCCAGTCAAGTTGCACATGGCCACACTCAAACAGCACCAGAGCACCACACACACATATCATGCAAATCAAATTCATTGATAGTACAACACTCTGGATACTCACATTCAGCTGAAGAAGTTGGTGATGAGCTGTGTGCGAACATCACCATCACCATCATCATCATCATCATCACTGGCATCGTGGCCCAGGCCTGGATCCTCCACAGGTGGCGGATGTTGGTCATCGTCATCCAGGATGAGAGGCAACTCCTTCCGCACTGCCAGGTTGTGGAGCATGCAGCAGACGATGATAATCTTGCACACCTTTGCTGGGGCATATGGGAGGGACCCTCCTGTCTTGTCCAGGCATCGGAAGCGGCTCTTCAGGAGACCAAAGGTCCGCTCAATCACCCTCCTGGTCCGACCATGTGCCTCATTGTAGCGCATCTGGGCTGGTGTCACAGGGTTCCTGAGGGGTGTCAGCAACCACGGCATGTTGGGGTATCCCGAGTCACCTACAGACAGACAATTGCACATTAGCCAACATTGAAAAGTGTGTGGAAAGCAACATAGCACAACACACACAATGGTACAAAGTCAGTACACACCGACAAGCCAAGCACGCTGGTTCGGCATCTGTGACATCATCCTTGGGATGTGACTACTCCTCATCACGTAGGCATCGTGTGCAGAACTGGGGAAACGGGCACACACATGTGTGATGGTCATGTTTGCAAGACATACCACCAGAGCATTGACAGAATGGTAATGTTTCCTGTTCCTGTATGCCTGCTCATGTGCCTGTGGTGGTACCAAAGCCACATGTGTCCCATCAATGGAGCCAATGACATGTGGCATCCTCCCCAGGGCATAGAAGTCACTCTTGACGTCAGTGAGTCGGTGACGTTGTGGGAAATAGATGTACTGGTTAAGGCATCTCAACATCGCCACCAAAACATCGTGTAGCACACGGCTGAACATAGTCTGTGACATACCACCAGTAGATGCCACAGTGTGTTGAAAGGTACCGGTGGCAAAGAAGTGTAGGGCTGCCTTCACCTTGGGGGTCAGCGCTGTCGGATACGGCCGGCCAGGCTGCAAATGTGGGTCCAACCGCACAGCCAAATCCTCAATCAGCTGCCTGGTGAAGCGGTACCGTCAGATGCTGTCACGTTCCACCATCGTTGCCAGGTCTGGGAATGGTCGATGGACAGCAGGAGCCCTGCAGTGCAGAGGTGAAGAAGTCAAGATTGTCAGTCACCCCACATATGTGCCATTCACCATACTGTAGTTCACATGCTACATCATCAGCAAACCTAGTACTTGATGTGTGTCTCATTCTGTTTGGACACATATGGCACCCACATGGACATCATGTAACATCTCTGTTCAACATCTGTGGACAACAGGTCCCAGGGTGTGCTATGTGAAACCATTTGGCTGTGTCACAGTTCCCATTTACTGCTCTCACATTCCACACACATACCACAGTGACGTCTGGATAGATGCGCCACAGGCATCTCAACTCATTGACAGGTAGATTCCCAGTGACACTGTCTTGCCACATGGACACTGGCATGACATGGCGTATCATGTACACGTCAGAAAAATCAAACATGACTCCCACAGGTAGTGCCCCCTGTAGCCTCTGCAGGACAGACATGGACGTCTGTGACACACACACAACATCTAAGTCCATGCACAAACAACGTGGATGTGGAGACTGTCTCCCATTGTGCACATGGAGTCAGACATGTGAAACACAACATGCACACAGACTGCGGAGGGACATGACTATTGTGGCAATGGGCCACCCTGTGATGTACATGCTTTCCCACATGAGCCTTGGGGTATGTGACATGTCATACATATATACAACCTAGAAATGTGACCATGCAACATGCTCCAAAAATGAACAGTTGCACATCCCAGTGGTCATGTGCACGACACACAAAGGACCCTGTCCCCATTAACATGTGCACAGCCTGGGTGTGTCTGCCCCCAAGTGCCAGCCCAAAAACAACATGTACACACCCATACACAGATAAGGTCATGCTGCCACACATGCCTTAGATACAGTGTGGACTGGGTGTGGTGTAGTAGGTGTGCCCCAGAGTCCCTGGAAAGTATATGTGGCTGGCATAGGTTCATAACTAAACAATGAGAGAGCAAGGGAAAAGTGGGGTGCGTCCGTATCCCCGGTATAATGATATCTTAAACAAAAAGGACGAACCCTCAGTGTGGATGTGGTACAATCACTAGTTACGTTAGTACATGGACCCACTAGGTTTGTTTAAAAGACCCCTCACACACCAACCTAGTTGGTGTCATGCTTCATCATTGGGGTCCCAACCGGGTGGCCGAATGCCGCCCGGTTGTGCTACTAACGCCTGGTTACAGCGGAGCTGGTTGGTGTATATGTGAGATGTGATGTAAATTAAAATATCTCTGAGAATCCTTGCCTGTAAACTTTTATTAGTGGCGGCTCAGGATATGGTTAAAAATAAGTGTGGTGCAACTAGAATCGGAAATTATTATCCCTAGTTGACTAAGTGTGTGGTCAACATGTTTCAGCCCACAATGGGAAGTACGAGGGCTTTCTTCAGGACCGTGTGGTGAAAAAGTGAGTGGCAAAGTGAGTAGTGCCACGTGAAAAGAGTAAAATGGTACCTACACACGCGCTAAGGTGTGTGGACTAAGTGTCTCCGTACTTACGGACACTAAAAAACCTGTGGGAGGAAAAAGACAGCACAAAACATATATAAGCATTATTATTAAGCAACATAAAATGCAATCTTACATCGGTACTATGGGCTGGTACATGGACCGACCCTGTGATTGTACGCATGGTTTAAATGTCGTGAAAACATGCTGCATGCGAAGAGTGACAAGCAGCCTATGTTGATCGCACCAGTCTTATAGATGCTAAGAAGCTGTGGAGCTCCCAGTGAGATCGAATCGCTACATTTGTTCTGGGTGGTGAACTAGACATAAATTGTCGCAAGTCGGCACTCTAGAACTGTGGATGATCCAAGGCCACCGTGAGTGGTGGTCATGTGGGGCACTGTGCAGAAAAATCTACAGTGGCGGTAGTGCCTATCAAGTGTGGGCACATGTAATCATGCGGTGCGTGCAGCAGTAGTATTTGACACTAGTAATCACGCGGCGCAGCTGAGGCTATATTAAAAACAGTTAAAAGGAGAACTTCTGTAGGCAACGCTATACATTGAGGCATAATTACACTATGTGTGAAATTGGGCAGCCGATCGGGACTCGGGAAGGGTCACATCCGATGACCGAATCTGGAGAAAAGAGAATATGGAATAAGCACGGAAGCACAAGTGTGCTTAAATCCTGCTGTGGGAAAAGGAGAAAGTTACGCAACCTTACTTGGTATCGAGAAGGAACCTGGCTGAGAACCTAGGGCGGTATCCCGGCATCCCGGCTGGTGAGTAGCCCGGGAGGGAGGAAGCTATTTAAGCCCATGGTCTCCCTGGGGTACGTGCCGAAATGCTCGTGGAGGGAACGCGTTGCCATGCGCAGTCACTCGGCTACATCTGGGAGCCCTGGATGAGGCGGGTGCGCATGCGCAATGGTTCTGGTGTAAATGGAAAAGAGGGCGGCCATAATGGAATGGTCCGGTAATGGAAACGGGCTGCTTTAACTAAAAGCAGAATAACCAAGATACTGTAAAATAAGGGTCTCTGAGGGAGAAAGAGCCCAAAGTGAGAAAACATGCCTAGTAGTAATACGAAGAGAAGGCGAAAGAGTGCATGGCAAGGTGTGCCAGGGGCCCAAAGTAAGGGCCTGAAAATAAGCTGTAAAGTCATAGGTAGATGGAAACTGTTATGTGGCGATGCCATCACTGCAAGGGCTTAGCTATAGGAGGGATGCTCAATAGTACGTGGGCAAAGATATAGTAAGACGGGGTTTATGTTCTCCTGAGACTGTTCCAAGGAATGTTGTCGTTGAGGCCAGTTTTGTCACTGGACAGGTGATAGACCCATCTTTGCTCCTTCTCCAGGAGGCGACTCTCGATATTGGGTAGACTGGGGTCCAGTGCTTCTATAATGACCCAGCGCATGTCATTGGTCGTGTGGCCCACTTCAATGAAGTGGTTTGTCATGCGAGTTGTGTTTCTCTTACAGCGTATGGTGCTGCGATGTTCGCAGATCCTGGTCTTGATCTTGCGATTTGTCATGCCAATATAGATGAGGTTACAGGGGCAAGTAATGCGGTAGATCACGTGTTCTGTGTTACAGTTCGTGTGTTGTCTCAATTGCCATATTTTCCCTGGTTCCAAACTGAGGCTTTTGGTGGTTTCAGTGATGTGGCATACACTGCAGTTACCACAGGGAAAATGGCCCACCACGCCCGGGAGCCCCCAAGCATTGAGGACAGTATGAGCTGGCCTTTGTTGTGGCTGTGGTCGGGTGGAAACTATGGCATCTTTGATTGATCGGGCTCTCTTGTTGGAAAAAGTGGAAGTTCCCAATCAAAATTGCCTGTCTTCAATATTTTCCAATTTTTCGGACGATTTCTGTAACTTTTGGGAAGCAGCATTGTATGTGGTCACACATGTGAGTGGCGACTGTGTCGATTCTCGTGCTGGGGTTTCAATTAGTCCCTCACGGTTCTGATTCCTGGCCCTTTTGTTGGCTTTGACTGTAATCCATTTAGGATAGCCCCGCTGTCGTAGTTTGTCATTTAAATCTCTGGCTTGGGCTTTGTAGTCTCTTATTTCACTGCAGTTTCTACGGAGCCGGAGATACTGGCCATAGGGGAGATTCTCCCGCAGTGATCTGGGGTGAAAACTTGTGAAGTGAAGGAGGGAATTGCGGGCAGTGGTTTTAAAATGGGTTTTGCTCTTTAGTCCTCCTCCTACTGCTTCTATGTCTAAATCAAGGAAAGTAGTCTTGTATCTATCAAAACTGTAGGTGAAACGAAGATTGGGATCACATGAGTTAAGCCACTCACAAAACGTTGTGAGTGAGACACTATCACCTTCCCAGATCAGTAAGATATCATCGATATAGCGTTTGTAAAATTTGATCTGGGAAAAGCGTGACTGGTTGTTGTTAAGTAGATGTTCGTTTCACCTACAGTTTTGATAGATACAAGACTACTTCACTTCACAAGTTTTCACCCCAGATCACTGCGGGAGAATCTCCCCTACGGCCAGTATCTCCGGCTCCGTAGAAACTGCAGTGAAATAAGAGACTACAAAGCCCAAGCCAGAGATTTAAATGACAAACTACGACAGCGGGGCTATCCTAAATGGATTACAGACAAAGCCAACAAAAGGGCCAGGAATCAGAACCGTGAGGGACTAATTGAAACCCCAGCACGAGAATCGACACAGTCGCCACTCACATGTGTGACCACATACAATGCTGCTTCCCAAAAAGTTACAGAAATCGTCCGAAAAAATTGGAAAATATTGAAGACAGGCAATTTTGATTGGGAACTTCCACTTTTTTCCAACAAGAGAGCCCGATCAATCAAAGATGCCATAGTTTCCACCCGACCACAGCCACAACAAAGGCCAGCTCATACTGTCCTCAATGCTTGGGGCTCCCGGGCGTGGTGGGCCATTTTCCCTGTGGTAACTGCAGTGTATGCCACATCACTGAAACCACCAAAAGCCTCAGTTTGGAACCAGGGAAAATATGGCAATTGAGACAACACACGAACTGTAACACAGAACACGTGATCTACCGCATTACTTGCCCCTGTAACCTCATCTATATTGGCATGACAAATCGCAAGATCAAGACCAGGATCTGCGAACATCGCAGCACCATACGCTGTAAGAGAAACACAACTCGCATGACAAACCACTTCATTGAAGTGGGCCACACGACCAATGACATGCGCTGGGTCATTATAGAAGCACTGGACCCCAGTCTACCCAATATCGAGAGTCGCCTCCTGGAGAAGGAGCAAAGATGGGTCTATCGCCTGTCCAGTGACAAAACTGGCCTCAACGACAACATTCCTTGGAACAGTCTCAGGAGAACATAAACCCCGTCTTACTATATCTTTGCCCACGTACTATTGAGCATCCCTCCTATAGCTAAGCCCTTGCAGTGATGGCATCGCCACATAACAGTTTCCATCTACCTATGACTTTACAGCTTATTTTCAGGCCCTTACTTTGGGCCCCTGGCACACCTTGGCATGCACTCTTTCGCCTTCTCTTCGTATTACTACTAGTGCATGTTTTCTCACTTTGGGCTCTTTCTCCCTCAGAGACCCTTATTTTACAGTATCTTGGTTATTCTGCTTTTAGTTAAAGCAGCCCGTTTCCATTACCGGACCATTCCAATATGGCCGCCCTCTTTTCCATTTACACCAGAACCATTGCGCATGCGCACCCGCCTCATCCAGGGCTCCCAGATGTAGCCGAGTGACTGCGCATGGCAACGCGTTCCCTCCACGAGCATTTCGGCACGTACGCCAGGGAGACCATGGGCTTAAATAGCTTCCTCCCTCCCGGGCTACTCACCAGCCGGGATACCGCACTAGGTTCTCAGCCAGGTTCCTTCTCGATACCAAGTAAGGTTGCGTAACTTTCTCCTTTTCCCACAGCAGGATTTAAGCACACTTGTGCTTCCGTGCTTATTCCATATTTCTCTTTTTCTCCAGATTCGGTCATCGGATGTGACCCTTCCCGAGTCCCGATCGGCTGCCCAATTTCACACATAGTGTAATTATGCCTCAATGTATAGCGTTGCCCACAGAAGTTCTCCTTTTTTAACTGTTTTTAATATAGCCTCAGCGCGCCGCGTGATTACTAGTGTCAAATACTACTGCTGCACGCACCGCATGATTACATGTGCCCACACTTGATAGGCACTACCGCCACTGTAGATTTTTTCTGCACAGTGCCCCACATGACCACCACTCACGGTGGCCTTGGATCATCCACAGTTCTAGAGTGCCGACTTGCGACAATTTATGTCTAGTTCACCACCCAGAACAAATGTAGCGATTCGATCTCACTGGGAGCTCCACAGCTTCTTAGCATCTATAAGACTGGTGCGATCAACATAGGCTGCTTGTCACTCTTCGCATGCAGCATGTTTTCACGACATTTAAACCATGCGTACAATCACAGGGTCGGTCCATGTACCAGCCCATAGTACCGATGTAAGATTGCATTTTATGTTGCTTAATAATAACGCTTATATATGTTTTGTGCTGTCTTTTCCTCCCACAGGTTTTTTAGTGTCCGTAAGTACGGAGACACTTAGTCCACACACCTTAGCGCGTGTGTAGGTACCATTTTACTCTTTTCACGTGGCACTACTCACTTTGCCACTCACTTTTTCACCACACGGTCCTGAAGAAAGCCCCTCGTACTTCCCATTGTGGGCTGAAACATGTTGACCACACACTTAGTCAACTAGGGATAATAATTTCCGATTCTAGTTGCACCACACTTATTTTTAACCATATCCTGAGCCGCCACTAATAAAAGTTTACAGGCAAGGATTCTCAGAGATATTTTTAATTTACATCACATCTCACATATACACCAACCAGCTCCGCTGTAACCAGGCGTTGTAGCACAACCGGGCGGCATTCGGCCACCCGGTTGGGACCCCAATGATGAAGCATGACACCAACTAGGTTGGTGTGTGAGGGGTCTTTTAAACAAACCTAGTGGGTCCATGTACTAACGTAACTAGTGATTGTACCACATCCACACTGAGGGTTCGTCCTTTTTGTTTAATCTGGCATAGGTTCACCATTGACCAGCATGGTGACATATGCGTGTGACCTGTACAGGGACGCGTTGTACAGCAATGGTCCGATCGGTGTGCCTGCTCGGACCATTGCATTGAATGTGAGCGGGTACGCGTTGTATGGCGGGTACGCGTTGTACAGCAATGGTCCGATCGGTGTGCCCGCTCGGACCATTGCATTCAATGTGAGCGGGTACGCGTTGTACAGCAATGGTCCGATCGGTGTGTCCGCTCGGACCATTGCATTGAATGTGAGCGGGTACGCGTTGTACAGCAATGGTCCGATCGGTGTGCACGCATTGGCTGGGGCCTGGCATGGCAACGGATGCGGTTTTTGAATTTTCAACGAGTCTGATGCAGTGAATTCAGTTTGCCAGCCACAACAATGTTGCAAATTCATGGGTGTCATGAAGTTGAACTTTTTGAAGGATGCTGTGGGCGTGTATTGGAGCTGCTATTCCATGGATTGGCCAGATTCAGAAGATGCTACCGACTTGGACCTATCACTTTGGACACATGGGACAGTATCTGCCTCTGCAGCACACATATAATGCTGGCTGTTCCCCAGAGAGCTCACTTGCCTGCACTACATGCTCCAGGACGACATCTGCCACTACACTGCTGCTGTCTCTGCATCCTCTGGCTCCTGCAATGGCACGTACTGTGGAGAGAGCCCCAGCCTTCACCCATGAGGAGAACCAGGCCCTGCTGGACAGCCTCCTTCCACAGTACAGCAAGCTGTATGGGACACCAGGGGAGCAGGTGAGTGTGCTGTCCACTGCCTCACTGATTGTGCATGTTGCCTGACTAGCAGGATTTACAGTGTGCACACCACTGGCTGGCATGCCCACTGAGTAGTTCGCACCCCCCAAAGTGTGTAGTCACTTGCACTGAACAGGTACAGTGGAGTAACAGTGCATTCAAACAAGGTTCACTACCCATGCAATGATACCATGTAGTAACTGCTGGCAAACTGTCCATAGCCCTCGTTGCACTGCCTGGGTACATCATATGCCCCTGTGATTGAGACATGTATTTCCAACTGTGTGATGCACGGATATGTTGCATGTGTAGTAATGGCCTTTTCACTTTCTCATCCTCACAGGTTGATGCCCATCGGAAGCAGGACATCTGGCTGGACATCGTCCGGGCAGTCCAATCCATGGGGGTCTACAAGCGCCGGATCCGCAACTGCCAGAAGAGGTGGCAGGACCTTCGTGGCTGGACCCGGAGGATCGCAAGGGTCCAGCTGAAGCTGTCGCCTCCGCGCAGGAGGGGCAGACACCGGACCCTGACCCCCCACATGCTCCAGATCCTGCCGGTGGTGTTCCCGGAGCTGGATGGGCAGCTGAAGGGCAGACAGCAGCAAGGAGGGGGTGAGTCTATGACTGCACTGTGTACTCTGTCTAACATGCTATGTGCCCTCCTCTGGCCTGGTTAAACTTCCCCAGTACATCAGTCTTCTTGTCCAGTACCCATGTCCCTCTATTGTAACCTGGCCACTACCCAGCTGATGCGCCAGTGTGCTCCTTACGCTCAGGATAATTGTGTCACTTGGGTACAGGGTCCTAGCATTTTGCTTTGCTCAAGGTGGTGACAGATTTTGTTCCCGTGACATTGTGTTTGCCTTCATGGGTGGGTCAGTTGCTCACACAATGCCTGAGTCGTGCAATGTAGTCTGGGTGTAACTTTGATATGTGATCCACTTGCACATCTAATTCACCACATGTCCCTGGGGTATTTGCCACACCCCCATTCTGCGGGTGGGTAAATTGTCTGGGCCTCAGGAGTATGTATGTCAAGTGTGTCACACATGCTTAGCCACCTGCCCACTGACCAGGGCTCATCCCTCTTGCAGGTGGAGCCAGACAGTCATGCCTACTACAGGGCATACAATACACTCTGTACTCCCACTCCCGTGTATCATCTGACATGCTGTGCTCAGTGAAATGTTGCCTCAGGTGTCTGCCTCTGTGTCGTTGTGCTGTGACTACATTGTTGTGACTCCTGTGATGTCCTTCGGTTAGGGGTCAGCATGCCATCTGCTATTGGACCATGTGAGACAAGACTTCTGTGACTCATAGGTGTTTGATCACTTGACTGTGCAGACAGGTGTATGAGACTGTGACTTTCAGGCAGCTGTTCATCATTCACAGCACACTGTGAGGTGCTCTGGTTCAGGGAGTACTGTTTCATGTCTCCCATTTGTCCAATTGGTGTGCAGTGTACAAATACGGGTTCAGAGGATGTGGTTAGTGGGGGATGAACATGTGCACTTGTCAGTTACATTACTTGCCTTCCCCATGTCCTAGGATAGTGACACAGTGCAGACTGTTGTTTGCTGGCTCACATGGCCATGTGACTTGAGACAGTGATGTATGACTTTGCAGGCATTCCTGTGTCATGGCATTAAACTTCCTAAGGGTGATCCTGCAGGGTGGTGACATGTGCAACAGGCACCCCATTGTGGCATTGACTATCCGGACATGAGTGCTTCAAGGGGTCTGGTGCTGGTATGCATCACATGCATTTCTTTTTAGGCTCAGGCCGTCCATTTATCCAGACACCTGCACTGACTCAGTGGCAAGAGATGTGACGTGGGCATGTTCACATACTTCACCGTGTTCTCAGCAATGTCCAACTACTGTGTAGGTGGTGCATGTGTCCACACTGGGGTCTTACCATCAGACAGGCACCAGACAGATGGGTGCAAGGGCAGGAGGGGTGTCTGTTCCATGGCTGTCCATCAGACTGACAATTGGCTTCTCCTAATCTGTGTGATGACTTTTGGCAATGTTCTACTAGTGATGCCAGGGCTTGCTCTGTGATGTGCTGTACTTACTGTGGTGTGTGCGGTCAGTGCAGGTGACTGATGTTTGTCTGTTTCCCTAATTGTTTGCAGATACATCCACAGCCACAGGAGGGGACAGCTCCACGGACCAGGAGGTGCAGCGGAGCCAGACTGGGTCAGCGTCCGACGAGTGGTCAGAGGGACCCAGTGGCACGGAGGGCGAGGGGAGCCACACCGAGGAGTCCTCAGCACCATCCACCTCAGCTGAGGACCACAGCAGCTCGGAGGATGACTCCCTTGTGGAGGCGGGTGTCAGCAGCCACCACACCCCAGCTAGTCTGTCTGACCCCGCCACCACCACCGCCCTCCCATTGGCTCCCATTCCTGAGGTCCGTGGAGGCTCCTTCGTGCTCGGGAGCATGTCTCCTTCAAGCCAGGCACCGCACCCCCTGCCCCTGTGTCCCCTGCTGCCCTGAGTGAGGAGTCTGTGTACCTCCTTCGGCAGCTCCATGTAGGGCAGACAGCAATGCTGACTGTCCTCCATGCACACACCACTCTGTTGACACAGCTGGTGTCGTTCATGGAGGGCATCTCGACGGGTATGTCTGCCCTACAGAGGAGCAATAGGTCCATGGACTCCTCCCTGATGGCAGCAGTGTCCCTCCTCCAACAGTCCCTCACCCCTCCCACCTCTGCCCCATCCACACTTCCTACCACCCTACCTGTCCAAAGCACATGCACACCTGCACAATCACCCAAGCACACAGACACGAGCACCACAGACACACCCAAGAGAAAGGCAAGACGTGCACACAAGCATCCTCAGGGGACTGATACCACATACACAGGGGATGGGGAACACACACACACAGGCATCCACATCCAGTCCGCAGTCCTCCAAATCCTCTCCCTCCAAGACCCCTTCCCTTGCCTCGCCTGCTACCCCAGCTACACAGAAGCTCTTCCTGTGTGACCTCGGCCTCTTCCCCTCTGATCCTGCTGATCCAGCATACCGGGGGAAGAGGAAGTCCACCCACACAGAGGGGAGTGCCCCTCGCACCCGGACACCCTCCCCAGGCGCAGGCAGAGTGAGCCCCCACCCGCAAGTCCCCCGGACCCGGAAGAGCAAGACCCCGTCACCGCCCTGCAAGTCACCCACCCAGTCTCTCACCTCCATCCCCCAGGCCACCACTCCACAGGTTCCACCGCCACACCCTGCCCCAGGTTCCCCCACACACCGATACCGCATCCCCAAAGTGCTCAGGCCCTCCCCCTGCCACTTGCTCTTCCACCCCCAAACCAGACGCTCTGCCTGTATGTGCCACTGGTGTGGAGACCGTGTCCCCCCTCTGTCCTGCCCAGCTCTTCTGCCCCCCTTCCACTCCCTTGGAGTCATGCACTGCGGTGGAGTCCACAACAACCCCATCTGACTCGGGCACTGCATTGGGGACCCAGCCCACTCCATCTGCCCAGCCCACTGCAGTGGTTGCAGCACCAACACCATCGGACTTGAGCCCTGCAGTGGTGCCGGCCCCCCCTGAGTCAGACACCTTCACTGCAGTTGCCGGTGACACTCCTGCACCCACCTCACCTTCCCTGCCTCCTTCTGGCATCCCCTGATCCTGTCCCTGCGGTGCCTGGCCTGCCCCTCGTATGCCCCTCCAAGGGGATGTCCCCTGTTGGTACCTGTGCAGGCAAGCAAGTTGTGACAAGTAGTCACACATCACCCTGTTGGGACTGTGTATTTGGACTGGACATTGGCCGTAGTGAATTTTGGACTTTTGATTTGAGTTGCACACTTGCTGAATAAAGCCTCTTTTTGTTTACTTGTGGTTAATCTTTGATGGTACATGATGTAGATGTGTAGTATCATGCATTTGCTGTTGTAATTGTGTTCAGATCAGGTAAATGAAGTTTTGCTGTGATGGGCTCCATGTGGCCCATGGTATATGTGTCCTAATCTAGTCTGGATCTATAGCATCCCTTGCTGCAGTCTGAGGGTGTAATGTTCAGCATTTGACACAGGGATGTACGTTTAGCATTTGTATATTACCATCTTTGTCCTACACTGTAGCACATCTGTAGGGCTTACCACTGTCCAATGTTCCTAGTACCCTGAGTGTGTGCCCGTCTCCACTGGACATGCAGTTTTGCACATCAATTTTGGAGGACTCATCTGTGTATACAGTACAACTGGCTTGCCACGTGTTTTGGGTGTATGCAGATGACTGACGTGACACTCCCGTACCCAGGCTGATGTGAGCAGAGGCTTCTGTGTTGTAGTTGTTGACTCACTGACGGAGTGTCCTGCTGATAGGTTTGAGTTGTGCACAGACCAGGTTTGGCACAGCGGAGCTTCCACAGGAGTGGAGTGCCCTCATGGCTGTGTGTAATCCGGTGACATTGCGTGTGCCCGTGTTGTGTGTTGTGTGAGCATGTCTGTGCATGTTCCCTTCCCTTTTCCTACACAGGCTGTGTCCCTAGGGATGTTCCTGTTTGTGATGGTTGCAGAGTTGGTATGTGTTCAACCAGCATCTTGGACCTGGTTTCTCCGTGATGTGGTTGCATGGCAAACTGATGTTCATGAGGTTGTCATCCCAGGTTGTCTTTGTTGTCAGGGCTGGGGATGTGGGCAAACGCAGATGGGACACATTCAGGATTCCCCTTGGCACTTGTTGTTTACACAAGTAATGTGATTTGGAGTTTGTGGTAGCTTTCAATGATTGTGACGCGTTGTGTGTGTGACTGCTGCCACTCCTCAGGCTCAGAGCTGCAATGTTGGAAGTTGTGTACGTGTGTTCTTTGTGTCTCACCTTGGCTTCTTCGTTGGTGTGTGACTATGGCCAGGATCCCATTGTTTGTGGTGGATTTCCCATCATGCGCATGTACGGCGTACTGTGCAGTGTGTCATACATGGACGAGTCATGTTGAGTGGGCATGTGTGATGGGTTTCTGCACCTTAGTTCCCCCCACCCCTGGGATTGTCATGGGTGCATGTGCAATGTCACCAGTCCATGTGAGCTTCACTGCTGCACATTGTTGCAGATGAGGGTGTGTGGTGTTGAGTGTGCAAATGTGACTTGTTGCACAGCTAGACCACTACCTCCATATTGGCCTTGGCTGGCAGGCCCTGCTGTTTGATTGGAGCTTGTGTAGGTGTGATGGTAGTTTGTAGCTGAGGACACATGGCTGTGGTTCACAGTGTGATCAACATCTACCTTTGTCATCACAGTGGAATTGTCATGCAGGCTAGTGTCTGCACAATGTGGGGTCCCTGGGGGTAGTGCTGTGGTGGGTGTGTCTCTTGCTGTGTTAGTTGCTGTTCTTACAAGCTTGTGTGACATGTGTAATTTGGGCTCCCTCCCATCTGACAATGCCAGATTTGCCACATAGGGGAATCCAATCCATGAGTTACTTGTGTGTGGCACTGTATACACATCTGTGTAATTGGGATTCAGGCCTCCTCATGTGTTGTTTGGTTGCCTGGGGACACTGGCACACACCCCCATCACCTGTTGTGTTTGATATGCAGTGTGAGTGTGCCTGTTTGTGTTAGTGCATTTGCATCACTGCATTGGCATTTCTGTAGTGTGCCATTGGCTGTATGTTGTTTGGTGATTTTCCCATGCTCTCCTGGTACTTCTGGGTCATCAGTCAGCACAATGATCATGGTTTGTATGTCCCATTGCTGCCATGGTATGGTATTTGTTCACCTGACAGCCACAGTCTCCACAGATTATATACATTTGTGTGTCCATAGGTGCAGATATGTGGGTCAGCATCATGATGGTCACTTCTGTCATTGTGTAATAGGCAGATTGTTGGCAATGTGGTCCCCCATGTGTGATGTTTGTATGCACATGGACAAAGGCGATGTTTCTGTGACACTGCATTGTTAGCCTCCCCAATCTATGTTGCAATGGGACACAAGCAGTACTATGCCACAGATGTTTTAGTTGTTGTGTGACCAGGATTCATCCATTCAGTTTGTCTTTGGCAGCTTTTACCATGCCTACACTTACCTTTTGATCACCGTGGTGATGGGGCTTTAGGCCCCATTGCCACACTGATCAAAAGATCCATCAGCCTTGGACCCCACACTTACCTTTTGGTGACTGTGGTGATGGGGCTATAGGCCCCATTGCCACACTGATCAAAAGGTCCATCAGCCTTGGACCCCACACTTACCTTCTGGTGACTGTGGTGATGGGGCTTTAGGCCCCATTGCCACACTGATCAAAAGGTCCATCAGCCTTGGACCCCACACTTACCTTTTGGTGACTGTGGTGATTGGGCTATAGGCCCCATTGCAACACTGATCAAAAGGTCCATTAGCCTTGGACCCCACACTTACCTTTTGGTGACTGTGGTGATGGGGCTTTAGGCCCCATTGCCACACTGATCAAAAGGTCCATCAGCCTTGGACCCCACACTTGCCTTTTGGTGACTGTGGTGATGGGTCTTTGGGCCCCATTGCCACAGTGGCCATGGTCGGCTTGTATTGTGGAGGCCACACACTTGTATGTGTCACACATGTGATTGTGGGTCACATTGTATGTTCATTGTCATGTTTAGTGTTGTAGGCATTTGACATGGACTACACACGCTTGTCATGTTGTTTGGGTCGATGTAACTTTCTGTGATTCCTTATGTGGGAGTATGCTGGTTGTGTCATGCATTACCCATCCTATGAGTAGGGGTGGTGGTAGTGGTAGGCATCCAGGCCCCCCTGAGTAGGGGTGGTGGTAGTTATAGGCATCCAGCCCCCCATGAGTGGGGATGGTAGTAGTGATAGGCATCCAGCCCCCCATGAGTAGGGATGGTAGTAGTGATAGGCATCCAGCCCCCATGAGTAGGGGGTGGTAGTGATAGGCATCCAGCCCTCCATGAGTGGGGATGGTAGTAGTGATAGGCATCCAGCCCCCATGAGTAGGGGGTGGTAGTGATAGGCATCCAGCCCCCCTGAGTAGGGGTGGTGGTAGTGATAGGCATCCAGCCCCCCATGAGTGGGGATGGTAGTAGTGATAGGCATCCAGCCCCCCATGAGTAGGGGGTGGTAGTGATAGGCATCCATCCCCCCCTGAGTAGGGGTGGTGGTAGTGATAGGCATCCAGCTCACCGTGAGTGGGGATGGTAGTAGTGATAGGCATCCAGCCCCCCATGAGTAGGGATGGTAGTAGTGATAGGCATCCAGCCCCCCATGAGTAGGGGGGGTGGTAGTGATAGGCAACCAGCCCCCCCCGAGTAGGGGTGGTGGTAGTGATAGGCATCCAGCCCCCATGAGTGGGGATGGTAGTAGTGATAGGCATCCAGCCCCCCATGAGTAGGGGGTGGTAGTGATAGGCATCCAGCCCCCATGAGTGGGGATGGTAGTAGTGATAGGCATCCAGCCCCCCATGAGTGGGGATGGTAGTAGTGATAGGCATCCAGCCCCCATGAGTAGGGGGGTGGTAGTGATAGGCATCCAGCCCCCCATGAGTGGGGATGGTAGTAGTGATAGGCATCCAGCCCCCCATGAGTAGGGGGGGTGGTAGTGATAGGCATCCAGCCCCCCATGAGTGGGGATGGTAGTAGTGATAGGCATCCAGCCCCCCATGAGTGGGGATGGTAGTAGTGATAGTCATCCAGGCCCCCCTGAGTAGGGGTGGTGGTGGTGGCAGGCACCTATGGGTGTGTATGGCATTGGTGATGCCCATCCCACCCCTATGATTGTGCTGTTGCTAGTGTATGTCATTCGTGCATCCCTATGTGTGTGTGACATATTTTAGGTACGTGTAGTTAGTTTGTATTGTTGGTGTTTGACTTACCGTCTGCGCCGTAGGCGTCCGAATCGGTCCCGGTAATAGATGTAGAGTATTGGTAGGACCTGCGCGATGGGATTCATGGTTGGTTCGTCTCGTTCGGGTTTCTCGTGTCTTCGACTCGTACTCGTCGCTGGCTTGTTCGTCTCGTAGCCGTGGATCGTCTTGTGGCGCGAATCGGAGCTTATGTGCGGCTCTACCGGATGCTGAAAGTGCCGGACGTAGCGACGGGTTCGGCGCGTACGGAGCGCGCATCGTACTAGTCCGGCCGGAAGGTGCTGTGTATTTGGTTCCGTGCGACTCGATTCGGCGTTTACGGATCCGGCTCGGGCGGAGAAAAGGAGCTGGATTGGGTAAGTACGGCTGGGTCGGAATCTGGGCTGTTATGCGCATCGTACTTGTTCGTTCGGTAGAGTGTTCGAGTCGGTCGGGAAACACGCGTTCGGCTGGTATTTTATCCGGACGAATACTGTTAGGTGCGCTTCCGGCCGACATCGGAATCGACCCCAAAGTGCCTCCAGAAAAATTACAGTTTTGCCAACAAGAAGTTAGATATTTAGGGCATAAAATAGAAAGAGGAGTTAGAAAAGTGACACCGGAAATAATAAAAATAATCAGAGAAATGCAATTGCCGCAGACTCAGAGAGAAATGAGAATGTTTCTGGGAGTGGTTGGATACTGTGGGCAATAGATTAATGGTTTTTCAATGCTAGCAAAACCATTGATACAGATGATTCGGAAAAGAGCAAAAGATCCGCTTGAATGGAATGATGAATGCCTAGAAGCATTTGTGAGACTGAGAAATTGTTTGTGTGAGGCTCCTGCCTTGGGCATGCCTGATTGTTCAAAAGATTTTGCATTGTTTTGTTGTGAAAGAGAAAATTGCACACTTTCAGTCTTAACACAGAGACATGGACTAAGTCGACATCCAGTGGCATATTTTTCAGCCACATTGGACCCAGTGGCTTCAGCTTTGCCTGGCTGCTTAAAAGCAGTAGCTTCTACTTGTATGAGTCTGGAGCAAAGTGAGTCGAAAGTGATGGGACATCCAGTCAAAGTTTTTGTTCCACACTCAGTTGAGATTCTTTTGACAAGAACAAGAACCCAGCATCTCACTCCTAGTCGATTGACCAAGTATGAAAGAGTGATTTTGGGAGCTGAAAACGTGTCTGTGATAAGGTGTACGATTATTAATCCCGCCACTTTATTGCCAGATCCTTGCAATGAAGAAGTGAGAGACGAGAGTTATCATGATTGCTTGGACGTGACTGAGTTATGCACGAAGCCCCGGCCGGACATAAGAGAGACACCTTTGAAAGAGGCTGACCATGAGTTATTTGTAGATGGTTCCTGCCTCAGGACACAAGAAGGAGGACTAAGTGCTGCATTTGCTGTTTGTAAATTATCTGGGGTAATTGAAGCATCCTGTTTACCTGGGGTCAAGTCTGCACAAGTAGCTAAATTAGTGGCCTTAACAATGGCATGTAAAAAAGGGAAAAATTGGAGAATAACCATATTTACGGACAGCCAATATGTGTTCGGGGTTGTGCACGACTTCGGCCAGCTTTGGGTGCAGAGGGGATTTCTGACTTCTTCAAGATCTCCTATCAGAAACAGCAAAAATGTGAGAGATTTGTTGGAAGCATTACAATTGCCAAAAGAGATAGCAGTTGTAAAAAGTGCTGCACATCAGTCAGGAAATTACTATGTGACTGCTGGCAATAATTATGCTGACCAAGTGGCCAAATACTGTGCTAAGAATACAGTGGCCATAAACCGAAAAATTGAAACGGGTGAAACCAGATGCCAACTTATGTTTTTCTCAGTACCAGAAACATGGGATGAGATTAGATAATTGCAAGAAGAAGCTGAGGAAAGGGAAAAAGAAATTTGGATAAAGGTAGTATGTACAAAAAGACCAGAAGATGAGGTGTGGGTGTATATAGATGGAAGGCCAGTCATGCCAGATTGTTTGCTTTAAAAAATGGCAAGAGTATATCATGGAGCAACACACATAGGGAGAGATTCAATGATCAGATTATTCAGACAGAATTGGTACAATCCAAAGTTCAGGGTAATCGCAGAGAGCCTTTGCCAAAGATACTTAACCTATCAGCAGCAAAACCCAGGTAGGAAGACAGTGGGTATTTGGGGAAATATTGGAAAGGCAGAAGGACCCTTCACCAGATTACAATTGGATTTTATCGAATTGCACCCATGTAATGGACTGAAATACATACTTGTCATAGTATGCCTTTTCTCAAGATGGGTGGAAGCCTATCCCACTCAAAGAAATGACAGTCTCACAGTTGCCAAATTGTTGTTGAGGTAGCTAGTGCCACGATTCGGTTTTCCGGTCACTTTGGAATCGGATGGAGGTCCTCATTTTAATAATGAAATAATTAGATTAATCTGTGCTGCATTTAACATTGAACAAAAATTGCACTGTGCTTACCGTCCAGAGGCTTCTGGAATTGTTGAGCAATTGAATGGTACAATCAAGTCAAGATTGGGAAAGGTGTGTGCATCCTCAAAGCTGAAATGGCCAGATGCATTACCTCTTGTACTGATGGGTCTCAGAAGTATTCCAGACAGAAAAACAGGAATGAGCCCACATGAGGTTCTCATGGAAAGAGCCATGAGACAGGCATTTATTCCTGGAAATAAACTAATGAGTATAACTGATGATCTGGTATTGGACTATTGCAAAGCCTTGGCTGAAATGGTGTGTTATGTCTCTCACCAGGTTGGAGGAGACGCAGTTGAAAGACAGACAGAACAAGCGCATGATTTGAATCCTGGAGACTGGGTGCTACTGAAGAAACACGCAAGAAAGTCGTGCCTAGCACCGAGGTGGGACAAACTAAGGCAAGTCATACTAGTCACTACCACAGCAGTGAAGTGTGCAGGTTTGCCCAATTGGATTCATGCCAGTCATACCAGAAGAGTACCGAGCCCATCAGAACAACAAGAGCCAGCACTGACTGAACAGGCTGAAGCATCAGGAGTTGTCAACTGTGAAATTGAGGAATCTAGAGTGATAGATTCTGAAAGACAACCATATGATGAACAGCCGGGTATAGATCAGGAAGAGTGGATACCTGTGATTGAAATAATTGATGATACCATTGAAACAAGAAGAAGAAGATAACTGAAAAGACAAGAAAGTAGTCAGGAAGAGACAGGGGAAGAAGAACACAGTCAGGTGGAAAATAAAAAAGACATTCACGAACCTGAGGAGGTTAAACTAGAAGAACACATTCAGGCAGAAGAAGAAACGTTTGAATTAAGACCTGAACAGGATCAGATAGAGTTAGAGGAACAGGTTCAGGAAGAAGAAGAAAAATATGAAGTAAGACCTGAACAGGGTCAGATAGAATTAGAAGAACAAGCTCAGGAAGAAGAAGAACAAAATACGGTAGAACCTGAGCAGGTGGAAGCAAAAGCAGGTACAAGCACAGAATATAAAGAAACAGAGCAGATTGTGCCAAAATTAAATGAAATAAAAATAACTTTACAAGGAGATAAAGAAGGTGAAAACGCTGTACAAATAAAAAGAATCAGAAAAGGTGACAATTGGCCAACTGGAGTAAAGAAACTAAAGTATCATTTGAAAACATCTGAAAAGAGACCTGAACAAGTAAATGAAGTCAAAAGTCAGACGCAGTCTAAACAAACTTTGGCAAAAGTAACTCGAAGAAGTCCAAGACTGAGAAATTTAAACAGGAGATACAAGGCTCCTGAGTGGACTTACGTAATACTCGAGGAATTTGAATCTCTAGATCTGACTGATGAGACAGAAGAGATTCATATTGTTCAGATTGATGAAAACAATTTGAGGCCTCCTTAAAATAAAAAGGAAAAATTAAACTGACAAAGAAAAGAGAAGGAGAAAAGAAATTTTCTCAAGACTAAAATGGCTAAAACTGAGGTTACCGAGAGACCAATACGTGGATTAAAGGGAAAATGTTTTAGGTTTTGTTTTTGTAGTTTTTTATTAGTAGCATTAGTATGGTTATTCCTAACAGTAGGAGTACCTTTGCTAATGAAAACAAGTGAAAAGAATAACACAAATACTAATGATAGGATAGAGAAAATAAAAGATACAAAGATAGAAATAGGAGTAGAAGATGAAGTAAATTATCATAATGAATCAGATTTTAATACATCTTCAAATGTTTTTATTAGATTATTATTTCAGTATGTAAATACCATGGAAATTAGTAACTGCTACGTGTGTATGAAGTTGCCCTCATCAGTCTCAGAAGGGGTAACGTATCACCATATACCTTTGACGTATGGTGTGTCATGTAGTATTTTGTCAAGTTTATTTTATGCTACAGGGAGACTTCAATATTTTTATTCAGATATAGATGTAGTATTTTCAGAATTACCTATTAGAAAGAATATGAATCCAGTAGCCAGTAGTAAACATGCACAGTTTATGGGTGAATTTTTCCTAACAATGAGTTCAATAGACATAGTACAGGCACATAAAGATAATTTAACATGTACATTAAGAAAAGAAGAAAAATAATTTTTTGGATTTAGAAGAAGAAAGGAGACAGGATTTAATAAAGAAAGCGAACAAACAGAAAACCCATGTACCTACATGGGCTGAGAAAGAGGGAATCTATGCAAATGGCAAGGCTCATGCTGCGATGTCCCTGGATTTCGTGAAAAAGGGAAAATTCTGCCTCCATAGATTAAAGACAGATTATAACAATAATTACATTGGTTCCAGTGAATGTGAACACAACTTCCTAATTTTAGGAGGATGGGGACTAAAAGGGGGAACTGGTCCTGTATTTCCAGGAGTGTATTATGTTTGTGGGAACAACGCCTATTATAGGTTACCTGCAAGATGCTACGGGAGCTGCTACTTTGGAATAGTTTTTCCAAAAATATATCATTTAGACAAAATCATGGGAACCAATGGAAATTCAAATGGACTAACACATAGAAGAAGAGCAAGTTTTTCTGAAATTGTAGGAGATATTTTTAGTGCATTGATACCCTCAGTTGGAGTCATTCTTAATTCACAGAAAATTTGTAAGTTATCAACCATAGTTGATCGTCTTTCTACAGATACTGCAGGAGGATTTTTGATGATTAACACAGAAATGGTTGCAATTAAATCTATGGTTTTGCAGAACCGTCTTGCTCTTGATATATTATTAGCAAAAGAAGGAGGAGTCTGTGGTATGTTGAAAATTCAACATTGCTGCACTTATATTCCGGACAAGAGCAGAGAAATTAAAGGATATATTGAAAACATTACAGTCAGTCAGTCAGTCAGTCAAAAAGCTTTATTTCGGCCTTACAGCCCTAAAAGCACATAAAATATTACAAATACATATGTACAACAAGAAAAACAAAAAATAATGAATGTTACGTTAAAAATATCATTTGTACGGGGTTTAGAAATCAACAATAGCCAGCAGTAACTGGACACCCCCTTGTCAGTACTTAATAAAAGAATAATACAACGATCATCCCAGCAATAAATAAGTGTTTTACATCATGTTGCAAACAATTGCAATATTACTGTCATCAATTTATATATATAAAAACAGCTTTGACTGATAACCCGAGGGGATATTAAAAAATAAGTAAAAAGAAAAACACGTTAAACATTAAAAATATATAAAACATTTTTAGAAGAGAGGTAGATAAACAAGCAACCCAGAGGGGGAAGAAAATTTGTAAGGGAGAATTCGGGCTAGGGAATATTCCCCCATGGCATAACCACCTATTTGGTACGCATTCTATTAAGGGTCTTCTGGGTTCTTTTTCTTTAAAATGGCCCTACGGATGCACCACATCGAAAGTAAGAACCTGGAGGTGGCAAACACGATTAACGGATCTGTTTCGTGTTTGAGAAGTCTGTAGGCCTCGGTATGGTGTCTGATCCCCAGGTTTCTGCAGAGCTGAGGACCCATTTAGACCTTGGCCTTTTATAGGCGGGGCAAAAGAGGACTGCGTGAAGATCAGTTTCTTCGACTATATCACACCCAGGGCAGTCTAGTTTAGACGTTCCCTGCCATTTATTAGTGAGTGTTCGAAGCGGGAGCACCCCATGTCTAAATTGTAAGAACAGTTTCTTCGCCAGCAGTGGTTGGATACTGTCCAATACCAGCTCCAGCTTGTATTGCTGTTTGACCTCTAAAAATTTGAGTTCAGACTACTGGAATTAATACTCTGGGCCAATTTGTGTTCTCTGTAGGAGGCGAGTAGAACCTTTTGGGGGATAGAGGGGCAAGTCTCTTCAGGAATTAACCACATGTCTGCCCTCCCCAATGCCTGGCAAGAGTTCCTTATATAAGCTAGCCAAGGTAGGTTCCCCGCGCCCAAAAGGGACATGACATCCTTTAATTCCTCCCTATAGTTGGCCAGCTCTGGTATACTCCAGAGACGGCGCCAATATAAAAGTGGTCGAGAGGCAACAACATCTGCTATGGGACCAATCCCCAGGTCCATCCTAAGTGGTGTTAATGGAGTACTCTTGGGGAGGCTCAGCAATTGCCTTAAAAATAAATTCTCTGTCATGGATAGCATATTTGTTGAACAGTAACCCCAGAGTTCTGCCCCGTATAGTGAGGCTCCCCTAGCCTGTATTTTATATATTTCTGCTGGTGGACCTATCACCTTGTGGGAGCAATTTTTATATATTTTTAAAATGCCACCTGCAGACTGAGTCAATTTGAGGTTAGCTTTCTTAACTTGTGGTCCCCAGTTCATCTTATCATTGAGTGTGAGCCCCAAATAATCAAAAACGGGCACCCTCTCTAAAGCCTTGCCATCCAATTGGGGGTGTGGGCAATTGATAGCATTAGCATGTAAAACCATATATTTGGTTTTTTGAAGATTTATCTCCAATCCCCTCGTCTTACAAAAGGCACTAAATACTTCAAGTACACGCTGCATACCCATAGGTGACTTAGAGAGTAGCAGCGTGTCGTCCGCAAACATAAGTGCTGTAATTTTACGATTTGCCAACCTCGGTGCGTCTATATCTTTCCCTACTAATAGGGTGTCAATTAGACCATTTAAAAAGAGGGAGAACAGGGTCGGGGCTAGGACGCATCCCTGTCTCACCCCTTTCTCTATGGGAAAGGAAGCTGTCAATTCGCCTTTTTTGCCAAATCTAATTCTTGCATAATTATCTTGGTGCAGGCGTTTCAGCTGATGGGAAAGGTAATCTGGTAAACCCATATCGTGAAGTATGTCCCATAGCTGATCTCGCCGCACCGTATCAAATGCGGATTTAAGATCCACAAATGTGACATAGAGACTGCCACCCTCTAAGACCACAATTTTCCAATGGATCAACTGCAATCTGAAGATCTGGTCAATAGTCGAGGTCTTGGCCCTAAATCCGGCTTGTAAAGGTGTTAATACATTATTTTCTTCTATCCAGCTTAAGAGACGACCCAGAAGAACACGAGCATAGATTTTTTGGGTAACGTCTATAAGACTTATTGGGCGGTAATTAGCTGGGTTAAGAGGTGTACTTTTTTATGAATAGGGATGATCTCTGCCCCTGCCCAGGTCGGGGGCAACGCCATACCTTGTAGGATGGCATTAAATAATAGACATAAGTATGGTGCCCAAACTGCTGGTTCAGTACGGAATAGATCACCAGGTATCCTGTCTAGCCCGGGGTCCTTGGCTGGTAGTAGGTTGCTCAAGGCCACTGTGATCTCCTTCATTGTGCAGGGAGGGGCATTCAAATTTGGGGGGTTTACTTCAACAGTCGCTAATACTTCGCTGTGATCTTCTACCCCTGCTTCAGGCCGCGAGTATAAGGTTTTGAAGTAGGATCTCCAAACTTCTTCCCCCAGATTGGGTCCAAGGGCCAAATGGCCTTCGGATTTCCCTGTCTTGACTAAATTCCAAAAACCTCGCATGTCGTGGTTATCAAGAGCTATTTTAATGGCTTCCCATTTGTCTATCTCCCAGCTGGTTTTTGCATCAGCTGTGATTTTTTTATAGTGGGCTCTAGCTTCTTTTATCCGTAATTTGTCATTCTCTTTGATACTAGTTACTAAGGCCTGCTTAGCTTTCCTACATGTTTTGTTGTACCATGAGTGCTTAGGTTTGGAATTTTGCGTGAACTTATCACTGTTATAAAAAAACGGAGCCAATGTGGATAATAGATCCTGATGGGTTTTTTCCATCGCCAATTGCGATGCCACATCCCAACTATTTACAGGCAACTGAAAAGCAGTTTCCAGGAAAGGGGCAATTTGCTGATAAAAAGTTGCCACTTTTTCTGGTGTCTGTACAAAAGCCCCCCAGCGTACCCTCCTACCTCCCTCAATCGATACTAAGTTTGGAGCAGGATGTGCAGATGTATTTTGAGGGTCCTTAAGCATAGGGAGGGCTAATTCCAGGGCCAGCGGGTTGTAGTCGCTTTCATGTCGGGGGGTAACAGCAAAGTCCCTAATCTTATGCCATAATTGAACATCAACCAACATATAGTCAATTATAGATGCCTGTCCCGGCTTGTTAAAAGTAAAGTTCCCCGGACTATCAGAGGGGAATCGGCCATTGCAGGCCCTCAATGAGTGGCTAAGTGTAATCGAATGCACCTGCAGGGCCAAAGAGGTCCATGCCCTTATTGGCTGGATATTAGTTTCTGGAATCGACCAAACAGAGACTTCCTCACTTGTAATGGGTGTGGTAATGCCATTAAGAGGCTCAAATTGACAGTTGAGATCTCCACCTATGATCACTTGACAGCTCACTGGTAAAGTGTACAGAAATGTGGCTAGACAGTCAAGCGTCTGCGAGATGTGCCCCTGCCTCACTGGTCGAGAGTAGACATTTATTAGAGCAATCTTCAGTGAATTGTGGAGGGTAAGAAGAGTGCACAGAATGTCGGGGGAGGAGGTCTCTAGCATTTTAACTGTACATCCCACGTGTGTTCCGACCCAAGTACATAGGCCCCCTGATGGTCTCCCCCTAGAACCCTGGACGGCTGGGATACTATATGTGGCATAGCCCACTCTATGAAGATCTGCCCTTGACCATGTTTCTTGGAACAGGCATAGGTCATGTTTATCTATATATTCACCCCAATCTGGAAAATCCAGTTTTGAGCTGAGCCCTGCTATGTTCCAGGAAAGAATCTGCGTTTTCAATAATTCAGTAGTTGTGAGTGGCAAATTCTGGGGGGTGCAATTTATCAGGTGTGGGACTTGCTGCCTCTCCTTATCATTATTCCCTGGCCCCTCCCCAGGACTGCAATTAACAGCCTGATTGATATTACTCTGGGGGCTGGTAATACTAGTTGAAATGAGGGTCTCACAAGTTTTATTGAAGGTTTTGTTTCCCGCCAATGGCGCTCCCTTCGTTTGGGACTCAGCTTGCTGTATGTTTCCCCGATTATCCTCATTCATAATATTATTAGTGGACCTTTTAAAAACATTACAAGAATGCATAAAGATTTGACCCAACTGGAGGTTGATCGTGTATGGGGAAGACTAACAAAGAGTATAACATCCATAGGGAAATGGTTTGTTAGTTTTGGGAAAAGTTTTCTAGGTCAAATAATAATACCTTTAGTCATGATAATAACAGAAGTGATGATAATGATGATTACTTATAAATGTTGTAGAAAAGGAAGGAAGGGGAAAATACATTTTGAAAGAAAAGGAAAAGGACAGAAGCGGAAAAGAAATTATGAGGAGATACAGCTGGAAGAAATGAAAGGCAGGTTATACAAGAAAATGAGGGACATAGAAGGAAACGAGTTGATTGATGAAAAATTGAGAGGAGAAATAGAGAAAACTGAGAAGTGTTAAAGTTGGTATCTGGGAAGGGATGGGAAATTTTGTGATGGCTTAAGATGCCAGCAGAGAGGGGATTGATGGAGCAAGGACTCGCAAATGAGACTTGCTCAGAAGCAATCCTCTCGTTTAACTCACTAACGAATTACTAACAACATGTTTTGTGATTAATAATACGCATTTCCTTTATACGCGGGAAGAAAATGAAGCTTGCCTATGTGTTTACTAACTGCAATAACATGAACGAAGGACTAAGTTGCATTCTAACACGGGATCTTTATTGAGCATGCGTCTACTGCATCTACGTAGTATGAGGTACTAAAGCTTGGAGGGAAATTCATGCGCTTGAGCAAAGGTAACAAAAATGGTCACTTGAAACTCACATTTATGGTACCTGCAGACCGAACTGCCAAGCCAGGTTCTCCCTGGACCAGAGATAAGCATCCTGGGACTGGTTTTGTTGTATGTCTACCTGCATCAGCCAGGCTAGCTTCCATTCAGTGGCACAGTGAGCAAGGGACCCACGTCTGGGCATACCCATCCCACTTAGGGACAAAATTGTAACTGCAACAAATGATGGACAGAATGCTGAATGATTCAAACATTCTCCCCCTTTCAAGAGATCTGGGTTAAATCCATTGTTCTTTTGCCCACTACGCCACCCCAGTTTGTGCCCAGCCATATTCAAATCAGTCTTGACCCTGTGCTTCATGGGAACAGTCCAGACCGAACTGCCAAGCCAGGTCCTCCCTGAACCAGAAACAAGCATCCTGGGACAAGTTCGGGGTATGTCACCCTTCATCAGCCAGCCTAGCTTAAGTCCAGTGGCACCGTGAGCAAGGGACCCATGTCTGGGCATACCCATCCCACTTAGGGCAAAAAGTGTAACTGCAACAAATGATGGACAGAATGCTGAATAATTCAAACATTCTCCCCCAGTCAAAAGATCTGGGTTAAATCCATTGTTCTTTTGCCCACTACGCCACCCCAGTTTTGACCCAGCCATATGCAAATCAGTCTTGACCCTGTGCCTCATGGGTACAGTCCAGACCAAACTGCCAAGCCAAGTCATCCCTGGACTGGAAACTAGTATCCTGGCACCAGTTTCGGGGTATGTCAACCTTCATCAGCCTGGCTAGCTTGAATGCAGTGGCACAGTGAGCAAGGGGCTCACTTCTGGGCATACCCTTCCCTCTTAGGGCGAAAAGTGTAACTGCAACCAATGATGGATGGAATTCTGAATGATTCAAAATTTCTCCCCAGTGAAGAGATCTGGGTTGAATCCAGATTTTGATGCTGATATATTGGCATTGCTCTTAAACTCTGTCCGCCTAATATACTTTAAACACACCTAAAGAAGTTTTCACCAACTTGCTTTATGTTTGTTACTAGGATGACCCGGCATCACCTATTTTAAGGCTGTTGAAAGAAATTTAAATTGCAATCTATCTATGTTGTTTTGATGGGAGCAATCACATTTGTTTGTTGTGTGTTTTTATCAGTCAATGGCGCCTCCTACTTAATGAATTAACTGGTTGCACCTTCTGCCATATGACTCTTCTTTTTTTCCTTTTAAATGTAACTTTCCATTCAAGGCAAACTATACTGTTTACTAATTTGCATATTCACTTGTATGCCATTTAATTTTGCCTTAGGCCCTGTATGTATCCTCTCTAGCACTTTAACCATCTCTAAAGGTACCTCAAAAAAGTCTTCGTATCGGCTCAACCAGTACCTCATCTATTGCCTCCATGAGAACCTAGGATGTAGCTACCGAGATACCTCCTCTACAGCAAACCCTCTGAGCTATTCACTGTCTTTTATTTTAAACCTGTTAGCTGGCCTCAGACATATTTTTTGTGCCTGCAGGTAATAGAATGGCAGCATGCATTGTGATTTTTATTTGTATGGGCTTGTGGGAGGAATCTTACTTACATTTTTATATATTTGTTAAAGGTAGCCTATTGTATGTTTTCTTGAGTACAATCGCTTCGGTAGAAAGTCCTAAACTAATTGATGTATTTCTGGATCATAAAATGACCAATCATTTTTGTATGTACTTAGCAAATAGCTAAATGAGTGATAGAGAAGGAATGACTCCAGAGTGTTTTTTAAAACTAGATTTGGAATACTATCATCAATTTTCTTTACCACATTGTTCTAAAAAACAAAAACAACACTTGAGAATGTGCCGCAAACACAAAAGTATAAGGGGGTTTAAATAACAATGCACTTTCAAAATCCCCATCCTAACCTCACACTGTCTCGTCACACTCCCCTCTCACTTATGATACTGTAAAGTCCAGTGGGTATGGAACATTAAACACGAAAACTCCAACATGTATAGAAACATATAAGAGAAGAAACTAAAGAGCTTCCTATTTACTTTAAAAAAGAATGCCCTCAAGCACACATGGTAACTGTTTATATTAAGTGGGGTTCTCTATGACTCACGCTTCCACAAATATTATTGAGTCCTGGAGGGGCGCTGATGAATTTTATAAGAGTTGTTATTTACTAAAATACAGGTCCATTCAAAACCACATTCTCTTGCCCCTTCTCCCTGAGCATAGAAAGGACACTTACCACGGGAGCAGCTGACTGCCACCAACAGAAAAGCTACAGCTATCTTCATGGCTGAGAGATGGTTTGGTATCGAGATGTGATCTGGAGTACACAAGGTTCAATCTCAAGGTGTCTCTGTCAGCCCAGAGCTCCTATATTTATACTGGAAGTGACCAGTCAGTCTCCTCCCAACAGATCTGATGTCAGGTCACGTGACAACTGTACCAGTCTGATTCTTGGCCGTGGGATCAATCAATATTGACTAAACAGGTGCCAGTTTCTCTCCACCTTCATTCTCATGTTCCATCCAAAGGGAGGAGCTAAAAACTCTAATTGGCAGCTCTCTGGGGCAGATTTACAAGCTCCCTGCGCCACCAGTACGTCACTTTTTGTGATGTACTGGTGGTGCATGTTACTGCTCCATATTTACAAGGACAGGAAAAGCCATCCGGCGTGACTTTTCCTGTCCTTGTAATTATGGGCCCTTTACACGCAGCACTTTGCGTGAAAAAGGCGTTCCGTGGGTGTTGCTCTGGGTGTTCCCACGCAACACCCATGGAACAAGACACATTTCCAGATTTACGAGGAATCATAAATCTTGAAATGTGTCTGAATGCTACGCCACCCTAGGGGTGGCGTAGGGAGGCGCAACGAGGAGAAATGTTTTCACTTCTCCTCATTTTTTCCTCTTTCAGTGTGTGCTGCATTCTACAGCACACATTGAAAGAGGAAAATGCCTGTAGTGATTGTTTTTGTGCAGGAAGGTGTCCCTTCCTGCACAAAAACAATCTCCCCAGGACGCAGGCATCCTTGCACCATGGTGCAAGGGTGCCTGCGCTGGCGCATGGCAGCAGTTTGTGACCCAGCACAGGGGGAAGCACAGAGAAGCAACATATTGTTGTAAATATGTTGCATTCCTGTGCTTCGGAAGTGCCGTAGCGTGGCGCAGCCAAAGGGCTTGCGCTGCCGCGCTGCGGCACTTCCTTGTAAATCTGCCCCTCTGTTTTTTGTTCTAAAGAACAGGACATGTAAGCATAGGCAGCCATTTATATTTACACCAACAAACTATCTCCTTTGCATGTTGTTTAATTTTCTTCTTTTCAATTTTCTTTATATCATCATTTCAGTGGGAAGGCTGCATACCATGGTTTACAGGGCAAAACACTATCAGTGATTGCAAAGTGTCTACAAGTTTGCACTTTGGGAAGTGCAGACCCCCTGGGATTTGCAATCTTAATGCAGATCTTCAAAAAAGGAGGCAGTGCAGCGAGTGAAGGCCACGCATGGCCAAACCAAATTCAAAAATAAATATTTAGGCTTTAGTTCAGAGAATGGTGTAAGTCAGCTTGCTGTCACCCTCATGCAAAAGGATTTTCATTCACCTTCAGGAGCCAATTAACATATAACACATAAGAGAAGAAACTAAAGAGCTTTCTATTTACTTTAAAAAAGAATGCCCTCAAGCACACATGGTAACTGTTTATATTAAGTGGGTTTCTCTATGACTCACGCTTCCACAAATATTATTGAGTCCTGGAGGTGCGCTGAAGAATTTTATAAGAGTTGTTATTTACTAAACTACAGTTCCATTCAAAACCACATTCTCTTACCCCGTCTCCCTGAGCATACAAAGGACACTTACCAAGGGAGCAGCTGACTGCCACCAACAGAAAAGCTAGAGCGATGTTCATGGCTGAGAGATGGCTGGGTATCGAGATGTGATCTGGAGTACACAAGGTTCAATCTCAAGGTGTCTCTGTCAACCCAGAGCTCCTATCTTTATACTGGAAGCGACCAGTCAGTCTCATCCCAACAGATCTAATGTCAGGTCATGTGACAATTGTACCAGTATGATTCTTGGCCGTGGGATCAATCAGTGTTGTCTAAACAGGTGCCAGTTTCTCTCCACCGTCATTCTCATGTTCCAACCAAAGGGAGGAGCTAAAAACACTAATTGGCAGCTGTCTGTTTTTTCTTCTAAAGAACAAGACAAGGAAGTATAGGAGACATTTATATATACACCAACAAACTATCTCTTTTGCATGTTATTTAACCTTTTCTTTTTCTTTCAATTTTCGTAATATCACTTCAGTGGGAAGGATGCATAACCATGGTTTATAGGGCTAAACACATTCAGTGATTACAATGTGTCTACAAGTTTATACTTTGGGAAGTGTAGACCCCTTGGGATTTGCAATCTTAATGCCGATCATGAAAAAAGGAGGCAGTGCAGTGAGTGAAGGCCACGCATGGCTAAACCAAATTAATAAATAATTATTTAGGCTTCAATTCCTAGAATGGTGTAAGTCAGCTTGCTGTCACCCTCATGTAAAATGATTTTCAGTCACCTTCACGAGTCACTTAAAAACTATTTTGATTGTTAAGTTTCTTTATCAAATGTTTTCCTGTTAAGAAACCTACTACTGATGTTTTGGCATTCCTTGGGAAATTATGGGATGAGGTTGGTTTATTCCCTTTTACCCTATGTGCTGCAAATGTCTAAATTGACCTGGCTGGCAAATCAACGTCTACTCCGTTTCCTCTTCAATTACATTCCATGCTAAACTTTAAAATTATAGAAAACAATATCGTGAATGAGAAAGGGAGAGAAAGGGGAGAGAAAGAGGATGATGAGTTATGGAGGGCATTCATTTCCCTTCACTGTGCTGCTCTCCTATAGGCCCGGCTTTAGGATCTGCCTTAGGAGATTAAGCTCCTCTTTTAGTTTTGGCTTTAAAGGGAAGGAGCCTTTTCACTGGACTTTTAGCTTGATATTACAATTATCGAAGCAGGAACACCAAACAAAGTTTTTATACTCTAAAATTAACCTTGTCGAATTCGCAGACAGCGAAGTGAAATACATTTCACATAGGCATACGGCACGCAAATATGGGGAGGGAGGATGACAGAGACGAGCGCTGTCTAGCAGGATACGCCCTGCACACACAGTGTCCCACATAACATAAATAGTAGACGCGCAGGACAGGCCCAAATACGACACTCCATCTATTATTGGTTGCTTCTCGGAATACTACACACGCTTTGCTCCGCTGAGTCGAGTAAGACCCCAACTGAGATAAACCAGTATTTAGATGACATTGCCTTGGAATGGTTATCTGATGAGCATCGAGAATACTTTTCCCACCACATTACAGAAGTTGAGATAAAAAAGGCGATTAATTCCCTCCCGAATAATAAGGCCCCTGGAATGGATGGGTTACCCGGGGAATTCCATAAAGAATATAAAGACTTACAAATCCCTCACCTTGCTGCGATGTATGATGAGGCTTATGAAGACGGTTTTCTGCCGGCGTCATTATGCGAGGCACTGCTGGTTACACTCCCA
This sequence comes from Calotriton arnoldi, assembly GCA_963921515.1. Taxonomy (NCBI): domain Eukaryota; kingdom Metazoa; phylum Chordata; class Amphibia; order Caudata; family Salamandridae; genus Calotriton; species Calotriton arnoldi. Next base: position 161,714 of record CAWUFW010014475.1, on the reverse strand, counting down.
AAACCTGACAAGGACCCAGTAAAATGCGAATCTTACCGACCATTATCGTTAATAAATATAGACGCCAAAATATTGGCAAAAATCATTGCACTGAGGATACAACCCCTAATGCGTAACCTGGTCCTGCTGGATCAAGCCGGCTTTATACCAACAAGGTCAACAACGCAAAATCTAAGGACCATATTCGCAATGTTTCATCATCTGAACCCTGAGTTGCCAGCAGCTGCGGCCCTCTTGGACGCAGCAAAAGCTTTTGACTCTGTGGAATGGCCCTTTATGTTCATTGTGCTGTGGAGAATGGGATTCCCCGAGCCGTTTCTACGCTGGATAGCCCTATTATACACGGAGCCGAGCGCACGACTAAGAGTAAATGGCAATACATCTGAACCTATTAATATAAGCTAGGGGACAAGGCAGGGATGCCTGCTTTCGCCACTCTTATTCACACTAGCACTAGAACCACTAGCATGTAAGATACGGCAAAGGCACGCAGACACTGCATTGCAGTTCCAGCTCCGACCAGTCAGTATATCGCTGTATGCCGACGATATGGTCCTCTATACAAGGTACCCAGATGTTAACTTAAATACACTCATCAGAGAGAATATCCGTTTCGAACACTACTCAGGACTCAGTATAAACTGGGATAAATCCGAGGTGATCCCACTCACCCCAGCTGCAACACAACCACTGCTAGTTTACCCACTACAATGGCAGACGGAACCTGGGAAGTACCTAGGCATCTGGATACATCGGGATCCGGAGCTGGTGCTGCGTGAAAACTACGGTAGAGCCATAACAAAACTAGAGGCCCAGATAGATAGATGGATCAAACTACCCCATGTCGTTAGCTGATAGGATCGCAATACAGAAGATGGTGGTGCTGCCATGATTCCTTTACCTATTCATGAATATACCGGTGTGGGTTACACAACAATTATTTTCTAAACTGCGTACCTCCATGCTTAGGCTGACATGGGCAGGTAAGCATGCAAGAGTAGGGTGGAAGGAACTGACCAGACCATACACTCAAGGGGGCTTCGGAGCACTAGCTTTGCAATTATACTATTACTGCATGCAGGCACAACATGCACACTACTGGCTACACCAACATGACCACATACCGCACATAGCAGTAGAACATGAGAGCATAAAACCGACCCCTCTGATTACATTTATATCGGAGCCGAGACGGAACACCCCGAGAGCTGAAATACACCCAGTCAGCTGCACATCGAGGGCGTGGTACATGCTGGCACATGCTGGCTAGAAACATATAAGAGAAGAAACTAAAGAGATTCCTATTTACTTTAAAAAAGAATGCCCTCAAGCACACATGGTAACTGTTTATATTATGTGGGGTTCTCTATAACTCACGCTTCCACAAATATTATTGAGTCCTGGGGGTGCGCTGAAGAATTTTATAAGAGTTGTTGTTTACTAAAATACAGGTCCATTCAAAACCACATTCTCTTACACCTTCTCCCTGAGCATAGAAAGGACACTTACCAAGGGAGCAGCTGACTGCCACCAACAGAAAAGCTAGAGCGATGTTCATGGCTGAGAGATGGCTGGGTATCGAGATGTGATCTGGAGTACACAAGGTTCAATATCAAGGTGTCTTTGTCAACCCAGAGCTCCTATCTTTATACTGGAAGCGACCAGTCAGTCTCATCCCAACAGATCTAATGTCAGGTCATGTGACAATTGTACCATTATGATTCTTGGCCATGGGATCAATCAGTGTTGTCTAAACAGGTGCCAGTTTCTCTCCACCTTCATTCTCATGTTCCAACCAAAGGGAGGAGCTAAAAACACTAATTGGCAGCTGTCTGTTTTTTCTTCTAAAGAACAAGACAAGGAAGTATAGGAGACATTTATATATACATCAACAAACTATCTCTTTTGAATGTTATTTAATCTTTTTTATCTTCAATTTTCGTAATATTATCACTTCAGTGGGAAGGATGCATAACCATGGTTTATAGGGCTAAACACATTCAGTGATTACAATGTGTCTACAAGTTTATACTTTGGGAAGTGTAGACCCCCTGGGATTTGCAATCTTAATGCTGATCTTCAAAAAAGGAGGCAGTGCAGTGAGTGAAGGCCACGCATCGCCACACCAAATTAATAAATAATTATTTAGGCTTCAATTCCTAGAATGGTGTAAGTCAGCTTGCTGTCACCCTCATGTAAAATGATTTTCAGTCACCTTCACGAGTCACTTAAAAACTATTTTGATTGTTAAGTTTCTTTATCAAATGTTTTCCTGTTAAGAAAACCTACTATTGATGTTTTGGCATTCCTTGGGAAATTATGGGATGAGGTTGGTTTATTCCCTTTACCCTATGTGCTGCAAATGTCTAAATTGACCCGGCTGGCAATTCAACGTCTACTCCGTTACCTCTTTAATTACATTCCATGCTAAACTTTAAAATTATAGAAAACAATATCGCGAATGAGAAAGGGAGAGAAAGGGGGAGAGAAAGAGGATGATGAGTTATTGAGGGCATTCATTTCCCTTCACTGTGCTGCTCTGCTATAGGCCCGGCTTTAGGATCTGCCTTAGGAGATTAAACTCCTCTTCTAGTTTTGGCTTTAAAAGGAAGGAGCCCTTACACTGGACTTTTAGCTTGATATTACAATTATCGAATCAGGAACTCCAAACAAAGTTTTTATAATCTAAAATTAACCTTGTCGAATTCTCAGACAGCGAAGTGAAATACATTTCACATAGGCATACGGCACGCAAATATGTGGAGCGAGGATGACCGGGACGAGCACTTTCTAGCAGGATACGCCCTGCACACACAGTGTCCCACATAACATAAATAGTAGACGTGCAGGACAGGCCCAAATACGACACTCCATCGATTATTGGTTGCTTCTCGGAATACTAAGCACGCTTATACCGCTGTGTCGAGTAAGACCACAACTGAGATAAACCAGAATTTAGATGACATTGCCTTGGCATGGTTATCTGATGAACATCGAGAATACTTTTGCCACCAAATTACAGAAGATGAGATAAAAGAGGCGATTAATTCCCTCCCGAATAATAAGTCCCCTGGAATGGATGGGTTACCCGGGGAGATCCATAAAGAATATAAAGACATACTAATCCCTCACCTTGCTGCGATGTATGATGAGGCTTATGAAGACGGTTTTCTGCCGGCGTCATTATGCGAGGCACTGCTGGTTACACTCCCAAAACCTGACAAGGACCCAGTAAAATGCGAATCTTACCGACCATTATCGTTAATAAATATAGACGCCAAAATATTGGCAAAAATCAATGCACTGAGGATACAACCCCTAATGCGTAACCTGGTCCTGCTGGATCAAGCCGGCTTTATACCAACAAGGTCAACAACGCAAAATCTAAGGACCATATTCGCAATGTTTCATCATCTGAACCCTGAGTTGCCAGCAGCTGCGGCCCTCTTGGACGCAGCAAAAGCTTTTGACTCTGTGGAATGGCCCTTTATGTTCATTGTGCTGTGGAGAATGGGATTCCCCGAGCCGTTTCTACGCTGGATAGCCCTATTATACACGGAGCCGTGCGCACGACTAAGAGTAAATGGCAATACATCTGAACCTATTAATATAAGCTAGGGGACAAGGCAGGGATGCCCGCTTTCGCCACTCTTATTCACACTAGCACTAGAACCACTAGCATGTAAGATACGGCAAAGGCACGCAGACACTGCATTGCAGTTCCAGCTCCGACCAGTCAGTATATCGCTGTATGCCGACGATATGGTCCTCTATACAAGGTACCCAGATGTTAACTTAAATACACTCATCAGAGAGAATATCCGTTTCGAACACTACTCAGGACTCAGTATAAACTGGGATAAATCCGAGGTGATCCCACTCACCCCAGCTGCAACACAACCACTGCTAGTTTACCCACTACAATGGCAGACGGAACCTGGGAAGTACCTAGGCATCTGGATACATCGGGATCCGGAGCTGGTGCTGCGTGAAAACTACGGTAGAGCCATAACAAAACTAGAGGCCCAGATAGATAGATGGATCAAACTACCCCATGTCGTTAGCTGATAGGATCGCAATACAGAAGATGGTGGTGCTGCCATGATTCCTTTACCTATTCATGAATATACCGGTGTGGGTTACACAACAATTATTTTCTAAACTGCGTACCTCCATGCTTAGGCTGACATGGGCAGGTAAGCATGCAAGAGTAGGGTGGAAGGAACTGACCAGACCATACACTCAAGGGGGCTTCGGAGCACTAGCTTTGCAATTATACTATTACTGCATGCAGGCACAACATGCACACTACTGGCTACACCAACATGACCACATACCGCACATAGCAGTAGAACATGAGAGCATAAAACCAACCCCTCTGATTACCGGAGCCGAGACGGAACACCCCGAGAGCTGAAAAACACCCAGTCAGCTGCACATCGAGGGCGTGGTACATGCTGGCACATGCTGGCTAGAAACATATAAGAGAAGAAACTAAAGAGATTCCTATTTACTTTAAAAAGAATGCCCTCAAGCACACATGGTAACTGTTTATATTATGTGGGGTTCTCTATAACTCACGCTTCCACAAATATTATTGAGTCCTGGGGGTGCGCTGAAGAATTTTATAAGAGTTGTTGTTTACTAAAATACAGGTCCATTCAAAACCACATTCTCTTACACCTTCTCCCTGAGCATAGAAAGGACACTTACCAAGGGAGCAGCTGACTGCCACCAACAGAAAAGCTAGAGCGATGTTCATGGCTGAGAGATGGCTGGGTATCGAGATGTGATCTGGAGTACACAAGGTTCAATATCAAGGTGTCTTTGTCAACCCAGAGCTCCTATCTTTATACTGGAAGCGACCAGTCAGTCTCATCCCAACAGATCTAATGTCAGGTCATGTGACAATTGTACCATTAAGATTCTTGGCCATGGGATCAATCAGTGTTGTCTAAACAGGTGCCAGTTTCTCTCCACCTTCATTCTCATGTTCCAACCAAAGGGAGGAGCTAAAAACACTAATTGGCAGCTGTCTGTTTTTTCTTCTAAAGAACAAGACAAGGAAGTATAGGAGACATTTATATATACATCAACAAACTATCTCTTTTGAATGTTATTTAATCTTTTTTATCTTCAATTTTCGTAATATTATCACTTCAGTGGGAAGGATGCATAACCATGGTTTATAGGGCTAAACACATTCAGTGATTACAATGTGTCTACAAGTTTATACTTTGGGAAGTGTAGACCCCCTGGGATTTGCAATCTTAATGCCGATCTTCAAAAAAGGAGGCAGTGCAGTGAGTGAAGGCCACGCATCGCCACACCAAATTAATAAATAATTATTTAGGCTTCAATTCCTAGAATGGTGTAAGTCAGCTTGCTGTCACCCTCATGTAAAATGATTTTCAGTCACCTTCACGAGTCACTTAAAAACTATTTTGATTGTTAAGTTTCTTTATCAAATGTTTTCCTGTTAAGAAAACCTACTATTGATGTTTTGGCATTCCTTGGGAAATTATGGGATGAGGTTGGTTTATTCCCTTTTACCCTATGTGCTGCAAATGTCTAAATTGACCCGGCTGGCAATTCAACGTCTACTCCGTTACCTCTTTAATTACATTCCATGCTAAACTTTAAAATTATAGAAAACAATATCGCGAATGAGAAAGGGAGAGAAAGGGGAGAGAAAGAGGATGATGAGTTATTGAGGGCATTCATTTCCCTTCACTGTGCTGCTCTGCTATAGGCCCGGCTTTAGGATCTGCCTTAGGAGATTAAACTCCTCTTCTAGTTTTGGCTTTAAAAGGAAGGAGCCCTTACACTGGACTTTTAGCTTGATATTACAATTATCGAATCAGGAACTCCAAACAAAGTTTTTATAATCTAAAATTAACCTTGTCGAATTCTCAGACAGCGAAGTGAAATACATTTCACATAGGCATACGGCACGCAAATATGTGGAGCGAGGATGACCGGGACGAGCACTTTCTAGCAGGATACGCCCTGCACACATTGTGTCCCACATAACCCAAATAGTAGACGCGCAGGACAGGCCCAAATACGACACTCCATCGATTATTGGTTGCTTCTCAGAATACTAAGCACGCTTATACCGCTGTGTCGAGTAAGACCACAACTGAGATAAACCAGAATTTAGATGACATTGCCTTGGCATGGTTATCTGATGAACATCGAGAATACTTTTGCCACCAAATTACAGAAGATGAGATAAAAGAGGCGATTAATTCCCTCCCGAATAATAAGTCCCCTGGAATGGATGGGTTACCCGGGGAGATCCATAAAGAATATAAAGACATACTAATCCCTCACCTTGCTGCGATGTATGATGAGGCTTATGAAGACAGTATGCTGCTGGCATCATTACGCGAGGCACTGCTGGTTACACTCCCAAAACCTGACAAGGGCCCAGTAAAATGCGAAACTTACTGACCATTATCGTTAATATATATAGACGCCAAAATATTGGCAACAATCATTGCACTGAGGATACAACCCCTACTGCGTAACCTGGTCCTGCCAGATCAAGCCGGCTTTATACCAACAAGGTCAATAACGCAAAATCTAAGGACCACATTCGCAATGTTTCATCATCTGAACCCTGAGTTGCCAGCAACTGCGGCCCTCTTGGATGCAGCGAAAGCTTCTGACTCTGTGTAATGGCCCTTTATGTTCACTGTGCTGTGGAGAATGGGATTCCCCGAGCCGTTTCTACGCTGGATAGCGCTATTATACACGGAGCCGTGTTGACGACTAAGAGTAAATGGCAATACATCTGAACCTATTAATATAAGCCGGGGGACAAGGCAGGGATGCCCGCTTTCGCCAATCTTATTCACACTAGCACTAGAACCACTAGCATGTAAGAAACGGCAAAGGCACGCAGACACTGCATTGTAGTTCCAGCTCCGACCAGTCAGTATATCGCTGTATGCCGACAATATGGTCCTCTATACAAGGTACCCAGATGTTAACTTAAATACACTAATCAGAGAGTATATCCGTTTCGAACACTACTCGGGACTCCGTATAAACTGGGATAAATCCGAGGTGATCCCACTCACCCCAGCTGCAACACAACCACTGCTAGATTACCCACTACAATGGCAGAAGGAACCTGTGAGTTACCTAGGCATCTGGATACATCGGGATCCGGAGCTGGTGCAGCGTGAAAACTACGGTAGAGCCATAACAAAACTAGAGGCCCAGATAGATAGATTGATCAAACTACCCCTGTCGTTAGCTGATAGGATCGCAATACTGAAGATGGTGGTGCTGCCACGATTCCTTTACCTATTCATGAACATAATGGTGTGGGTTACACAACAATTATTTACTAAACTGCGTACCTCCATGCTTAGGCTGATATGGGCAGGTAAGCAGGCAAGAGTAGGGTGGAAGGAACTGACCAGACTATACACTCAAGGGGACTTCGGAGCACCAGATTTGCAATTATACTATTACTGCACACAGGCACAACATGCACACTGCTGGCTACACCCACATGACCACATACCGCACATAGCAGGAGAATATGAGTGCGTAAAACTGACCCCTCTGATTACATTTATATCGGAGCCGAGACGGAACACCCCGAGAGCTGAAATACACCCAGTCAGCAGCACATCGAGGGCGTGGCACAGGCTGGCACATGCTGGCACATGCTGGCTAGAAACATATCAGAGAAGAAACTAAAGAGCTTCCTATTTACTTTAAAAAGAATGCCCTCAAGCACACATGGTAACTGTTTATATTAAGTGGGGTTCTCTATGACTCACGCTTCCACAAATATTATTGAGTCCTGGAGGTGCGCTGAAGAATTTTATAAGAGTTGTTATTTACTAAAATACAGGTCCATTCAAAACCACATTCTCTTACCCCTTCTCCCTGAGCATACAAAGGACACTTACCAAGGGAGCAGCTGACTGCCACCAACAGAAAAGCTAGAGCGATGTTCATGGCTGAGAGATGGCTGGGTATCGAGATGTGATCTGGAGTACACAAGGTTCAATATCAAGGTGTCTTTGTCACCCCAGAGCTCCTATCTTTATACTGGAAGCGACCAGTCAGTCTCATCCCAACAGATCTAATGTCAGGTCATGTGACAATTGTACCAGTATGATTCTTGGCCGTGGGATCAATCAGTGTTGACTAAACAGGTGCCAGTTTCTCTCCACCTTCATTCTCATGTTCCATCCAGAGGAGGAGCTAAAAACACTAATTGGCAGCTGTCTGTTTTTTCTTCTAAAGAACAGGACATGTAAGTATAGGAGACATTTATATATACACCAACAAACTATCTCTTTTGCATGTTATTTAATCTTTTTTTTTTCAATTTTCGTAATATTGTCACTTCAGTGGGAAGGATGCATAACCATGGTTTATAGGGCTAAACACATTCAGTGATTACAATGTGTCTACAAGTTTATACTTTGGGAAGTGTAGACCCCCTGGGATTTGCAATCATATTGCCGATCTTCAAAAAAGGAGGCAGTGCAGTGAGTGAAGGCCATGCATGGTCAAACCAAATTAATAAATAATTATTTAGGCTTCAATTCCTAGAATGGTGTAAGTCAGCTTGCTGTCAACCTCATGTAAAATGATTTTCAGTCACCTTCACGAGTCACTTAAAAACTATTTTGATTGTTAAGCTTCTTCATCAAATGTTTTCCTGTTAAGAAAACCTACTACTGATATTTTGGCATTCCGTGGGAAATTATGGGATGAGGTTGGTTTATTCCCTTTTACCCTATGTGCTGCAAATGTCTAAATTGACCTGGCTGGCCATTCAACGTCTACTCCGTTTCCTCTTCAATTACATTCCATGCTAAACTTTAAAATTATAGAAAACAATATTGCGAATGAGAAAGGGAGAGAAAGGGGGAGAGAAAGAGGATGATGAGTTATGGAGGGCATTCATTTCCCTTCCCTGTGCTGCTCTGCTATTGGCCCGGCTTTAGGATCTGCCTTAGGAGATTAAGCTCCTCTTCTAGTTTAGGCTTTAAAGGGAAGGAGCCTTTTCACTGGACTTTTAGCTTGATATTACAATTGTCGAAGCTGGAACTCAAAACAAAGTTTTTATACTCTAAAATTAACCTTGTCGAATTCGCAGACAGCGAAGTGAAATACATTTCACATAGGCATACGGTACGCAAATATGGGGAGGGAGGATGACCAGGACGATCGATTTCAAGCAGGATACGCCCTGCACACACAGTGTCCCACATAACCCAAATAGTAGACGCGCAGGAGAGGCCCAAATACGACACTCCATCTATTATTGGTTGCTTCTCGGAATACTACGCACGCTTATACTCCGCTGAGTCGAGTAAGACCCCAACTGAGATAAACCAGTATTTAGATGACATTGCCTTCGCATGGTTATCTGATAAGCATCGAGAATACTTTTGCCACCACATTACAGAAGATGAGATCAAAGAGGCGATTAATTCCCACCCGAATAATAAGGCCCCTGGAATGGATGGGTTACCAGGGGAATTCTATAAAGAATATAAAGGCTTACTAAACCCTCACCTTGCTGCGATGTATGATGAGGCTTATGAAGACGGTATGCTGCCGGCGTCATTATGCGAGGCACTGCTGGTTACACTCCCAAAATCTGACAAGGACCCAGTAAAATGCAAATCCTACCGACCATTATCGTTAATAAATATAGACGCCAAAATATTGGCAAAAATCATTGCACTGAGGATACAACCCCTAATGCGTAACCTGGTCCTGCCGGATCAAGCCGGCTTTATACCAACAAGGTCAACAACGCAACGTTTCATCATCTGAACCCTGAGTTGCCAGCAGCTGCAGCCCTCTTGGACGCACCAAAAGCTTTTGACTCTGTGGAATGGCCCTTTACGTTCACTGTGCTGCGGAGAATGGGATTCCCCGAGACGTTTCTACGCTGGATAGCGCTATTATACACGGAGCCGTGCGCACGACTAAGAGTAAATGGCAATATATCTGATCCTATTAATATAAGCTGGGGGACAAGGCAGGGATGCCCGCTTTTGCCACTCTTATTCACACTAGCACGAGAACCACTAGCATCTAAGATACGGCAAAGGCACGCAGACACTGCATTGCAGTTCCAGCTCCGACCAGTCAGTATATCGCTGTATGCCGACGATATGGTCCTCTATACAAGGTACCCAGATGTTAGCTTAAATACACTCATCGGAGAGTATATCCATTTCGAACACTACTCGGGACTCAGTATAAACTGGGATAAATCCGAGGTGATCCCACTCACCCCAGCTGCAACACAACCACTGCTAGATTACCCACTACAATGGCAGACGGAACCTGTGAAGTACCTAGGCATCTTGATACATCGGGAGCTGGTGCTGCGTGAAAACTACAGTAGAGCCATAACAAAACTAGAGGCCCAGATAGATAGATGGATCAAACTACCCCTGTCATTAGCTGATAGGATCGCAATACAGAAGATGGTGGTGCTGCCACGATTCCTTTACCTATTCATGAACATACCGGTGTGGGTTACACAACAATTATTTACTAAACTATTTCTGTCGTGGAAAGTTCTGGAATCTGCGTGGATCCACAAAATTCCAAACACCTTCATTCCCTAAAGTCTTCCAAGAAAAACGGTACCTCACTTGTGTGGGTAGGCCTAGTGCCCGCGACAGGAAACAGCCCAAAACGCAACGTGGATACACCACATTTTCAAAAGTGAAAACTGACCCTATTTTATGCAAAGTGCCTAGCTGTAGATTTTGAACCCTAGCTCTGCCGGCACCTAGGGAAACCTAGAAAACCTGTACATTTTTAAAAACTAGACACCCAGGGGAATTCAGGATGAGGTGACTTGTCTGGCTCTCACCAGGTTCTCCTACCCAGAATCCCTTGCAAACCTCAAGATTTGTAAAAAAAACAAACCACATTTTCCTCACATTTCTGTGGTGGAAAGTTCTGGAATCTGCGTGGATCCACAAAATTCCAAACACGTTCATTCCCTAAAGTCTTCCAAGAAAAATGGTACCTCACTTGTGTGGGTAGGCCTAGTGCCCACGACAGGAAATGGCCCAAAACGCAACGTGGATACACCACATTTTCACAGTGAAAACTGACCCATTTTTATGCAAAGTGCCTAGCTGTAGATTTTGAACCCTAGCTCTGCCGGCACCTAGGGAAACATAGCAAACCTATACATTTTTAAACACTAGACACCCAGGGGAATTTAGGATGGGGTGACTTGTCTGGCTCTCACCAGGTTCTGTTACCCAGAAACCCTTGCAAACCTCAGAATTTGTAAAAAAAAACACATTCTCCTCACATTTCTGTCGTGGAAAGTTTTGGAATCTGCGTGGATCCACAAAATTCCACCCACCCCGCATTTCCCAAAGTCTTTCAAGAAAAATGGTACCTCAAGTGTGGGTAGGCCAAGTGCCCGCTACAGGAAACGGCCCAAAACGCAACCTGGATTCACCACATTTTCACAGTGAAAATTGACCCTCTTTTTACAAAGTGCCTAGCTGTAGATTTTGAACCCTAGCTCTGCCGGCACCTAGGGAAACCCATCAAACCTATACATTTTTCAAAACTAGAGACCCAGGGGAATCAAGCATGGGGTGACTTGTCTGGCTCTCAACAGGTTCTGTTACCCAGAATCCCTTGCAAAGCTCACAATTTGTAAAAATAAACACATTTTCCTCACATTTCTGTGGTGGAATGTTCTGGAATCTGCGTAGATCCACAAAATTCCAAACACCCTGAATTCCCCAAAGTCTTCCAAGAAAAATGGTACCTCACTTGTGTGGGTAGGACTTGTGCCCATGACAGAAAACAGCCCAAAACCCAACTTGGACCCACCACATTTTCACAGTGAAAACAGACCGTTTTGTTTGGAAAGTGCCTAGCTATAGATTTTGAACCCTAGCTCTGCCGGCACCTAGGGAAACCTAGCAAACCTATACATTTTTAAAAACTAGACACGCAGGGGAATCCAGGATGGGGTGATTTATCTGGCTCTCACCAGTTTCTGTTATCCTGAACCCCTTTCAAACCTCAAAATTTGTAATAATAAAACACAATTTCCACACATTTCTGTGGTGGAAAGTTCTGGAATCTGCGTGTATCCACAAAATTCCACCCACCCCGTATTCCCCAAAGTCTTCCGAGAAAAATGTACCTCACTTGTGAGGGTAGGCCTAGTATCCGCGACAGGAAACGGCCCAAAACGCAACGTGGACGCACCACATTTTCACAGTGAAAACGGACCTTTTTTTTTTGCAAAGTGCCTAGCTGTAGATTTTGAACTCTAGCTTTGCCGGCACCTAGGGAAATCTAGCAAAAGTATACATTTTTAAAAAGTAGACATCCAGGGGCATTCAGGATGGGGTGACTTGTCTGGCTCTCACCAGGTTCTGTTACCCAGAATCCCTGGCAAACATCAACATTTATTAAAAAAAAACCACATTTTCCTCACATTTCTCTGGTGGAAAGTTCTGGAATCTGCGTGGATCCACAAAATTACAACCACCCTGAATTCCCCAAAGTCTTTCAAGAAAAATGGTATTCAGGATGGGGTGACTTGTCTGGCTCTCACCAGGTTCTGTTACCCAAAATTCCTTGCAAACCTCAGTATTTGTAAAAAAAAAACATTTTCCTCACATTTCTGTCGTGGAAAGTTCTGGAATCTGCGTGGATCCACAAAATTCCACCCACCCCACATTTACCAAAGTCTTTCGAGAAAAATGGTACCTCACTTGTGTGGGTAGGCCAAGTGCCCGCTACAGGAAACGGCTCAAAACGCAACGTGGATACACCACATTTTCACAGTGAAAATGGACCCTTTTAATGCAAGGTCCCTAGCTGTAGATTTTGAACCCTAGCTCTGCCGGCACCTAGGAAAACCTATCAAACCTATACATTTTTCAAAACTAGACACCCAGGGGAATTAAGGATGGGGTGACTTGTCTGGCTATCAACAGGTTCTGTTACCCAGAATCCCTTGCAAACCTCAACATTTGTAAAAATAAACACATTTTCCTCACATTTCTGTGGTGGAATGTTCTGGAATCTACGTGGATCCACAAAATTCCAACCAGTCTGAATTCCCCAAAGTCTTCCAAGAAAAATGGTACCTCACTTGTGTGGGTAGGACTTGTGCCCATGACAGGAAACAGCCCAAAACCTAACTTGGACACACCACATTTTCACAGTGAAAACAGACCCTTTTATTTGGAAAGTTCCTAGCTATAGATTTTGAACCCTAGCTCTGCCGGCAACTAGGGAAACCTAGCAAACCTATACATTTTTAATAACTAGACACCCAGGGGAATCCAGGATGGGGTGATTTGTCTGGCTCTCACCAGTTTCTGTTACCCAGAACCCCTTTCAAACCTCAAAATTTGTAATAATAAAACACAATTTCCTCACATTTCTGTGGTGGAAAGTTCTGGAATCTGCGTGTATCCACAAACTTCCACCCACCCCGCATTCCCCAAAGTCTTCCGAGAAAAATGTACCTCACTTGTGTGGGTAGGCCAAGTATCCGTGACAGGAAACGGCCCAAAACGCAACGTGGACGCACCACATTTTCACAGTGAAAACGGACTTTTATTTTTGCAAAGTGCCTAGCTGTAGATTTTGAACCCTAGCTCTGCCGGCACCTAGGGAAACCTAGCAAACCTATACATTTTTAAAAACTAGACACCCAGGGGAATCCAGGATGGGGTGATTTGTCTGACTCTCTCTAGTTTCTGTTACCCAGAACCCCTTTCAAACCTCAAAATTTGTAATAATAAAACACAATTTCCTAAAATTTCTGTGGTGAAAAATTCGGGAATCTGCATGAATCCACAAAATTCCACTCACCCCGCATTCCCGAAAGTCTTCCGAGAAAAATAGTACCTCACAAGTCTGGGTAGGCCAAGTGCCCGTGACAGGAAACGGCCCAAAACGCACAGTGGACACAACACATTTTGACAGTGAAAACGGACCCTTTTTTGCAAAGTGCATAGCTGTAGATTTTGAACCCTAGCTCTGCCGGCACCTGGGGAAACCTAGCAAACCTATACATTTTTGAAAACTAGACACTCAGGGGAATCCAGGATGGTGTGACTTGTCTGGCTCTCAATAGGTTCTGCTACCCAGAATCCCTTGCAAACCTCAAAATTTGTAAAAAAAAAAAACACATTTTCCTCACATTTCTGTGGTAGAAACTTATGGAATCTGCGTGGATCCACAAAATTCCAAACACCTTAATTCCCTAAAGTGTTCCAAGACAAATGGTACCTCACTTGTGTGGGTAGGCCTAGTGCCTGCGACAGGAAATGGCCCAAAACGCAACGTGGATGCACCACATTTCCACAGTGAAAACGGACGATTTTTTGTAAAGTGCCTAGCTGTAGATTTTGAAGCCTAGCTCTGCCGGCACCTAGGGAAACCTATCAAACCTATACATTTTTCAAACCTATACACCCAGGGGAATCCACGATGGGGTGACTTGTCTGTCTCTCACCAGGTTCTGCTACCCAGAATCTCTTGCAAACCTCAAAATTTGTAAAAAAAAAAAAACACATTTTCCTCACATTTCTGTGGTGGAAAGTTCTGGAATCTGCGTGGATCCACAAAATTCCAAACACCTTCATTCCCTAAAGTCTTCCAAGAAAAATGGTACCTCACTTGTGTGGGTAGGCCTAGTGCCCGCGACAGGAAACGGCCCAAAACGCAACATGGATACACCACATTTTTATAGTGAAAACTGAACCTTTTTTATGCAAAGTGCCTAGCTGTAGATTTTGAACTCTAGCTCTGCCGGCACCTAGGGAAACCTAGCAAACCTATACATTTTTAAAAGCTAGACACCATGGGGAATTCAGGATGGGGTTACTTGTCTGGCTCTCATCAGGTTCTGTTACCCAGAATTCCTTGCAAACCTCAGAATTTGTCAAAAAACCCACATTTTTCTCATATTTCTGTCGTGGAAAGTTCTGGAATCTGCGTGGATCCACAAAATTCCACCCACCCCGCATTTCCAAAAGTCTTTCGAGAAAAATGGTACCTCACTTGTGTGGGTAGGCCAAGTGCCCGCTACAGGAAACGGCCCAAAACGCAACGTGGATACACCACATTTTCACAGTGAAAATGAACCCTTTTTTTTGCAAGGTGCCTAGCTGTAGATTTTGAACCCTAGCTCTGCCGGCACCTAGGGAAACCTATCAAACCTATACATATTTCAAAACTAGACACGCAGGGGAATCAAGGATGGGGTGACTTGTCTGGCTATCAACAGGTTCTGTTACCCAGAATCCCTTGCAAACCTCAAAATTTGTAAAAATAAACACATTTTCCTCACATTTCTGTGGTGGAATGTTCTGGAATCTGCATGGATACACAAAATTCCAACCAGTCTGAATTCCCCAACGACTTCCAAGAACAATGGTACCTCACTTGTGTGGGTAGGACCTGTGCCCATGACAGGAAACAGCCCAAAACCAAACTTGGACACACCACATTTTCACAGTGAAAATAAACCCTTTTATTTGGAAAATGCCTAGCTATAGATTTTGAACCCTAGCTCTGCCGGCAACTAGGGAAACCTAGCCAATCTATACATTTTTAAAAACTAGACACCCAGGGGAATCCAGTATGGGGTGATTTGTCTGGCTCTCACCAGTTTCTGTTACCCAGAACCCCTTTCAAACCTCAAAATTTGTAATAATAAAACCCAATTTCCTCACATTTCTGGGGTGGAAAGTTCTGGAATCTGCGTGTATCCACAAAATTCCACCCACCCCGCATTCCCCAAAGTCTTCCGAGAAAAATGTACCTAACTTGTGTGGGTAGGCCTAGTATCCGAGACAGGAAACGGCCCAAAACGCGACGTGGACGCACCACATTTTCACAGTGAAACCGGACCTTTATTTTTGCAAAGTGCCTAGCTGTAGATTTTGAACCCTAGCTCTGCCGGCACCTAGGGAAACCTAGCAAACCTATACATTTTTAAAAACTAGACACCAAGGGGAATCCAGTATTGGGTGATTTGTCTGGCTCTCACCAGTTTCTGTTACCCAGAACCCCTTTCAAACCTCAACAATTGTAATAAAACACAATTTCCTAAAATTTCTGTGGCGACAAATTCGGGAATCTGCGTGGATCCACAAAAATCCACTCCCCCCACATTCCCGAAAGTCTTCTGAGAAAAATAGTACCTCACTTGTTTGGGTAGGCCTAGTGCCCGTGACAGGAAACGGCCCAAAACGCAACGTGGACACACCACATTTTCACAGTACAACCTGACCCTTTTTTGCAAAGTGCCTAGCTGTAGATTTTGAACCCTAGCTCTGCCGGCACCTAGGGAAACCTAGCAAACCTATACATTTTTAAAACTAGACACCCAGGGGAATCCAGGATGGGGTGACTTGTCTGGCTCTCACCAGGTTCTGTTAACCAGAATCTCTTGCAAACCTCATAATTTGTCCAAAAAACACATTTTCCTCACATTTCTGTGGTGGAAAGTTCTGGAATCTGCGTGGATCCACAAAATTCCAAACCCCTTCATTCCCTAAAGTCTTCCAAGAAAAATGGTACCTCACTTGTGTGGGTAGGCCTAGTGCCCGCAACAGGAAACGGCCCAAAACGCAACGTGGATACACCACATTTTCACAGTGAAAACTGACCCTTTTTTATGCAAAGTGCCTAGCTGTAGATTTTGAACCCTAGCTCTGCCGGCACCTAGGGAAACCTAGCAAACCTATACATTTTTCAAAACTAGACACCCAGGGGAATCACGGATGGCGTGACTTGTCTGGCTCTCACCAGGTTCTGCTACCCAGAATCCCTTGCAAACATCAAAATGTGTAAAAATAAACACATTTTCCTCACATTTCTGTGGTGGAATGTTCTGGAATCTGCGTGGATCCACAAAATTCCAACTACCCTGAATTTCCCAATGTCTTCCAAGAAAAATGGTACCTCACTTGTGTGGGTAGGACTTGTGCCCATGACAGGAAACAGCCCAAAACCCAACTTGGATACACCACATTTTCACAGTGAAAACAGACCCTTTTGTTTGGAAAGTGCCTAGCTATAGATTTTGAACCCTAGCTCTGCCGGCACCTAGGGAAACCAAGCATACCTATACATTTTTAAAAACTAGACACCCAGGGGAATCCAGGATGGGGTGATTTGTCTGGCTCTCACCAGTTTCTGTTACCCAGAACCCCTTTCAAACCTCAAAATTTGTAATAATAAAACACAATATCCTCACATTTCTGTGGTGGAAAGTTCTGGAATCTGCGTGTATCCACAAAATTCCACCCACCCCGTATTCCCCAAAGTCTTCAGAGAAAAATGTACCTCACTTGTGTGGTTAGGCCTAGTATCCGCGACAGGAAACGTCCCAAAACGCAACGTGGACGCACCACATTTTCACAGTGAAAACGGACCTTTTTTTGCAAAGTGCCTAGCTGTAGATTTTGAACTCTAGCTCTGCCGGCACCTAGGGAAACCTAGCAAAAGTATACATTTTTAAAAACTAGACACCCAGGGGAATTCAGGATGGGGTGACTTGTATGGCTCTCACCAGGTTCTGTTACCCAGAATCCCTTCCAAACCTCAGAATTTGTCAAAAAACCCACATTTTCCTCACATTTCTGTCGTGTAAAGTTCTGGAATCTGCGTGTATCCACAAAATTCCACCCACCCCGCATTCCCCAAAGTCTTCCGAGAAAAATGTACCTCACTTGTGTGGGTAGGCCAAGTATCCGTGACAGGAAACGGCCCAAAACGCAACGTGGACGCACCACATTTTCACAGTGAAAACGGACCTTTATTTTTGCAAAGTGCCTAGCTGTAGATTTTGAACCCTAGCTCTGCCGGCACCTAGGGAAACCTAGCAAACCTATACATTTTTAAAAACTAGACACCCAGGGGAATCCAGGATGGGTTGATTTGTCTGACTCTCTCTAGTTTCTGTTACGCAGAACCCCTTTCAAACCTCAAAATTTGTAATAATAAAACACAATTTCCTAAAATTTCTGTGGTGAAAATTTCGGGAATCTGCATGAATCCACAAAATTCCACTCACCCCACATTCCCGAAAGTCTTCCAAGAAAAATAGTACCTCACAGGTCTGGGTAGGCCAAGTGCCCGTGACAGGAAACGGCCCAAAACGCACAGTGGACACAACAAATTTTGACAGTGAAAACGGACCATTTTTTGCAAAGTGCCTAGCTGTAGATTTTGAACCCTAGCTCTGCCGGCACCTGGGGAAACCTAGCAAACCTATACATTTTTGAAAACTAGACACCCAGGGGAATCCAGGATGGTGTGACTTGTCTGGCTGTCAATAGGTTCTGCTACCCAGAATCCCTTGCAAACCTCAAAATTTGTAAAAAAAAACACATTTTCCTCACATTTCTGTGGTGGAAAGTTCTGGAATCTGCGTGGATCCACAAAATTCCACCCACCCCGCATTTCCCAAAGTCTTTCGAGAAAAATGGTACCTCACTTGTGTGGGTAGGCCAAGGGCCCGCTACAGGAAACGGCCCAAAACGCAACGTGAATACACCACATTTTCACAGTGAAAATGGACCCATTTTTTGCAAGGTGCCTAGCTGTAGGTTTTGAACGCTAGCTCTACCGGCACCTTGGTAAACCTAGCAAACCTATACATTTTTGAAAACTAGACACCAAGGGGAATCCAGGATGGGGTGACTTGTCTGGCTCTCAACAGGTTCTGCTACCCAGAATCCCTTGCAAACCTCAACATTTGTAGATAAAAAAACAAATTTTTCTCACATTTCTGTGGTGGAAAGTTATGGAATCTGAGTGGATCCACAAAATTCCAAACACCTTCATTCCCTAAAGTCTTCCAAGAAAAATGGTACCTCACTTGTGTGGGTAGGCCTAGTGCCCGCGACAGGAAACGGCCCAAAACGCAACGTGGATACACCACATTTTCACAGTGAAAACTGACCCTTTTTTATGCAAAGTGCCTAGCTGTAGATTTTGAACTCTAGCTCTGCCGGCACCTAGGGAAACCTAGCAAACCTATATATTTTTAAAAGCTAGACACCATGGGGAATTCAGGATGGGGTTACTTGTCTGGCTCTCACCAGTTTCTGTTACCCAGAATTCCTTGCAAACCTCAGAATTTGTCAAAAAACCCACATTTTTCTCACATTTCTGTCGTGGAAAGTTCTGGAATCTGCGTGGATCCACAAAATTCCACCCACCCCGCATTCCCCAAAGTCTTCCGAGAAAAATGTACCTCACTTGTGTGGGTAGGCCAAGTATCCGTGACAGGAAACGGCCCAAAACGCAACGTGGACGCACCACATTTTCACAGTGAAAACGGACCTTTATTTTTGCAAAGTGCCTAGCTGTAGATTTTGAACCTTAGCTCTGCCGGCACCTAGGGAAACCTAGCAAACCTATACATTTTTAAAAACTAGACACCCAGGGGAATCCAGGATGGGGTGATTTGTCTGACTCTCTCTAGTTTCTGTTACGCAGAACCCCTTTCAAACCTCAAAATTTGTAATAATAAAACACAATTTCCTAAAATTTCTGTGGTGAAAAATTCGGGAATCTGCATGAATCCACAAAATTCCACTCACCCCGCATTCCCGAAAGTCTTCCAAGAAAAATAGTACCTCACAAGTCTGGGTAGGCCAAGTGCCCGTGACAGGAAACGGCCCAAAACGCACAGTGGACACAACACATTTTGACAGTGAAAACGGACCCTTTTTTGCAAAGTGCCTAGCTGTAGATTTTGAACCCTAGCTCTGCCGGCACCTGGGGAAACCTAGCAAACCTATACATTTTTGAAAACTAGACACCCAGGGGAATCCAGGATGGTGTGACTTGTCTGGCTCTCAATAGGTTCTGCTACCCAGAATCCCTTGCAAACCTCAAAATTTGTAAAACAAAAAAACACATTTTCCTCACATTTCTGTGGTAGAAACTTATGGAATCTGCGTGGATCCACAAAATTCCAAACACCTTAATTCCCTAAAGTGTTCCAAGACAAATGGTACCTCACTTGTGTGGGTAGGCCTAGTGCCCGCGACAGGAAATGGCCCAAAACGCAACGTGGATGCACCACATTTCCACAGTGAAAACGGACGCTTTTTGCAAAGTGCCTAGCTGTAGATTTTGAAGCCTAGCTCTGCCGGCACCTAGGGAAACCTATCAAAGCTATACATTTTTCAAACCTATACACCCAGGGGAATCCACGATGGGGTGACTTGTCTGGCTCTCAATAGGTTCTGCTACCCAGAATCCCTTGCAAACCTCAAAATTTGTAAAAAAAACAAAACACATTTTCCTCACATTTCTGTGGTGGAAAGTTCTGGAATCTGCGTGGATCCACAAAATTCCAAACACCTTCATTCCCTAAAGTCTTCCAAGAAAAATGGTACCTCACTTGTGTGGGTAGGCCTAGTGCCCGCGACAGGAAACGGCCCAAAACGCAACATGGATACACCACATTTTTATAGTGAAAACTGAACCTTTTTTATGCAAAGTGCCTAGCTGTAGATTTTGAACTCTAGCTCTGCCGGCACCTAGGGAAACCTTGCAAACCTATACATTTTTAAAAGCTAGACACCAAGGGGAATTCAGGATGGGGTTACTTGTCTGGCTGTTACCCAGAATTCCTTGGAAACCTCAGAATTTGTCAAAAAACCCACATTTGTCTCACATTTCTGTTGTGGAAAGTTCTGGAATCTGCGTGGATCCACAAAATTCCACCCACCCCGCATTTCCCAAAGTCTTTCGAGAAAAATGGTACCTCACTTGTGTGGGTAGGCCAAGTGCCCGCTACAGGAAACGGCCCAAAACGCAACGTGGATACACCACATTTTCACAGTGAAAATGGACCCTTTTTTTTGCAAGGTGCCTAGCTGTAGATTTTGAACCCTAGCTCTGCCGGCACCTAGGTAAACCTATCAAACCTATACATATTTCAAAACTAGACACGCAGGGGAATCAAGGATGGGGTGACTTGTCTGGCTATCAACAGGTTCTGTTACCCAGAATCCCTTGCAAACCTCAAAATCTGTAAAAATAAACACATTTTCCTCACATTTCTGTGGTGGAATGTTCTGGAATCTGCATGGATCCACAAAATTCCAACCAGTCTGTATTCCCCAAAGACTTCCAAGAACAATGGTACCTCACTTGTGTGGGTAGGACCTGTGCCCATGACAGGAAACAGCCCAAAACCCAACTTGGACACACCACATTTTCACAGTGAAAATAAACCCTTTTATTTGGAAAATGCCTAGCTATAGATTTTGAACAGTAGCTCTGCCGGCAACTAGGGAAACCTAGCCAATCTATACATTTTTAAAAACTAGACACCCAGGGGAATCCAGTATGGGGTGATTTGTCTGGCTCTCACCAGTTTCTGTTACCCAGAACCCCTTTCAAACCTCAAAATTTGTAATAATAAAACACAATTTCCTCACATTTCTGTGGTGGAAAGTTCTGGAATCTGCGTGTATCCACAAAATTCCACCCACCCCGCATTCCTCAAAGTCTTCCGAGAAAAATGTACCTCACTTGTGTGGGTAGGCCTAGTATCCGCGACAGGAAACGGCCCAAAACGCGACGTGGACTCACCACATTTTCACAGTGAAACCGGACCTTTATTTTTGCAAAGTGCCTAGCTGTAGATTTTGAACCCTAGCTCTGCCGGCACCTAGGGAAACCTAGCAAACCTATACATTTTTAAAAACTAGACACCAAGGGGAATCCAGTATTGGGTGATTTGTCTGGCTCTCACCAGTTTCTGTTACCCAGAACCCCTTTCAAACCTCAACAATTGTAATAAAACACAATTTCCTAAAATTTCTGTGGCGACAAATTCGGGAATCTGCGTGGATCCACAAAAATCCACTCCCCCACATTCCCGAAAGTCTTCTGAGAAAAATAGTACCTCACTTGTTTGGGTAGGCCTAGTGCCCGTGACAGGAAACGGCCCAAAACGCAACGTGGACACACCACATTTTCACAGTAAAAACTGACCCTTTTTTGCAAAGTGCCTAGCTGTAGATTTTGAACCCTAGCTCTGCCGGCACCTAGGGAAACCTAGCAAACCTATACATTTTTAAAACTAGACACCCAGGGGAATCCAGGATGGGGTGACTTGTCTGGCTCTCACCAGGTTCTGTTAACCAGAATCTCTTGCAAACCTCATAATTTGTCCAAAAAACACATTTTCCTCACATTTCTGTGGTGGAAAGTTCTGGAATCTGCGTGGATCCACAAAATTCCAAACCCCTTAATTCCCTAAAGTCTTCCAAGAAAAATGGTACCTCACTTGTGTGGGTAGGCCTAGTGCCCGCAACAGGAAACGGCCCAAAACGCAACGTGGATACACCACATTTTCACAGTGAAAACTGACCCTTTTTTATGCAAAGTGCCTAGCTGTAGATTTTGAACCCTAGCTCTGCCGGCACCTAGGGAAACCTAGCAAACCTATACATTTTTCAAAACTAGACACCCAGGGGAATCACGGATGGCGTGACTTGTCTGGCTCTCACCAGGTTCTGCTACCCAGAATCCCTTGCAAACATCAAAATGTGTAAAAATAAACACATTTTCCTCACATTTCTGTGGTGGAATGTTCTGGAATCTGCGTGGATCCACAAAATTCCAACTACCCTGAATTTCCCAATGTCTTCCAAGAAAAATGGTACCTCACTTGTGTGGGTAGGACTTGTGCCCATGACAGGAAACAGCCCAAAACCCAACTTGGATACACCACATTTTCACAGTGAAAACAGACCCTTTTGTTTGGAAAGTGCCTAGCTATAGATTTTGAACCCTAGCTCTGCCGGCACCTAGGTAAACCAAGCATACCTATACATTTTTAAAAACTAGACACCCAGGGGAATCCAGGATGGGGTGATTTGTCTGGCTCTCACCAGTTTCTGTTACCCAGAACCCCTTTCAAACCTCAAAATTTGTAATAATAAAACACAATATCCTCACATTTCTGTGGTGGAAAGTTCCGGAATCTGCGTGTATCCACAAAATTCCACCCACCCCGTATTCCCCAAAGTCTTCAGAGAAAAATGTACCTCACTTGTGTGGTTAGGCCTAGTATCCGCGACAGGAAACGTCCCAAAACGCAACGTGGACGCACCACATTTTCACAGTGAAAACGGACCTTTTTTTTGCAAAGTGCCTAGCTGTAGATTTTGAACTCTAGCTCTGCCGGCACCTAGGGAAACCTAGCAAAAGTATACATTTTTAAAAACTAGACACCCAGGGGAATTCAGGATGGGGTGACTTGTATGGCTCTCACCAGGTTCTGTTACCCAGAATCCCTTCCAAACCTCAGAATTTGTCAAAAAACCCACATTTTCCTCACATTTCTGTCGTGTAAAGTTCTGGAATCTGCGTGTATCCACAAAATTCCACCCACCCCGCATTCCCCAAAGTCTTCCGAGAAAAATGTACCTCACTTGTGTGGGTAGGCCAAGTATCCGTGACAGGAAACGGCCCAAAACGCAACGTGGACGCACCACATTTTCACAGTGAAAACGGACCTTTATTTTTGCAAAGTGCCTAGCTGTAGATTTTGAACCCTAGCTCTGCCGGCACCTAGGGAAACCTAGCAAACCTATACATTTTTAAAAACTAGACACCCAGGGGAATCCAGGATGGGTTGATTTGTCTGACTATCTCTAGTTTCTGTTACGCAGAACCCCTTTCAAACCTCAAAATTTGTAATAATAAAACACAATTTCCTAAAATTTCGGTGGTGAAAATTTCGGGAATCTGCATGAATCCACAAAATTCCACTCACCCCACATTCCCGAAAGTCTTCCAAGAAAAATAGTACCTCACAAGTCTGGGTAGGCCAAGTGCCCGTGACAGGAAACGGCCCAAAACGCACAGTGGACACAACAAACTTTGACAGTGAAAACGGACCATTTTTTGCAAAGTGCCTAGCTGTAGATTTTGAACCCTAGCTCTGCCGGCACCTGGGGAAACCTAGCAAACCTATACATTTTTGAAAACTAGACACCCAGGGGAATCCAGGATGGTGTGACTTGTCTGGCTGTCAATAGGTTCTGCTACCCAGAATCCCTTGCAAACCTCAAAATTTGTAAAAAAAAACACATTTTCCTCACATTTCTGTGGTGGAAAGTTCTGGAATCTGCGTGGATCCACAAAATTCCACCCACCCCGCATTTCCCAAAGTCTTTCGAGAAAAATGGTACCTCACTTGTGTGGGTAGGCCAAGGGCCCGCTACAGGAAACGGCCCAAAACGCAACGTGAATACACCACATTTTCACAGTGAAAATGGACCCATTTTTTGCAAGGTGCCTAGCTGTAGGTTTTGAACGCTAGCTCTACCGGCACCTTGGTAAACCTAGCAAACCTATACATTTTTGAAAACTAGACACCAAGGGGAATCCAGGATGGGGTGACTTGTCTGGCTCTCAACAGGTTCTGCTACCCAGAATCCCTTGCAAACCTCAACATTTGTAGATAAAAAAACAAATTTTTCTCACATTTCTGTGGTGGAAAGTTATGGAATCTGAGTGGATCCACAAAATTCCAAACACCTTCATTCCCTAAAGTCTTCCAAGAAAAATGGTACCTCACTTGTGTGGGTAGGCCTAGTGCCCGCGACAGGAAACGGCCCAAAACGCAACGTGGATACACCACATTTTCACAGTGAAAACTGACCCTTTTTTATGCAAAGTGCCTAGCTGTAGATTTTGAACTCTAGCTCTGCCGGCACCTAGGGAAACCTAGCAAACCTATATATTTTTAAAAGCTAGACACCATGGGGAATTCAGGATGGGGTTACTTGTCTGGCTCTCACCAGTTTCTGTTACCCAGAATTCCTTGCAAACCTCAGAATTTGTCAAAAAACCCACATTTTTCTCACATTTCTGTCGTGGAAAGTTCTGGAATCTGCGTGGATCCACAAAATTCCACCCACCCCGCATTCCCCAAAGTCTTCCGAGAAAAATGTACCTCACTTGTGTGGGTAGGCCAAGTATCCGTGACAGGAAACGGCCCAAAACGCAACGTGGACGCACCACATTTTCACAGTGAAAACGGACCTTTATTTTTGCAAAGTGCCTAGCTGTAGATTTTGAACCCTAGCTCTGCCGGCACCTAGGGAAACCTAGCAAACCTATACATTTTTAAAAACTAGACACCCAGGGGAATCCAGGATGGGGTGATTTGTCTGACTCTCTCTAGTTTCTGTTACGCAGAACCCCTTTCAAACCTAAAAATTTGTAATAATAAAACACAATTTCCTAAAATTTCTGTGGTGAAAAATTCGGGAATCTGCATGAATCCACAAAATTCCACTCACCCCGCATTCCCGAAAGTCTTCCAAGAAAAATAGTACCTCACAAGTCTGGGTAGGCCAAGTGCCCGTGACAGGAAACGGCCCAAAACGCACAGTGGACACAACACATTTTGACAGTGAAAACGGACCCTTTTTTGCAAAGTGCCTAGCTGTAGATTTTGAACCCTAGCTCTGCCGGCACCTGGGGAAACCTAGCAAACCTATACATTTTTGAAAACTAGACACCCAGGGGAATCCAGGATGGTGTGACTTGTCTGGCTCTCAATAGGTTCTGCTACCCAGAATCCCTTGCAAACCTCAAAATTTGTAAAACAAAAAAACACATTTTCCTCACATTTCTGTGGTAGAAACTTATGGAATCTGCGTGGATCCACAAAATTCCAAACACCTTAATTCCCTAAAGTGTTCCAAGACAAATGGTACCTCACTTGTGTGGGTAGGCCTAGTGCCCGCGACAGGAAATGGCCCAAAACGCAACGTGGATGCACCACATTTCCACAGTGAAAACGGACGCTTTTTTGCAAAGTGCCTAGCTGTAGATTTTGAAGCCTAGCTCTGCCGGCACCTCGGGAAACCTATCAAACCTATACATTTTTCAAACCTATACACCCAGGGGAATCCACGATGGGGTGACTTGTCTGGCTCTCAATAGGTTCTGCTACCCAGAATCCCTTGCAAACCTCAAAATTTGTAAAAAAACAAAACACATTTTCCTCACATTTCTGTGGTGGAAAGTTCTGGAATCTGCGTGGATCCACAAAATTCCAAACACCTTCATTCCCTAAAGTCTTCCAAGAAAAATGGTACCTCACTTGTGTGGGTAGGCCTAGTGCCCGCGACAGGAAACGGCCCAAAACGCAACATGGATACACCACATTTTTATAGTGAAAACTGAACCTTTTTTATGCAAAGTGCCTAGCTGTAGATTTTGAACTCTAGCTCTGCCGGCACCTAGGGAAACCTTGCAAACCTATACATTTTTAAAAGCTAGACACCAAGGGGAATTCAGGATGGGGTTACTTGTCTGGCTCTCACCAGGTTCTGTTACCCAGAATTCCTTGGAAACCTCAGAATTTGTCAAAAAACCCACATTTGTCTCACATTTCTGTTGTGGAAAGTTCTGGAATCTGCGTGGATCCACAAAATTCCACCCACCCCGCATTTCCCAAAGTCTTTCGAGAAAATGGTACCTCACTTGTGTGGGTAGGCCAAGTGCCCGCTACAGGAAACGGCCCAAAACGCAACGTGGATACACCACATTTTCACAGTGAAAATGGACCCTTTTTTTGCAAGGTGCCTAGCTGTAGATTTTGAACCCTAGCTCTGCCGGCACCTAGGGAAACCTATCAAACCTATACATATTTCAAAACTAGACACGCAGGGGAATCAAGGATGGGGTGACTTGTCTGGCTATCAACAGGTTCTGTTACCCAGAATCCCTTGCAAACCTCAAAATTTGTAAAAATAAACACATTTTCCTCACATTTCTGTGGTGGAATGTTCTGGAATCTGCATGGATCCACAAAATTCCAACCAGTCTGTATTCCCCAAAGACTTCCAAGAACAATGGTACCTCACTTGTGTGGGTAGGACCTGTGCCCATGACAGGAAACAGCCCAAAACCCAACTTGGACACACCACATTTTCACAGTGAAAATAAACCCTTTTATTTGGAAAATGCCTAGCTATAGATTTTGAACCGTAGCTCTGCCGGCAACTAGGGAAACCTAGCCAATCTATACATTTTTAAAAACTAGACACCCAGGGGAATCCAGTATGGGGTGATTTGTCTGGCTCTCACCAGTTTCTGTTACCCAGAACCCCTTTCAAACCTCAAAATTTGTAATAATAAAACACAATTTCCTCACATTTCTGTGGTGGAAAGTTCTGGAATCTGCGTGTATCCACAAAATTCCACCCACCCCGCATTCCCCAAAGTCTTCCGAGAAAAATGTACCTCACTTGTGTGGGTAGGCCTAGTATCCGCGACAGGAAACGGCCCAAAACGCGACGTGGACGCACCACATTTTCACAGTGAAAACGGACCTTTATTTTTGCAAAGTGCCTAGCTGTAGATTTTGAACCCTAGCTCTGCCGGCACCTAGGGAAACCTAGCAAACCTATACATTTTTAAAAACTAGACACCCAGGGGAATCCAGTATGGGGTGATTTGTCTGGCTCTCACCAGTTTCTGTTACCCAGAACCCCTTTCAAACCTCAACAATTGTAATAATAAAACACAATTTCCTAAAATTTCTGTGGCTTAAAATTCGGGAATCTGCGTGGATCCACAAAAATCCACTCCCCCCACATTCCCGAAAGTCTTCTGAGAAAAATAGTACCTCACTTGTTTGGGTAGGCCTAGTGCCCGTGACAGGAAACGGCCCAAAACGCAACGTGGACACACCACATTTTCACAGTAAAAACTGACCCTTTTTTGCAAAGTGCCTAGCTGTAGATTTTGAACCCTAGCTCTGCCGGCACCTAGGGAAACCTAGCAAACCTATACATTTTTTAAAACTAGACACTCAGGGGAATCCAGGATGGGGTGACTTGTCTGGCTCTCACCAGGTTCTGTTACCCAGAATCTCTTGCAAACCTCATAATTTGTCCAAAAAACACATTTTCCTCACATTTCTGTGGTGGAAAGTTCTGGAATCTGCGTGGATCCACAAAATTCCAAACCCCTTCATTCCCTAAAGTCTTCCAAGAAAAATGGTACCTCACTTGTGTGGGTAGGCCTAGTGCCCGCAACAGGAAACGGCCCAAAACTCAACGTGGGTACACCACATTTTCACAGTGAAAACTGACCCTTTTTTATGCAAAGTGCCTAGCTGTAGATTTTGAACCCTAGCTCTGCCGGCACCTAGGGAAACCTAGCAAACCTATACATTTTTCAAAACTAGACACCCAGGGGAATCACGGATGGCGTGACTTGTCTTGCTCTCACCAGGTCCTGCTACCCAGAATCCCTTGCAAACATCAAAATGTGTAAAAATAAACACATTTTCCTCACATTTCTGTGGTGGAATGTTCTGGAATCTGCGTGGATCCACAAAATTCCAACCACCCTGAATTCCCCAATGTCTTCCACGAAAAATGGTACCTCACTTGTGTGGGTAGGACTTGTGCCCATGACAGGAAACAGCCCAAAACCCAACTTGGATACACCACATTTTACAGTGAAAACGGACCTTTATTTTTGCAAAGTGCCTAGCTGTAGATTTTGAACCCTAGCTCTGCCGGCACCTGGGGAAACCTAGCAAACCTATACATTTTTGAAAACTAGACACCCAGGGGAATCCAGGATGGTGTGACTTGTCTGGCTCTCAATAGGTTCTGCTACCCAGAATCCCTTGCAAACCTCAAAATTTGTAAAACAAAAAAACACATTTTCCTCACATTTCTGTGGTAGAAACTTATGGAATCTTCGTGGATCCACAAAATTCCAAACACCTTAATTCCCTAAAGTGTTCCAAGACAAATGGTACCTCACTTGTGTGGGTAGGCCTAGTGCCCGCGACAGGAAATGGCCCAAAACGCAACGTGGATGCACCACATTTCCACAGTGAAAACGGACGCTTTTTTGCAAAGTGCCTAGCTGTAGATTTTGAAGCCTAGCTCTGCCGGCACCTAGGGAAACCTATCAAAGCTATACATTTTTCAAACCTATACACCCAGGGGAATCCACGATGGGGTGAATTGTCTGGCTCTCAATAGGTTCTGCTACCCAGAATCCCTTGCAAACCTCAAAATTTGTAAAAAAAAACAAAACACATTTTCCTCACATTTCTGTGGTGGAAAGTTCTGGAATCTGCGTGGATCCACAAAATTCCAAACACCTTCATTCCCTAAAGTCTTCCAAGAAAAATGGTACCTCACTTGTGTGGGTAGGCCTAGTGCCCGCGACAGGAAACGGCCCAAAACGCAACATGGATACACCACATTTTTATAGTGAAAACTGAACCTTTTTTATGCAAAGTGCCTAGCTGTAGATTTTTGAACTCTAGCTCTGCCGGCACCTAGGGAAACCTTGCAAACCTATACATTTTTAAAAGCTAGACACCAAGGGGAATTCAGGATGGGGTTACTTGTCTGGCTCTCACCAGGTTCTGTTACCCAGAATTCCTTGGAAACCTCAGAATTTGTAAAAATAAACACATTTTCCTCACATTTCTGTGGTGGAAAGTTCTGGAATCTGCGTGGATCCA
This sequence comes from Calotriton arnoldi, assembly GCA_963921515.1. Lineage (NCBI taxonomy): Eukaryota > Metazoa > Chordata > Amphibia > Caudata > Salamandridae > Calotriton > Calotriton arnoldi. The sequence continues at coordinate 132,145 of CAWUFW010014475.1, read as the reverse complement.
CAAAATTCCACCCACCCCGCATTTCCCAAAGTCTTTCGAGAAAAATGGTACCTCACTTGTGTGGGTAGGCCAAGTGCCCGCTACAGGAAACGGCCCAAAACGCAACGTGGATACACCACATTTTCACAGTGAAAATGGACCCTTTTTTTTGCAAGGTGCCTAGCTGTAGATTTTGAACCCTAGCTCTGCCGGCACCTAGGGAAACCTATCAAACCTATACATATTTCAAAACTAGACACGCAGGGGAATCAAGGATGGGGTGACTTGTCTGGCTATCAACAGGTTCTGTTACCCAGAATCCCTTGCAAACCTCAAAATTTGTAAAAATAAACACATTTTCCTCACATTTCTGTGGTGGAATGTTCTGGAATCTGCATGGATCCACAAAATTCCAACCAGTCTGTATTCCCCAAAGACTTCCAAGAACAATGGTACCTCACTTGTGTGGGTAGGACCTGTGCCCATGACAGGAAACAGCCCAAAACCCAACTTGGACACACCACATTTTCACAGTGAAAATAAACCCTTTTATTTGGAAAATGCCTAGCTATAGATTTTGAACCGTAGCTCTGCCGGCAACTAGGGAAACCTAGCCAATCTATACATTTTTAAAAACTAGACACCCAGGGGAATCCAGTATGGGGTGATTTGTCTGGCTCTCACCAGTTTCTGTTACCCAGAACCCCTTTCAAACCTCAAAATTTGTAATAATAAAACACAATTTCCTCACATTTCTGTGGTGGAAAGTTCTGGAATCTGCGTGTATCCACAAAATTCCACCCACCCCGCATTCCTCAAAGTCTTCCGAGAAAAATGTACCTCACTTGTGTGGGTAGGCCTAGTATCCGCGACAGGAAACGGCCCAAAACGCGACGTGGACGCACCACATTTTCACAGTGAAACCGGACCTTTATTTTTGCAAAGTGCCTAGCTGTAGATTTTGAACCCTAGCTCTGCCGGCACCTAGGGAAACCTAGCAAACCTATACATTTTTAAAAACTAGACACCAAGGGGAATCCAGTATTGGGTGATTTGTCTGGCTCTCACCAGTTTCTGTTACCCAGAACCCCTTTCAAACCTCAACAATTGTAATAAAACACAATTTCCTAAAATTTCTGTGGCGACAAATTCGGGAATCTGCGTGGATCCACAAAAATCCACTCCCCCCACATTCCCGAAAGTCTTCTGAGAAAAATAGTACCTCACTTGTTTGGGTAGGCCTAGTGCCCGTGACAGGAAACGGCCCAAAACGCAACGTGGACACACCACATTTTCACAGTAAAAACTGACCCTTTTTTGCAAAGTGCCTAGCTGTAGATTTTGAACCCTAGCTCTGCCGGCACCTAGGAAACCTAGCAAACCTATACATTTTTAAAACTAGACACCCAGGGGAATCCAGGATGGGGTGACTTGTCTGGCTCTCACCAGGTTCTGTTAACCAGAATCTCTTGCAAACCTCATAATTTGTCCAAAAACACATTTTCCTCACATTTCTGTGGTGGAAAGTTCTGGAATCTGCGTGGATCCACAAAATTCCAAACCCCTTCATTCCCTAAAGTCTTCCAAGAAAAATGGTACCTCACTTGTGTGGGTAGGCCTAGTGCCCGCAACAGGAAACGGCCCAAAACGCAACGTGGATACACCACATTTTCACAGTGAAAACTGACCCTTTTTTATGCAAAGTGCCTAGCTGTAGATTTTGAACCCTAGCTCTGCCGGCACCTAGGGAAACCTAGCAAACCTATACATTTTTCAAAACTAGACACCCAGGGGAATCACGGATGGCGTGACTTGTCTGGCTCTCACCAGGTTCTGCTACCCAGAATCCCTTGCAAACATCAAAATGTGTAAAAATAAACACATTTTCCTCACATTTCTGTGGTGGAATGTTCTGGAATCTGCGTGGATCCACAAAATTCCAACTACCCTGAATTTCCCAATGTCTTCCAAGAAAAATGGTACCTCACTTGTGTGGGTAGGACTTGTGCCCATGACAGGAAACAGCCCAAAACCCAACTTGGATACACCACATTTTCACAGTGAAAACAGACCCTTTTGTTTGGAAAGTGCCTAGCTATAGATTTTGAACCCTAGCTCTGCCGGCACCTAGGGAAACCAAGCATACCTATACATTTTTAAAAACTAGACACCCAGGGGAATCCAGGATGGGGTGATTTGTCTGGCTCTCACCAGTTTCTGTTACCCAGAACCCCTTTCAAACCTCAAAATTTGTAATAATAAAACACAATATCCTCACATTTCTGTGGTGGAAAGTTCCGGAATCTGCGTGTATCCACAAAATTCCACCCACCCCGTATTCCCCAAAGTCTTCAGAGAAAAATGTACCTCACTTGTGTGGTTAGGCCTAGTATCCGCGACAGGAAACGTCCCAAAACGCAACGTGGACGCACCACATTTTCACAGTGAAAACGGACCTTTTTTTTTGCAAAGTGCCTAGCTGTAGATTTTGAACTCTAGCTCTGCCGGCACCTAGGGAAACCTAGCAAAAGTATACATTTTTAAAAACTAGACACCCAGGGAATTCAGGATGGGGTGACTTGTATGGCTCTCACCAGGTTCTGTTACCCAGAATCCCTTCCAAACCTCAGAATTTGTCAAAAAACCCACATTTTCCTCACATTTCTGTCGTGTAAAGTTCTGGAATCTGCGTGTATCCACAAAATTCCACCCACCCCGCATTCCCCAAAGTCTTCCGAGAAAAATGTACCTCACTTGTGTGGGTAGGCCAAGTATCCGTGACAGGAAACGGCCCAAAACGCAACGTGGACGCACCACATTTTCACAGTGAAAACGGACCTTTATTTTTGCAAAGTGCCTAGCTGTAGATTTTGAACCCTAGCTCTGCCGGCACCTAGGGAAACCTAGCAAACCTATACATTTTTAAAAACTAGACACCCAGGGGAATCCAGGATGGGTTGATTTGTCTGACTCTCTCTAGTTTCTGTTACGCAGAACCCCTTTCAAACCTCAAAATTTGTAATAATAAAACACAATTTCCTAAAATTTCTGTGGTGAAAATTTCGGGAATCTGCATGAATCCACAAAATTCCACTCACCCCACATTCCCGAAAGTCTTCCAAGAAAAATAGTACCTCACAAGTCTGGGTAGGCCAAGTGCCCGTGACAGGAAACGGCCCAAAACGCACAGTGGACACAACAAATTTTGACAGTGAAAACGGACCATTTTTTGCAAAGTGCCTAGCTGTAGATTTTGAACCCTAGCTCTGCCGGCACCTGGGGAAACCTAGCAAACCTATACATTTTTGAGAACTAGACACCCAGGGGAATCCAGGATGGTGTGACTTGTCTGGCTGTCAATAGGTTCTGCTACCCAGAATCCCTTGCAAACCTCAAAATTTGTAAAAAAAAACACATTTTCCTCACATTTCTGTGGTGGAAAGTTCTGGAATCTGCGTGGATCCACAAAATTCCACCCACCCCGCATTTCCCAAAGTCTTTCGAGAAAAATGGTACCTCACTTGTGTGGGTAGGCTAAGGGCCGGCTACAGGAAACGGCCCAAAACGCAACGTGAATACACCACATTTTCACAGTGAAAATGGACCCATTTTTTGCAAGGTGCCTAGCTGTAGGTTTTGAACGCTAGCTCTACCGGCACCTTGGTAAACCTAGCAAACCTATACATTTTTGAAAACTAGACACCAAGGGGAATCCAGGATGGGGTGACTTGTCTGGCTCTCAACAGGTTCTGCTACCCAGAATCCCTTGCAAACCTCAACATTTGTAGATAAAAAAACAAATTTTTCTCACATTTCTGTGGTGGAAAGTTATGGAATCTGAGTGGATCCACAAAATTCCAAACACCTTCATTCCCTAAAGTCTTCCAAGAAAAATGGTACCTCACTTGTGTGGGTAGGCCTAGTGCCCGTGACAGGAAACGGCCCAAAACGCAACGTGGACGCACCACATTTTCACAGTGAAAACGGACCTTTATTTTTGCAAAGTGCCTAGCTGTAGATTTTGAACTCTAGCTCTGCCGGCACCTAGGGAAACCTAGCAAACCTATATATTTTTAAAAGCTAGACACCATGGGGAATTCAGGATGGGGTTACTTGTCTGGCTCTCACCAGTTTCTGTTACCCAGAATTCCTTGCAAACCTCAGAATTTGTCAAAAAACCCACATTTTTCTCACATTTCTGTCGTGGAAAGTTCTGGAATCTGCGTGGATCCACAAAATTCCACCCACCCCGCATTCCCCAAAGTCTTCCGAGAAAAATGTACCTCACTTGTGTGGGTAGGCCAAGTATCCGTGACAGGAAACGGCCCAAAACGCAACGTGGACGCACCACATTTTCACAGTGAAAACGGACCTTTATTTTTGCAAAGTGCCTAGCTGTAGATTTTGAACCCTAGCTCTGCCGGCACCTAGGGAAACCTAGCAAACCTATACATTTTTAAAAACTAGACACCCAGGGGAATCCAGGATGGGGTGATTTGTCTGACTCTCTCTAGTTTCTGTTACGCAGAACCCCTTTCAAACCTAAAAATTTGTAATAATAAAACACAATTTCCTAAAATTTCTGTGGTGAAAAATTCGGGAATCTGCATGAATCCACAAAATTCCACTCACCCCGCATTCCCGAAAGTCTTCCAAGAAAAATAGTACCTCACAAGTCTGGGTAGGCCAAGTGCCCGTGACAGGAAATGGCCCAAAACGCACAGTGGACACAACACATTTTGACAGTGAAAACGGACCCTTTTTTGCAAAGTGCCTAGCTGTAGATTTTGAACCCTAGCTCTGCCGGCACCTGGGGAAACCTAGCAAACCTATACATTTTTGAAAACTAGACACCCAGGGGAATCCAGGATGGTGTGACTTGTCTGGCTCTCAATAGGTTCTGCTACCCAGAATCCCTTGCAAACCTCAAAATTTGTAAAACAAAAAAACACATTTTCCTCACATTTCTGTGGTAGAAACTTATGGAATCTGCGTGGATCCACAAAATTCCAAACACCTTAATTCCCTAAAGTGTTCCAAGACAAATGGTACCTCACTTGTGTGGGTAGGCCTAGTGCCCGCGACAGGAAATGGCCCAAAACGCAACGTGGATGCACCACATTTCCACAGTGAAAACGGACGCTTTTTTGCAAAGTGCCTAGCTGTAGATTTTGAAGCCTAGCTCTGCCGGCACCTCGGGGAAACCTATCAAACCTATACATTTTTCAAACCTATACACCCAGGGGAATCCACGATGGGGTGACTTGTCTGGCTCTCAATAGGTTCTGCTACCCAGAATCCCTTGCAAACCTCAAAATTTGTAAAAAAAAACAAAACACATTTTCCTCACATTTCTGTGGTGGAAAGTTCTGGAATCTGCGTGGATCCACAAAATTCCAAACACCTTCATTCCCTAAAGTCTTCCAAGAAAAATGGTACCTCACTTGTGTGGGTAGGCCTAGTGCCCGCGACAGGAAACGGCCCAAAACGCAACATGGATACACCACATTTTTATAGTGAAAACTGAACCTTTTTTATGCAAAGTGCCTAGCTGTAGATTTTGAACTCTAGCTCTGCCGGCACCTAGGGAAACCTTGCAAACCTATACATTTTTAAAAGCTAGACACCAAGGGGAATTCAGGATGGGGTTACTTGTCTGGCTCTCACCAGGTTCTGTTACCCAGAATTCCTTGGAAACCTCAGAATTTGTCAAAAAACCCACATTTGTCTCACATTTCTGTTGTGGAAAGTTCTGGAATCTGCGTGGATCCACAAAATTCCACCCACCCCGCATTTCCCAAAGTCTTTCGAGAAAAATGGTACCTCACTTGTGTGGGTAGGCCAAGTGCCCGCTACAGGAAACGGCCCAAAACGCAACGTGGATACACCACATTTTCACAGTGAAAATGGACCCTTTTTTTGCAAGGTGCCTAGCTGTAGATTTTGAACCCTAGCTCTGCCGGCACCTAGGGAAACCTATCAAACCTATACATATTTCAAAACTAGACACGCAGGGGAATCAAGGATGGGGTGACTTGTCTGGCTATCAACAGGTTCTGTTACCCAGAATCCCTTGCAAACCTCAAAATTTGTAAAAATAAACACATTTTCCTCACATTTCTGTGGTGGAATGTTCTGGAATCTGCATGGATCCACAAAATTCCAACCAGTCTGTATTCCCCAAAGACTTCCAAGAACAATGGTACCTCACTTGTGTGGGTAGGACCTGTGCCCATGACAGGAAACAGCCCAAAACCCAACTTGGACACACCACATTTTCACAGTGAAAATAAACCCTTTTATTTGGAAAATGCCTAGCTATAGATTTTGAACCGTAGCTCTGCCGGCAACTAGGGAAACCTAGCCAATCTATACATTTTTAAAAACTAGACACCCAGGGGAATCCAGTATGGGGTGATTTGTCTGGCTCTCACCAGTTTCTGTTACCCAGAACCCCTTTCAAACCTCAAAATTTGTAATAATAAAACACAATTTCCTCACATTTCTGTGGTGGAAAGTTCTGGAATCTGCGTGTATCCACAAAATTCCACCCACCCCGCATTCCCCAAAGTCTTCCGAGAAAAATGTACCTCACTTGTGTGGGTAGGCCTAGTATCCGCGACAGGAAACGGCCCAAAACGCGACGTGGACGCACCACATTTTCACAGTGAAAACGGACCTTTATTTTTGCAAAGTGCCTAGCTGTAGATTTTGAACCCTAGCTCTGCCGGCACCTAGGGAAACCTAGCAAACCTATACATTTTTAAAAACTAGACACCCAGGGGAATCCAGTATGGGGTGATTTGTCTGGCTCTCACCAGTTTCTGTTACCCAGAACCCCTTTCAAACCTCAACAATTGTAATAATAAAACACAATTTCCTAAAATTTCTGTGGCTTAAAATTCGGGAATCTGCGTGGATCCACAAAAATCCACTCCCCCCACATTCCCGAAAGTCTTCTGAGAAAAATAGTACCTCACTTGTTTGGGTAGGCCTAGTGCCCGTGACAGGAAACGGCCCAAAACGCAACGTGGACACACCACATTTTCACAGTAAAAACTGACCCTTTTTTGCAAAGTGCCTAGCTGTAGATTCTGAACCCTAGCTCTGCCGGCACCTAGGGAAACCTAGCAAACCTATACATTTTTTAAAACTAGACACTCAGGGGAATCCAGGATGGGGTGACTTGTCTGGCTCTCACCAGGTTCTGTTACCCAGAATCTCTTGCAAACCTCATAATTTGTCCAAAAACACATTTTCCTCACATTTCTGTGGTGGAAAGTTCTGGAATCTGCGTGGATCCACAAAATTCCAAACCCCTTCATTCCCTAAAGTCTTCCAAGAAAAATGGTACCTCACTTGTGTGGGTAGGCCTAGTGCCCGCAACAGGAAACGGCCCAAAACGCAACGTGGATACACCACATTTTCACAGTGAAAACTGACCCTTTTTTATGCAAAGTGCCTAGCTGTAGATTTTGAACCCTAGCTCTGCCGGCACCTAGGGAAACCTAGCAAACCTATACATTTTTCAAAACTAGACACCCAGGGGAATCACGGATGGCGTGACTTGTCTTGCTCTCACCAGGTCCTGCTACCCAGAATCCCTTGCAAACATCAAAATGTGTAAAAATAAACACATTTTCCTCACATTTCTGTGGTGGAATGTTCTGGAATCTGCGTGGATCCACAAAATTCCAACCACCCTGAATTCCCCAATGTCTTCCACGAAAAATGGTACCTCACTTGTGTGGGTAGGACTTGTGCCCATGACAGGAAACAGCCCAAAACCCAACTTGGATACACCACATATTCACAGTGAAAACAGACCCTTTTGTTTGGAAAGTGCCTAGCTATAGATTTTGAACCCTAGCTCTGCCGGCACCTAGGGAAACCAAGCAAACCTATACATTTTTAAAAACTAGACACCCAGGGGAATCCAGGATGGGGTGATTTGTCTGGCTCTCACCAGTTTCTGTTACCCAGAACCCCTTTCAAACCTCAAAATTTGTAATAATAAAACACAATATCCTCACATTTCTGTGGTGGAAAGTTCTGGAATCTGCGTGTATCCACAAAATTCCACCCACCCCGTATTCCCCAAAGTCTTCCGAGAAAAATGTACCTCACTTGTGTGGTTAGGCCTAGTATCCGCGACAGGAAACGTCCCAAAACGCAACGTGGACGCACCACATTTTCACAGTGAAAACTGACCTTTTTTTTTGCAAAGTGCCTAGCTGTAGATTTTGAACTCTAGCTCTGCCGGCACCTAGGGAAACCTAGCAAAAGTATACATTTTTAAAAACTAGACACCCAGGGGAATTCAGGATGGGGTGACTTGTATGGCTCTCACCAGGTTCTGTTACCCAGAATCCCTTCCAAACCTCAGAATTTGTCAAAAAACCCACATTTTCCTCACATTTCTGTTGTGTAAAGTTCTGGAATCTGCGTGTATCCACAAAATTCCACCCACCCCGCATTCCCCAAAGTCTTCCGAGAAAAATGTACCTCACTTGTGTGGGTAGGCCAAGTATCCGTGACAGGAAACGGCCCAAAACGCAACGTGGACGCACCACATTTTCACAGTGAAAACGGACCTTTATTTTTGCAAAGTGCCTAGCTGTAGATTTTGAACCCTAGCTCTGCCGGCACCTAGGGAAACCTAGCAAACCTATACATTTTTAAAAACTAGACACCCAGGGGAATCCAGGATGGGTTGATTTGTCTGACTCTCTCTAGTTTCTGTTACGCAGAACCCCTTTCAAACCTCAAAATTTGTAATAATAAAACACAATTTCCTAAAATTTCTGTGGTGAAAAATGTGGGAATCTGCATGAATCCACAAAATTCCACTCACTCCGCATTCCCGAAAGTCTTCCAAGAAAAATAGTACCTCACAAGTCTGGGTAGGCCAAGTGCCCGTGACAGGAAACGGCCCAAAACGCACAGTGGACACAACAAATTTTGACAGTGAAAACGGACCCTTTTTTGCAAAGTGCCTAGCTGTAGATTTTGAACCCTAGCTCTGCCGGCACCTGGGGAAACCTAGCAAACCTATACATTTTTGAAAACTAGACACCCAGGGGAATCCAGGATGGTGTGACTTGTCTGGCTCTCAATAGGTTCTGCTACCCAGAATCCCTTGCAAACCTCAAAATTTGTAAAAAAAAAAAACACATTTTCCTCACATTTCTGTGGTAGAAACTTATGGAATCTGCGTGGATCCACAAAATTCCAAACACCTTAATTCCCTAAAGTCTTCCAAGACAAATGGTACCTCACTTGTGTGGGTAGGCCTAGTGCCCGCGACAGGAATTGGCCCAAAACGCAACGTGGATGCACCACATTTCCACAGTGAAAACGGACGCTTTTTTGCAAAGTGCCTAGCTGTAGATTTTGAAGCCTAGCTCTGCCGGCACCTCGGGAAACCTATCAAACCTATACATTTTTCAAACCTATACACCCAGGGAATCCACGATGGTGTGACTTGTCTGTCTCTCACCAGGTTCTGCTACCCAGAATCTCTTGCAAACCTCAAAATTTGTAAAAAGAAACACATTTTCCTCACATTTCTGTGGTGGAAAGTTCTGGAATCTGCGTGGATCCAAAAAATTCCAAACACCTTCATTCCCTAAAGTCTTCCAAGAAAAATGGTACCTCACTTGTGTGGGTAGGCCTAGTGCCCACGACAGGAAACGGCCCAAAACGCAACGTGGATACACCACATTTTTATAGTGAAAACTGAACCTTTTTTATGCAAAGTGCCTAGCTGTAGATTTTGAACTCTAGCTCTGCCGGCACCTAGGGAAACCTAGCAAACCTATACATTTTTAAAAGCTAGACACCATGGGGAATTCAGGATGGGGTTACTTGTCTGGCTCTCACCAGGTTCTGTTACCCAGAATTCCTGCCAAACCTCAAAATTTGTAATAATAAAACACAATATCCTCACATTTCTGTGGTGGAAAGTTCTGGAATCTGCGTGTATCCACAAAATTCCACCCACCCCGTATTCCCCAAAGTCTTCCGAGAAAAATGTACCTCACTTGTGTGGTTAGGCCTAGTATCCGCGACAGGAAACGTCCCAAAACGCAACGTGGACGCACCACATTTTCACAGTGAAAACGGACCTTTTTTTTTGCAAAGTGCCTAGCTGTAGATTTTGAACTCTAGCTCTGCCGGCACCTAGGGAAACCTAGCAAAAGTATACATTTTTAAAAACTAGACACCCAGGGGAATTCAGGATGGGGTGACTTGTATGGCTCTCACCAGGTTCTGTTACCCAGAATCCCTTCCAAACCTCAGAATTTGTCAAAAAACCCACATTTTCCTCACATTTCTGTTGTGTAAAGTTCTGGAATCTGCGTGTATCCACAAAATTCCACCCACCCCGCATTCCCCAAAGTCTTCCGAGAAAAATGTACCTCACTTGTGTGGGTAGGCCAAGTATCCGTGACAGGAAACGGCCCAAAACGCAACGTGGACGCACCACATTTTCACAGTGAAAACGGACCTTTATTTTTGCAAAGTGCCTAGCTGTAGATTTTGAACCCTAGCTCTGCCGGCACCTAGGGAAACCTAGCAAACCTATACATTTTTAAAAACTAGACACCCAGGGGAATCCAGGATGGGTTGATTTGTCTGACTCTCTCTAGTTTCTGTTACGCAGAACCCCTTTCAAACCTCAAAATTTGTAATAATAAAACACAATTTCCTAAAATTTCTGTGGTGAAAAATGTGGGAATCTGCATGAATCCACAAAATTCCACTCACTCCGCATTCCCGAAAGTCTTCCAAGAAAAATAGTACCTCACAAGTCTGGGTAGGCCAAGTGCCCGTGACAGGAAACGGCCCAAAACGCACAGTGGACACAACAAATTTTGACAGTGAAAACGGACCCTTTTTTGCAAAGTGCCTAGCTGTAGATTTTGAACCCTAGCTCTGCCGGCACCTGGGGAAACCTAGCAAACCTATACATTTTTGAAAACTAGACACCCAGGGGAATCCAGGATGGTGTGACTTGTCTGGCTCTCAATAGGTTCTGCTACCCAGAATCCCTTGCAAACCTCAAAATTTGTAAAAAAAAAAACACATTTTCCTCACATTTCTGTGGTAGAAACTTATGGAATCTGCGTGGATCCACAAAATTCCAAACACCTTAATTCCCTAAAGTCTTCCAAGACAAATGGTACCTCACTTGTGTGGGTAGGCCTAGTGCCCGCGACAGGAATTGGCCCAAAACGCAACGTGGATGCACCACATTTCCACAGTGAAAACGGACGCTTTTTGCAAAGTGCCTAGCTGTAGATTTTGAAGCCTAGCTCTGCCGGCACCTCGGGGAAACCTATCAAACCTATACATTTTTCAAACCTATACACCCAGGGGAATCCACGATGGTGTGACTTGTCTGTCTCTCACCAGGTTCTGCTACCCAGAATCTCTTGCAAACCTCAAAATTTGTAAAAAGAAACACATTTTCCTCACATTTCTGTGGTGGAAAGTTCTGGAATCTGCGTGGATCCAAAAAATTCCAAACACCTTCATTCCCTAAAGTCTTCCAAGAAAAATGGTACCTCACTTGTGTGGGTAGGCCTAGTGCCCACGACAGGAAACGGCCCAAAACGCAACGTGGATACACCACATTTTTATAGTGAAAACTGAACCTTTTTTATGCAAAGTGCCTAGCTGTAGATTTTGAACTCTAGCTCTGCCGGCACCTAGGGAAACCTAGCAAACCTATACATTTTTAAAAGCTAGACACCATGGGGAATTCAGGATGGGGTTACTTGTCTGGCTCTCACCAGGTTCTGTTACCCAGAATTCCTGCCAAACCTCAAAATTTGTAATAATAAAACACAATATCCTCACATTTCTGTGGTGGAAAGTTCTGGAATCTGCGTGTATCCACAAAATTCCACCCACCCCGTATTCCCCAAAGTCTTCCGAGAAAAATGTACCTCACTTGTGTGGTTAGGCCTAGTATCCGCGACAGGAAACGTCCCAAAACGCAACGTGGACGCACCACATTTTCACAGTGAAAACGGACCTTTTTTTTGCAAAGTGCCTAGCTGTAGATTTTGAACTCTAGCTCTGCCGGCACCTAGGGAAACCTAGCAAAAGTATACATTTTTAAAAACTAGACACCCAGGGGAATTCAGGATGGGGTGACTTGTATGGCTCTCACCAGGTTCTGTTACCCAGAATCCCTTCCAAACCTCAGAATTTGTCAAAAAACCCACATTTTCCTCACATTTCTGTTGTGTAAAGTTCTGGAATCTGCGTGTATCCACAAAATTCCACCCACCCCGCATTCCCCAAAGTCTTCCGAGAAAAATGTACCTCACTTGTGTGGGTAGGCCAAGTATCCGTGACAGGAAACGGCCCAAAACGCAACGTGGACGCACCACATTTTCACAGTGAAAACGGACCTTTATTTTTGCAAAGTGCCTAGCTGTAGATTTTGAACCCTAGCTCTGCCGGCACCTAGGGAAACCTAGCAAACCTATACATTTTTAAAAACTAGACACCCAGGGGAATCCAGGATGGGTTGATTTGTCTGACTCTCTCTAGTTTCTGTTACGCAGAACCCCTTTCAAACCTCAAAATTTGTAATAATAAAACACAATTTCCTAAAATTTCTGTGGTGAAAAATTTGGGAATCTGCATGAATCCACAAAATTCCACTCACCCCGCATTCCCGAAAGTCTTCCAAGAAAAATAGTACCTCACAAGTCTGGGTAGGCCAAGTGCCCGTGACAGGAAACGGCCCAAAACGCACAGTGGACACAACAAATTTTGACAGTGAAAACGGACCCTTTTTTGCAAAGTGCCTAGCTGTAGATTTTGAACCCTAGCTCTGCCGGCACCTGGGGAAACCTAGCAAACCTATACATTTTTGAAAACTAGACACCCAGGGGAATCCAGGATGGTGTGACTTGTCTGGCTCTCAATAGGTTCTGCTACCCAGAATCCCTTGCAAACCTCAAAATTTGTAAAAAAAAAAAAAAACATTTTCCTCACATTTCTGTGGTAGAAACTTATGGAATCTGCGTGGATCCACAAAATTCCAAACACCTTAATTCCCTAAAGTCTTCCAAGACAAATGGTACCTCACTTGTGTGGGTAGGCCTAGTGCCCGCGACAGGAATTGGCCCAAAACGCAACGTGGATGCACCACATTTCCACAGTGAAAACGGACGCTTTTTTGCAAAGTGCCTAGCTGTAGATTTTGAAGCCTAGCTCTGCCGGCACCTCGGGGAAACCTATCAAACCTATACATTTTTCAAACCTATACACCCAGGGGAATCCACGATGGGGTGACTTGTCTGTCTCTCACCAGGTTCTGCTACCCAGAATCTCTTGCAAACCTCAAAATTTGTAAAAAGAAACACATTTTCCTCACATTTCTGTGGTGGAAAGTTCTGGAATCTGCGTGGATCCAAAAAATTCCAAACACCTTCATTCCCTAAAGTCTTCCAAGAAAAATGGTACCTCACTTGTGTGGGTAGGCCTAGTGCCCACGACAGGAAACGGCCCAAAACGCAACGTGGATACACCACATTTTTATAGTGAAAACTGAACCTTTTTTATGCAAAGTGCCTAGCTGTAGATTTTGAACTCTAGCTCTGCCGGCACCTAGGGAAACCTAGCAAACCTATACATTTTTAAAAGCTAGACACCATGGGGAATTCAGGATGGGGTTACTTGTCTGGCTCTCACCAGGTTCTGTTACCCAGAATTCCTGCCAAACCTCAGAATTTGTTAAAAAACCCACATTTTTCTCACATTTCTGTCGTGGAAAGTTCTGGAATCTGTGTGGATCCACAAAATTCCACCCACCCCGCATTTCCCAAAGTCTTTCGAGAAAAATGGTACCTCACTTGTGTGGGTAGGCCAAGTGCCCGCTACAGGAAACGGCCCAAAACGCAACGTGGATACACCACATTTTCACAGTGAAAATGGACCCTTTTTTTGCAAGGTGCCTAGCTGTAGATTTTGAACCCTAGCTCTGCCGGCACCTAGGGAAACTTATCAAACCTATACATATTTCAAACCTAGACACCCAGGGGAATCAAGGATGGGGTGACTTGTCTGGCTATCAACAGGTTCTGTTACCCAGAATCCCTTGCAAACCTCAAAATTTGTAAAAATAAACACATTTTCCTCACATTTCTGTGGTGGAATGTTCTGGAATCTGCATGGATCCACAAAATTCCAACCAGTCTGAATTTCCCAAAGTCTTCCAAGAACAATGGTACCTCACTTGTGTGGGTAGGACTTGTGCCCATGACAGGAAACAGCCCAAAACCCAACTTGGACACACCACATTTTCACAGTGAAAATAAACCCTTTTATTTGGAAAATGCCTAGCTATAGATTTTGAACCCTAGCTCTGCCGGCAACTAGGGAAACCTAGCCAATCTATACATTTTTAAAGACTAGACACCCAGGGGAATCCAGTATGGGGTGATTTGTCTGGCTCTCACCAGTTTCTGTTACCCAGAACCCCTTTCAAACCTCAAAATTTGTAATAATAAAACACAATTTCCTCACATTTCTTTGGTGGAAAGTTCTGGAATCTGCGTGTATCCACAAAATTCCACCCACCCCGCATTCCCCAAAGTCTTCCTAGAAAAATGTACCTCACTTGTGTGGGTAGGCCTAGTATCCGCAACAGGAAACGGCCCAAAACGCGACGTGGACGCACCACATTTTCACAGTGAAAACGGACCTTTATTTTTGCAAAGTGCCTAGCTGTAGATTTTGAACCTTAGCTCTGCCGGCACCTAGGGAAACCTAGCAAACCTATACATTTTTAAAAACTAGACACCCAGGGGAATCCAGTATGGGGTGATTTGTCTGGCTCTCACCAGTTTCTGTTACCCAAAACCCCTTTCAAACCTCAACAATTGTAATAATAAAACACAATTTCCTAAAATTTCTGTGGCGAAAAATTCGGGAATCTGCGTGGATCCACAAAAATCCACTCCCCCCACATTCCCGAAAGTCTTCTGAGAAAAATAGTGCCTCACTTGTTTGGGTAGGCCTAGTGCCCGTGACAGTAAACGGCCCAAAACGCAACGTGGACACACCACATTTTCACAGTAAAAACTGACCCTTTATTGCAAAGAGCCTAGCTGTAGATTTTGAACCCTAGCTCTGCCGGCACCTAGGGAAACCTAGCAAACATATACATTTTTTAAAACTAGACACCCAGGGGAATCCAGGATGGGGTGACTTGTCTGGCTCTCACCAGGTTCTGTTACCCAGAATCTCTTGCAAACCTCATAATTTGTGCAAAAAACACATTTTCCTCAAATTTCTGTGGTGGAAAGTTCTGGAATCTGTGTGGATCCACAAAATTCAACCCACCCCGCTTTCCCCACAGTCTTTCAAGAAAAATGGTACCTCACTTGTGTGGGTAGGCCTAGTGCCCGCGACAGGAAATGGCCCAAAACGCAACGTGGATACACCACATTTTCACAGTGAAAATGGACCCTTTTTTTGCAAGGTGCCTAGCTGTAGGTTTTGAACCCTAGCTCTGCCGGCAACTAGGGAAACCTATCAAACCTATACATTTTTCAAAACTAGACACCCAGGGGAATCAAGGATGGGGTGACTTGTCTGGCTCTCAACAGGTTCTGTTACCCAGAATCCCTTGCAAACCTCAAAATTTGTTTAAAAAAAACACATTTTCCTCACATTTCTGTGGTGGAAAGTTCTGGAATCTGCGTGGATCCACAAAATTCTACCCACCCCGCATTTCCCAAAGTCTTTCGAGAAAAATGGTACCTCACTTGTGTGGGTAGGCCAAGGGCCCGCTACAGGAAACGGCCCAAAACGCAACGTGAATACACCACATTTTCACAGTGAAAATGGACCCATTTTTTGCAAGGTGCCTAGCTGTAGGTTTTGAACGCTAGCTCTACCGCCACCTTGGTAAACCTAGCAAACCTATACATTTTTGAAAACTAGACACCAAGGGGAATCCAGGATGGGGTGACTTGTCTGGCTCTCAACAGGTTCTGCTACCCAGAATCCCTTGCAAACCTCAACATTTGTAGATAAAAAAACACATTTTTCTCACATTTCTGTGGTGGAAAGTTATGGAATCTGTGTGGATCCACAAAATTCCAAACACCTTCATTCCCTAAAGTCTTCCAAGAAAAATGGTACCTCACTTGTGTGGGTAGGCCTAGTGCCCGCGACAGGAAACGGCCCAAAACGCAACGTGGATACACCACATTTTCACAGTGAAAACTGACCCTTTTTTATGCAAAGTGCCTAGCTGTAGATTTTGAACTCTAGCTCTGCCGGCACCTAGGGAAACCTAGCAAACCTATATATTTTTAAAAGCTAGACACCATGGGGAATTCAGGATGGGGTTACTTGTCTGGCTCTCACCAGTTTCTGTTACCCAGAATTCCTTGCAAACCTCAGAATTTGTCAAAAAACCCACATTTTTCTCACATTTCTGTCGTGGAAAGTTCTGGAATCTGCGTGGATCCACAAAATTCCACCCACCCCGCATTTCCCAAAGTCTTTTCAGAAAAATGGTACCTCACTTGTGTGGGTAGGCCAAGTGCCCGCTACAGGAAACGGCCCAAAACGCAACGTGGATACACCACATTTTCACAGTGAAAATGGACCCTTTTTTTTGCAAGGTGCCAAGCTGTAGATTTTGAACCCTAGCTCTGCCGGCACCTAGGGAAACCTATCAAACCTATACATATTTCAAAACTAGACACGCAGGGGAATCAAGGATGGGGTGACTTGTCTGGCTATCAACAGGTTCTGTTACCCAGAAACCCTTGCAAACCTCAAATTTAACTGAAAAAAATCACTTTTTTCACACATTTCTGTGTGGGAAAGTTCTGGAGTCTGCGGGGATCCACAAATTTCCTACCACCCAGTGTTCCCCCAGGTCTCCTCATAAAAATGGTACCTCACTCATGTGGGTGGGTGAAGTACCCGCGACAGGCAAGGGTCCCAAACCTATTGAGGCAACATCAAAATCACCTATCACAAAACTACCTGGTTTTGGGGGGGGCACCTGGTTTTTCGGCCACGGGCTCGCCGCCATCTAGGAAAACCTACCAAACCCACACATTTCTGAAAAATAGACACCCTGTGGATTCCAATGAGGTATGGCTTGCATTGATCCCCCAACGTTTCCCTACCCAGAATCCCCTGCAAACCTCATATTTAGATGAAAAAAACACATTTTCCACATATTTTTGTGTCGAATCACCGTGCTGGCACAAATGTCCTACCCCACAGTCGTTCTCCTCAGTGAGCCGAGTAAAATTATACCTCACTTGTGTGGGTGTCCAATGCAGAATTGGCTAAAAAACATATTTTAAAAACAAAATGTAGCGCTTAGAATTCTCGATGCTATACCCTTAATCCCTATGTTTTGGGCTCTTCCTAGTCTCAGGCCCTTGCTCCACCCACACAAGTGAGGTATAATTTTACTCGGGAGACTGAGGGGAACGCTGTGGGGTAGGACATTTGTGCCGGCACAGTGATTCCACCCTAAAATATGTGGAAAATGTGTTTTTTCCAGCTACATTTGAGGTTTGCAGTGCATTCTGGGTAGGAAAACGTTGGTGGATCCATGCAAGCCATACCTCCCTGGACTCCCCCAAGCCATACCTCCCTGGACAGAAATGTGTGGGTTTGGTAGTTTCCCAAGATGGCCACTGAGCCCGGGGTCAAAAACCCAGGTGACCTCCCTTGCAAAACCAGGATGTTTTGTGATAGGTAGTTTGATGTCTCCTCAATATGTTTTGGGCCCTTGCCTGTCGCGGGTACTTGACCCACCCACGTGAGTGAGGTATCATTTTTATCGGGAGACCTGGGGCAACGCTGAGTGATAGGAAATTTGTGGATCCATGTAGATCCCAGAACTTTCCCTCACAGAAATTTGAGAAAAAAATGATTTTTTCAGGTAAATTTGAGGTTTGCAGGGCATTCTGGGTAGGAAAACGTCGGGGGATCCACGCCAGCCATACCTCTCTGGACTCCCCCGGGTGTCTAGTTTTCAGAAATGTATGGGTTTAGTAGGTTCCCAAGATGGCCGCATAGCCCGGGGCCAAAAACCCAGGTGACCCCCCTTGCAAAACCAGGTTGTTTTGTGATAGGTAATTTTGATGTCTCCTCAATATGTTTTGGGCCCTTGCCTGTCGTGGGTACTTGACCCACCCATGCGAGTGAGGTATCATTTTTATAGGGACACCTGGTGGATCGCTGGGTGGTAGGACATTTGTGTATCCACGTAGATTCCAGAATTTCCCACACAGAAATTTGAGAAAAAACTGATTTTTTCAGGTAAATTTGAGGGACCAAAAATGCAGATGCCCCTATGTATCCGAAAATGACCTGGTTTTGCAAGGGGGGTCACATGAGCTTTTGGTCCCGGGCTTGGAGGCCATGTAGGGGAAAAAAACAAACACACACATTTCTGAAAACTAGAGATCCAGGGGAATCCAGGAAGGTATGGCTTGCATGGATACCCCAACGTTTCTCTACCCAGAATCCCCTGCAAACCTCAAATTTTGATGAAAAAATCACTTTTTTCTCAAATTTCTGTAGCCATCTTGGGAAACTACAAAACCTACACATATCTGAAAACTAGACACTCGGGGGAGTCCAGCGAGGTATGGCTTGCATGGATCCCCCAATGTTTTCCTACCCAGAATGCCCTGCAAACCTCAAATTTAGCTGAAAAAAACACATTTTCCACATATTTTTGGGTGGAATCACTGTGCTGGCACAAATATCCTACCCCACAGCGTTCCCCTTAGTCTCCCGAGTGAAATTATACCTCACTTGTGTGGGTGGGGCAAGGGCCTATGACTGGGAAGAGCCCAAAACATAGGGATTAAGGGTACAGCACTGAGAATTCTAAGCGCTACATTTAAAAAAAAATACTTTTTTAGCCAATTCTGCTGAGAAACCCTGCAGGCAGCCTCGGGAGCTGGGGAAGCTCCCGAGACTGTTGGGGGGTAAACGAAATCCATCTGGTGCCCGCACCAGAGGGATTCCCTGTGCCATGTACGAGGATGGCCGGGGACCGTCCTACGCACATGAGCACTGGTGCGTCAGACGGCCCCTGGCCGTCTAACGCACAGAAGGGGTTAAGATTCAGAATGTGTTGTTAATTATATCATTTTTATTTTTTGATTATCTTTAGACAATTGATCTGTGACGTACAAATTGTAATGATGATAATAATAATCATTTTTCTTTCCTTATTCACCTCTCACATGAGCACTTTTCTAGCACCTTTCACTTCCTTTGACAACCGTCGAAATGTTATATTGAATATGCTATTCATATAACAAATACATAAAGAAGATTTTGTCACATGAATCTATTTATTATGTCTTTCTCTCTGTTGTATGTTTGAAGAGTATTGTTTCCTCTCCCGTAATAATACCATATCTGTGACTAAATCAATCAAGTTGAGGAGTTTTTCTGTCCGTTTGGTTTCCAACGAGGCTATGTCATGACTAATTGTTGTTCTTACCAATCAGGGAAGAGGGCAGGAAGGGAGGGGATGTGGATTAGTGGCTCGAGCAGCTGGGAACCGTGTTACAGTCTCGGCAGGGACGCTCAAAATTCTGTGATTCTGGGCAAATCACTTAATCTCCCCATGCCTAACAAAATGAATGAGTCCATCTGTAACGCAACTGGTGCTCATGTAAAGTGCTCTGCTACCTTCGCGTCGAGTTTGCGCTATATAAAACTCCAAACAAAGGCTGAATTTTGGTCTACAGACAAGAAATTCTTACAACTTCTTTTCTGTACACTTAAGAATAAATTCAACAATGGCATATAGTTGGATTTATCAATACCATTCTCCTGAGTCCTTGAATGGTATTTTATTCCTTGAGATAGATATGCATTCATAAACTATTGCAATGTTATCCTATGGGGCTAGGTATCTAGGTTAGAAAACCAGCATCCAGAAGTCTCAAATGGGGAAAAAAGTGGAGGGACACTGCAAACAGGTACTGATTTCCAACAAGCGGTCAGTCTGTTGCAAGCACTTCTACACTGAGCCATCACCCTAGAGAGAGGTCCTAGTTAACAGATGAATTTATTACAAACTACTACCACACTCATTTATCACTAAGGAGTGAGGTTTAAGCAAATAAGTCACTATCAGGCACATGCATCATCCGAAAATCGGGTCGCAAACGGGCAGATTCGCAGAATCTGCCCCTTTGCGACCTGTATTTTTGCATTTGGGATGCATCATCCCAAATGCAAAAATCGCAATTTAAGGAATCGCACAATTGCGATTACTTAAATTGCAATTGCATTTAAGGAATCGCAAATTGAGATTCCTTAAATGCAATGCAACAAAGTTAAATAATTAGCGATTTCGCTACTAGGGGGCGCAATTTACCATGAAGTTGAACTTCATGGTACATTGCAAAAACTTTGAAAAATACACTAAAATGCATTTTTTATAGTTTTAGGTTACACACACACATGCCCTTGGGGCATGTGTGTGCGCAACATGGGTGCACATCATAATTTCAGGGGTGCAACAGGGTGTCATTTTGACACCCTTGCACCCTTGAAATTGCATGAGCAATTTGCGAGTACCTACAGGTACTCGCAAATTGCTCATGCAATCTCCAATTCATTCCTATGGGCCTGTAGGCCCATAGGAATGAATGGGACGGCATTCCTTAATTGCGAGTCGCAATTTGCGAGTCGCAATTAAGGAATGTTTAGGAATCGCTATTTTTTTAGCGATTCCTACATGCATAGGCTTTTGCGATTCCTTAATTGCGATTCCTTAATAATCACAATTAAGGAATCGCAAAAGCCTACCTTGATGCATGTGCCAGCAGGTCCTAAAACACAACTATACTCAACCATCACTGTGGAGTGAAATCGGAATGAACAGCTTAGACTATCACAAATGAGCACAAATTTCAGAATTCTTACCTTTTCTTCAAGAGTAGTACACTCTGATGCCCACCAAGTGTCAAGGACCCAGGAAAGCACCTCTTAGGGATCAGCACGGTGTAAGCCTTTGTTTGGGGAACTCCCTGTCCTTCCCTGACACCCGGTTATAGAACATTCTTGTATACGGTATTTGTAAAGAGCGAACTAATCACCCCTAGGGGTCTCAAGGCACTGGGGGCTGTTGGGGAGATTAAGAGAGCTATTGCCCAGAGTCACAAAGTGCTGAGCTGAGCTGCCGCCAGCATTGGGGATCGAACCGTGAGCCCTGTGCTCTGGAGTCAGCCGCTCTGGTCACTGCACCACATCTCTCCACTTCCCTTGTCAAGACTACAATCTGTCTGGGGTAATTAAAGGCAGGGCAGGCCTGGTGCCATTTTCCTTTCTTTGTGCAGGAGGCAAAGCTCTTTGAGGTGTAAGTGAGGCTGATTACAGCCCCTCTCCAGTATTCCTGTAAGAATGGTCTACCCGGTTAACAGCTAAGCCTCCTTTGTGTTAATGTCTGGAAGCAATAGACAAGCTCCAACAGCAGAGACATTTACAGTCATTTGACCCAGAACACTGACAGAAGCCACAAATGGTCTAGACAAAAAAATGCCAACTTTCTAAAAGTGGCATTTTCAGAATTGTGATTTAAAATTTGACTTAACCATTAAAGAGGATTTTCAATTACAATTCATTTGAGGAAAAACATCATATCTCTATCTGATCCCAATCCAAAACACCTCAATGAAATAAATCATATTTGGCAGAAAGCTAGATCTTGGTCCAGGAAGCATGCTTTTTGTACTTTGGTGTAAGTCCATGCAGTAGTTTTTGACAAATTAAGATTAAAAATGTATGTATAGATCAAGCCACTCATGAGCCACCTATCCAACAGATCACAAGATAAGATCTGATTAGCTGCCACCCCATCAACGAAGAAGTGAGAGCTGCCATTTTATACCTTGGGCACTCAGTCCCCTCTCCTGTAAAAAGATGTAAAAAACATATGGGGGACCGAGTAGGGATACCCTGACAGTGAAGACCCAATGATGGGGACCCAGAGGTGCATCGCACAGCCAAAAACATGTATCCACGGTCCTGTTGAAATAAAAGCGCAGGCTCCCACTTTTTAAAAAAATAATCCACCTGTGAGGCCTGTGGCCCATACCTATGAGTAATTACGAGGCCCCAGAGACCCCATCCCCCAGGACTGACATTCATACTGAGGGGAGAGGGTAGCGCCCCTATCCAAGACTCATAGAGGTCCTGATTATCCCATGCCCTGAGGCCAGTATTTTAAATTTAGGGAAGGGTGGCATTCGGCCCCCCTAAGCCTCATAGAGGCTCGGGGACCCCATCCAACATGGCCAACTTTTAGATTTAGGGGAAGGGGGTGTGCTGCATCCTTCGCTAGCCTCATAGAGGCACTTGAGATGCCATCCAATGGGACCGACTTTGGAATTTAGGGGAAGCATCATCTCCATCCTCAGGAACTAGAACAAATCAGTGTCCCCAGGACCCCAGACCCGATACACTGCTGTTCCCTACCATGGAGAATACAGGTAGGGAATGTCCACACTCTCCTAGGGAGGGAACACCAGTTTATTAGGGACAAGGAATACAGCTGTACTCCTGCCCTTCGGGAGCACAAAAAAAAGCTGCTCCTGCCCAGGCAAGAGCAATGGAATACAGCCCACTCTCATTGCCACTCAGATAGGTGCTAGCTGGGATTCAGAAGGGGTTGGATGGCCTTTTGGCTCTCCCCACAACCCCCAACATTTGCTCATGTTTTGAGTGCCCTGGGTAGACACCAGGGCCCAACTGTAAAAAAAAAAAAAACAGCACTCCTCCATACACAGAGCATTTAATGTATTGCCGCACTACAATAAATATAACTCACGCCTTCTCCATGCACTGCTTATACCATTTTATATTATCTCATTTATACCATCTAAATAAGACAGTGATGACATCATTAGTCAAATATTTTGTGAGAGTACAGTGCATGGCAGAGTGGTGAGTTCTAGTTAATATAGTGCAGCTACTGAGTTGAATAGATTGTGTATGGAGGTGCCTGAGTTATAATAATTTGAAGGTGCTGTGTAAACTTTCAATTAAAGGTATCAGTGAAAGTTTGGAAATTTAAATTTTTGAGTAGTTTGAGTCTGGTTTGTAGATAAAGAATAACTAAATAAAGTTAATTCACATGTGGTGCGTAAATTATAAATGCAAGTTATATTTGTATAGTGAGAATAAATCAAGTTTTCCTAAATAAAACAAAGGTTTAACCTTTGTTTTTTTTCATTGAACTTCAAAATTTTATGGAGTTTACTGTCTTTGACTGGAGTCTCATTAAGTGGAACGTAGTACAGTAGAGTGGAGGAGAGTGTCATACTGTGTACTGTTGTAGAGTATAGTGTTGTAGAGAGGAGTAGAATGGAATGTAGTACAGTAGAGTGGCATAGAGTGAAGTGGTATAGAGTGGAGTGTAGTAGAGTATTATAAAGTAGATTAGAGTAGACTGGAGTATAGTGGTGTGGCATATCAATCATCAATCAATCATGTCACTTATAAAGCGCACTACATACCCGCGAGGGTCTCAAGGCGCTGGGGGAAGAGGGGGGTGGTGCTGCTACTGATCGAAGAGCCAGGTCTTGAGGAGACTTCTGAAGGCCAGTAGGTCTTGGGTCTGTCGGAGGTTGGTGGGGAGGGTGTTCCAGGTCTTGGCGGCGAGGTGGGAGAAGGATCTGCCACCGGCGGTCGTTTTCCGGATGCGGGGGACTGTGGCGAGGGCGAGGCTGGTCGAGCGGAGCTGGCGGGTGGGGGTGTAGAAGCTGAGTCGTCTGTTGAGGTAGGCTGGTCCGGAGTTGTGGAGTGCTTTGTGTGCGTGGGTGAGGAGCTTGAAGGTTATCCTCTTGTTGACAGGGAGCCAGTGCAGGTCTCTCAGGTGGGGTGTGATGTGGCTGCGTCGGGGGATGTCGAGGATAAGACGTGCAGAGGCGTTCTGGATGCGTTGCAGCCGTCTCAGGAGCTTAGCCGTCGTTCCTGCGTAGAGGGCGTTTCCGTAGTCCAGCCTGCTGGTGACGAGGGCCTGGGTGACTGTTTTTAGCGTGCAGTGGAGGTAATTGTTATATAGTGTACTGACATGTTGTACAATAATGTGGTGTGGAGCGCACTAGAGTAGACAGGCATAGCGCAGAGTTGAATAAATTGTTATAAATTGGAATGGCATCTCGAAGAGTACAGTGGATTGGTGTGTTGTAGAGTGTTGAGAAATGTCGTAGGAGTTGAGTGTTGTACACTGGAATGAAGCGGTATAGAATAGAGCAGAGAGTTGTACAGTGTGACTTAGGGGACTTTCATGGAATTCAGTGTTGTATAGTGGCACAGAGTGTAGTAGAGACTTGTAGAGTGGAGATGCATAGAGTGGAGCACAGTGTGTTATATTGGGGCAGTGTAGAGTGGAGTGTGGTTCAGTACCATAGAGTGAGTTAAAGTGTTGTGCACTGGAGTAGAGTGCAGTAGAATCCACTGAAATTGTGTACAGTATAGTACAGTAGAGTGGTGTACAGTACAGTAGAGTGAACTGGTGTTCTGTAGAGTGTCAGAAAGTGTCGTAGAGTGGAGGAGAGTATTGTATCACAGAATAGATGAAAGGGTGGTACAGTGGAGTAGAGGAGCAGAGTAGAGTGTGGTACAGTATAGTAGAGTGGAGTTAGATAGACTGCAATACAGTTGAGTGGCATAGAGTATCATACAGAGGAGTGGGATGGAGTACAGTGGAATAGCGTCTCATAGAATAGAGTATAATAAAGTGTCGTAGAATGGAGTAGAGTTCCCTAAAGTGCTATAGGGTAAAGTAGAGTGCTGTATAGTGGCACTGCAAAGAGTACATTGTTGTACACTGTAGTGCTATTAAGCAGAGTACAGTGTGGTATAGTGGAGGTGTGTAGACTCTTGTTGAGTGGAGTATAGTGGTGTTGAGCATAGTGGAGTGATGTGGTGTAAAGTTTGTCAGAGTGGAGTGGTGTAGAATGGAGTAGCGTAGAGTCTACTGGTAGGTAGTGGAGTGGCGTACACTGCATTAGTGTACAGTGGAGTGGCATACATTGCAGTGGCATAGAGTGGAATAACATAAAAGTGGAGTGGGGTGCAGTGGAGTTATGTACAGTGGAATACTGTAGAGCAGTATTGGAGAGTATAGTGGTATGCAATGGAATGGCGTTGACTGCAGTGGTGTAGAGCAGAGTGGCATACATTGGAATAGCAGACAGTGTAGTAGCCTACACTGAAATAGCATACAGTGGAGTATTGTAGAGCAGAGTGACGTACATGGGAGTGCCGTAGAGTTAAGTGGCATAGATTGGATTAGCGTATAGTGGAGTGGCTTAGAGTGGATAGGTGTGGAGTGGAGTGGGATAGAGTTGAGTACCATACAGTCAGATAGCAAAGAGTGAAGTAGCATACAGTGGAGTGGGATAGAGTGGAGTGGCATATAGTCAAAGAGCATAGATTTGAGTGGTGTAGAGAGCAGTTGCATACAGTGGAATAGCGTATAGTAGAGTGGTGTGGTGTAGAGTGGAGTGGCATGCAGGGGAGTGGCATTCTTAAGACAAAATTCTAACTTAAGTTAGGATTTTGTCTTAAGACCAAAACTTAAGACAAACTTAAGACAAAATCCTAACTTTATTACTCCTAAATGCCTTTTGTGAATACCGAAAGTCGTAAAGTTAGGATTTTGTCTCAGATTACTTTTGTGAATCGGGCCCATAGAGTGTAGTGGAATAGAGTAAAGGTACAGTGGAGTAGCATACATTGGAGTGTCGTACATTTGAGCAGCATACAGTGGAATAGCCAACAGTTGAGTAGTGTACAGTGCACTGTACAGTGAAGTGTGTTAGACTGGAGTGGCGTACGATTAAATAACGTAGAGTGGAGTAGTGGTGCACAGTGGAGTGGCATAGAGTGGAGTGGCGTGCAGTGGAGTGTTGTAGAGTGGAGTGGCATAGAGTGGAGTGGCGTACAGTGGAGTGTTGTAGAGTGGACTGCCATAGAGTAAAGTGAGGTAAAGTGTAGCAACATACAGTGAAATAGCATAGAATGGAGTGGTGTAGAGTGGAGTGGAGTAGCATAGACTTGAGTGGTATACAGTGAAATAATGTACACTGGAGTGGGGTATCGTTCAGTGGAGTGGCATAGACTGAAGTGGCACACAGTGGATTAGTATACAGTGGAGTGGGATAGAGTAGAATAATGTTGAATTAAACTGGTGTACAGTGTAGTGACATAGAGCTTTGTGGCATATAGTGGAATAGCATAGAGTAGAGTGGCATTAAGTGGAGTGTCGTACAGGGAAATAGCATAGAGTGAATTGATGTAGAGTAAATAGGTGTACAATGGATTCTCGTAGAATCGAGTGACATATAGTGAAGTGGCATACAAATAGGGGTGTCGAGTCGCGTACAGTCAAATAGAAACCAGTGCAATGGTGTACATTGAAGTGTCATACAATGGAGTGGCATAGAGTGGAATAATGTAGGGTATAGTTTTGCAGAGTTGACTTGTGTACAGTGGAAGAGCGTAAAGTAGAATACTGTAGAGTGGAGATCTATACAGTGGATTGGCATACACTGTACTGTCATAAAATGAAGTGGCCTATAGTGTGACAGTGTGGTGGGGAAACATCCATTACACTACCTTTACAATTCAACTGTTACAACGCAACTGCCTTTACATTGCATGCCATTACAACGCATGCCATTACAACACGTCACTACAACGCATGCCATTATAACGCATACCATAACAACACATGCCATTACAATGCATTATAAGGTAATTAATGGAGATGTATTAGTTTTAGGGTGGGTATGGGTTTTGGGGTACATGGGAATAGTAATTTTTACCCCTACACTATCCAACACATTCCCTACTGTTGCACTCACTGGAGTGGAAATAGTAATTTTTACCCCTACACTATCCAATACTTACCCTACTGTTGCACTGACTGGAGTGGGAATAGAAGTTTTTATCCCTACACTATCCAACGCTTACCCTACTGTTGCCCTAAAAGTATTATGCATTGTAATGGTATGCATTGTAATGGTATGCGTTGTAATGGAATGTGTTGTAATGGTAGTTTTAAAAAATGCGTTGTAATGGCATGCGTTGTAAAATCATGTGATGTAATGGTAGTTGCGATATAAAAACTGTGTTGTAAAAGCATGCATTGTAATTGTTTGCTTTGTTACGTCCTATATTCAGTGTAGAGTGCCGTGCCATAGAGTGGAGTGTGGTAGACTGGAGTGGAGAACAGTAGACTAGCATAGAGTGGAGTGGTGTATAATGGATAGGGTTGGGTGGAAAACTTTGCTCCGCTGACAGAGTTTGCAGAGTTTTGTGACTCCGCGCTCTGCTGGGAACATGGAGTTCAGCAAAAACTACACCTTGCACATATAGCAGAGTTTACCAGCACCGCCCTATACATTAGTGCAGGTCTGGCTTAGAACTGCAAATTTATGTTGCCCTTTTTCGGTTTTAATTATGCCTCGTGTTGAATGCCTGAGTCCCAAGACTCGTTCTGGCCCAGTCAGTTGAGGAAGCATGCCTCCTCATCTATCTGTATTTCAGCTGAGAGGAAGAAAGGAACTGGAAGCTATTGGCTCATTGCCCCTCTGACTGTCTGAATGCACTCGCAGCATTGGCATTGCTCAGTCTGTGACTTTAGCTCTTGGGTGCAGCAATGCAATGTCTGCCACATGCTTTTCCTGGGACTGGGGCACAGCGTGGCCCTGGACAACATGCATCAGAGAATGGCATGCTCACAGCTGCTGGGGCAGCAGAACAAACTGGACTTAATCTTTGGCCTCAACAAGGTATTGCAATTTGCAGCGCTATCAGCCCTCTTCCTGATCATGATTATTTATTTATGTGACTAAAGGAGCTATCAGTTATCTTTTCAGCTTTTTTTAAATGTGCATTCATGCTGGCAGGATGCAGAAAAGGTCACCTGTTCCTCACAAAACGAGGAGCTGTTCTACTGAATCTCGTTGAGAGTGAGGCTGAGAGGTGGTAACTCATGAGGCTCAGTGAAACTACATTTGTTTCCCAGAAAGGTTGTAGTGCTCCCTGGGGGACAAGAGTTAGGTAACGAAGGTAAAATAATTATACACAGCATGGAAATGGAGCAAGCGTTGTACTGGGTACAGGGAAAGGCAGGTCTCACAGGGCATAACATGCATCTGCTGCGTGCAATACCGCTTTGGCAACTCAGCTTATAACATTTACCCAGAGCAGGCAAAGCGCCCCACAACCACAGTATGGTCTTTGTGGTAATGTATCACAGTGCCAGACACCCTAGGGCATGAACTAGCCAAGTGTATGTACTTCAGTGCACAATATGGTTTCAGAGACAGCCTCCGTGATTAAAATATGTTATTAGATAAATAATGCACATTGTTGGGGGTTAGGGGAGGGTACATGAGTCCAGAGTGTAAACATGGGCACATTCATAGATTAATGTGCAGGCATATCTCATGCTTTGGCCTTAGATTACAACACACCCCAGAGTTGAATATTCCTTTCCAAACATTTGTGGTCCACACAAATTCCTGTAACATTGCTTCTTTCATCCTTGTGAACTACACTTCTAATTTTTCAGCTGACTGCATGTATTCATTTTCCTCTTGTTGCGCACCTTCTTTTTGTTGTGGAAAACCTGTGAGTGATTGGTTATCGAGAGTGGAGACCCCAAGACGTTTCCTCAAATTGTAATTAAGGTCAAGGCAATCAATCACCTGAAGGGCAATTTAGCCTGAGCACAGCAACATGAAATCCGACAAGTCATTGTTGACATTATCAGCTTTGCAGTTTTCAGAAACAAATTACAGTCTGATAGAAAATTATTAGAAAATGACCGAACATTAGTACCCCAGCTGTTGCTGGTAAAATGTGGATCTGTTGTAAATAATCTAGGTATATGTTAAAATCCACAATAAATACTATGGAAGGGAGACAACATGACTTAAACCATTGGGATGAGATGCTGAAACCATGAAGATATGACACTTTTCAGAGATGAAAGTCCACAGAAATCTAGCACTTATCGAAAACAGAAAATACACTGTAGTAAGCTATATGTTTAGCTTATTTGTGCTTTTTTAAATTTATTTGAAGTACAGCAGTACTCTTGAAACAGTACCAATGTACTCTGTAATTTTTTTTTATGTATAGAAACTTATAAATATTTTCCTTACCTATTAACACTTTAATGAAGTGAGAATAGAAAGGAGAAAAATGTAAAACCTAATACTTACCTATATCTGAGGGTAAAACATAGAACACAGCCAAAGTGTACCAAACAACAAACTGGCTGGCTTTAACTTTTGTAAAGGCAGTCACTGGACAATCACATAATGCCTTGTGATTGCCATGTACTGCGGTCCCTCCACAAAATACAGCAAAAGTTCGCCAAAATACAGTGACAACAGATATCACTAAGTTGAAATTCCTTACAACTGAAAAAAATTATTTATACTACTTACCTGTGGTACCCGAAAGGATCATCTGTGCACCATAATGCCTAATCCTGCCAAATTTAATTTAAAACCATTCAGCCTTTTTCATGCGATGCAAGATATAAAACTCTATGGAACTATAACTGCTTAATTTCTATGGTTTTATGTGTGCAAATCTGAACCTAACTATAACATCCCTGTAACCTTTGTTTTTTTTAGTGAATTTCTGTGGTTTTAAAAAAATTCTATAAGCTAACTATAACGTCCATGTAACCTTTGTTTTTTTCAGTAAATTTTGAAGTGTTTTTAACCCATAGTAATATTTAATTACCATACGTTAATCCAACCTCTGCTGTGCAGGGCCTTTGGAAATGTGCAGCCAACCCCTCACATGTAGCCAACCCCATGCCCTGTGGCCAACCCCCAAAGGCTGCCAACCTGTAGGCCCCCTTCTCAGGCCAAGTTTGGCCCCATGACCCCAACCCCTGGGGCCCATAAACATATTTCAAGCAAAGGGTGGCACGCAGCCCCGGTGCACAGTCTGATTTTGGCTCCATGGACCCCATTGCCTGGGGCCAGGCACCATATTTATTGGAGAGGGGGGCAGGTGACCCCTCTCCTTGAGCCAATTTCTGCCCTGGGGAACCTATCCCTGGGGCCCAACACATTTTATGGGGGAGGGTGCCATGTGCCCCCCCCCCCTGGGCTGACTGTGGCCCCAGGTACCCTCTCCCCTGGGCCCACAAGCATTTTTTAGGGAAGGGGTAATGACACCCCTCTCTGGGCCAATTTTGGCCCCAGGGACCTCATCCCCCAGGACCCAGCCAGGTTGCAGTGGGAGAGGGGAGCGTGTAGCCCCTTACCCTGGCTGATTTTGGCCCCAGGACCCTATCCCACATTGTCAAGTGGGGGCTGAGGAAAAAGAGGTCGTAAAACGCATTTTACCCATGCAATTTCTCATTGGGTTTTAGACACAATTGCAGCCCTAACCTATGAACAGACCACCATCACATTTGACAGAAAGCTACTCCTTGGTCTAGAAAGAGTACTTATTGTAATTTGGTGTCAATCTGTTCAGAATTTTGGAGTTATTAAAGAAAAAATATGTCTGTTTATCTAGACGGAGATGTGGACCCACTGCAGATCCACTGCATAAGATCTGCTGATCAATGTGCCAATAGCCATGCTGTGATTGGCTGGCCGTAACCTGAGAGCAACGTTATGCCTGCCATTTTCTGCATTGGGACTCAGTTACCGGGTGGGGGAATTAAATTTAAAAGTGATAGAAGGGGCCAGGGTAGAGGTAACCTAATCCCCTAGATATGATAGAGGGGTCTGTGAGGGACACCTCATGGTCAAGAAACTGCTGAAAAACATTTTTATTTCAGGGCATAAGGATCCACTGATCTACAGCAGCACTCAGCGTGACCTCCTATATGCTACGCAACCACCTACTGATACATTCACTCACACACTCATACACCCATACAACCACCCAGACACCCACTTACACACCCACACAGCCACTCACACACCCATATTGCCAATAATTTATCCACACAGTCACCCACACAGCAACTCACACCCACACACAGGCACTTATAGAAATTACAATAGCATATGTTTACATTAAATGTGTTGTTGTTTTAATATTGATGGTGTGGTTTTTCTTTGGGAACTGATCCGCGGATCCATAAAATTAATAAACAAAAAGAAAGACTGGTTGCATTGCATTTACAGAAAGACTACATAAGTTACCTTACCTGAATTTTTAGTTTAAAAATATATATTTAAAATGAATGTGTGAATAAAACATATTTATAAACTTGTGAAAATTTGTATTAGTAATTTGAACTGATTGGACAAATTGTAGAACAATTTATAAATAAAACAAAACACTCACACAGCCAGTCACAAACCCACACATCCAGTCACACAGGCCCTCACACACCCACTTATGTATTCACACACTCACTTATGCAAACACTCACACACTCAGTCATACACTCATACAGCCACTCATATACCCACTCAGAGACCCAGAACCACAAACTCACACCTACTCATACAGCCACTCACACACTGACTCAGAGACTCGTAGAACCACTCACACAACCACTCACAGACCCACACAGGCACTCAGACATCAACCTATATACCCACACAGCCACTCACCCACCTGTACAGCCACTCACACACCAACTCAGATGCCCACAAAACCACTCACAAACCTACACATCCAGTCACATAAGAACTCACAAACCAACCTACACACCCACACAAATACTCACACACCCACTTACGCACATATAGAGTCACAAACCCACTCAGAGTCCCAGAAAACCATGCACACACCCACTTACATGCTCATACAGCTACGTCCCTGTAACCTTTGTTTTTTTTCAGTGAATAGTGACACCTTATGTTGTAATATTGGCGAATGTACCCACCTTAGCCCCAGCAGGCACTGAATCCTGGGAATCCTGGAGAAATAAGTCACTAAACCGAGTGGGTAATAAATCAGGCTCAATTAGGTCCTTTGTTGAAAATATTAAAATGGTCAGAAGGGTAAATAACCCAGATTAATTGACACTATCTTGAGTAGAACCAGTCCTTTATCTGCCTCTTCTCTTCAAATCTCAGTATTACCGCTTGGTTACTTTTATCACCCACCGCCTATTGTCAATCACCAAAGTTTGCCTTCTAGATCACTTCCTGCTCATGCACTCAAATTTCATCCTGTCATTTCAGTCCGTAATTGTTTTGCTTTGTTAGCAACAGTAGATTGACTCAATGTCAAGCCCATGGTGGCTGTTTTATCTGGCAATGGTAGAGGGTCTTTACTTAGCCTTAATGACTATTCTTGTATGACAAGTTTCCATTCTCCACCACCCTTAAACAGCTTGGTAAACTCTCCCATTCCAAACCCAATGCTTGAGGTTTCTGATTGATTGACTTGTTTATTGCACAATTACTTAAAATCTTTACTATCATACTATCATAGCGAGAAGGACTTCATATTAAAAATACATCTGTGAAATTAAGTATAATATTGCACACAAATAGTTCATCGCAAAAAATGATAAAAGAAACCAATAGGATATTAAGATCAAGTATTTCAATCTAGAAATCTGTAAATGTCATGCTATTCCCTCACTGCTTTAGACAGCCGGTGGGAAGATGGCAGGCAGTAACTCAGATTTCTCAATCTTTGACTACTTGTGCGTTTATGTGGTATTAAGGTTTCTGTACCAGCCATAATCACTTATGGTTGACCACCAGCTAGTGATGCTGCTGCAGTCTTCATGAATTTCACAAATCGAGCCGCCAGTTGGACTGAGGCCCCTCTCAGCCATACCTCTACCGCTCCTCGGTATTTCAGATGTTCAAGATGCGCCAAATTGATCTGAGCCAAAACTTCCTTAACGGGATCAGCACCTTGCAGATACACAGCAAATGAGTCAATGTTTCCTCCCTATTGTGACAGAGGCGGCATTGCCTATCATTCTCTTCCAGATTCCGACACCCATACCAGTAAGACTTCAGCGGAGCTAAGCTAAAGCACAAACCCATTAACTGACGCTTGATAGTGACATTGAGGGGCAGAGAAGGGTAGGATGGAAGAGACCCTGGCTCATAAAATGATGAGGCTAAATTTCCATGCCCCATTTTTTTCACAGTTTGTATATCAAGGTCTGCTTATATTAGCCTAGCTTGTTTCATCAGCAGTTTGGCCACCATGAGGGCAGGCAGCCCACTTGTCCATATTGATTGTGCCTCCAAAGCATGCATTTCTGAAAATCAAATGAGCTACAGAGCTCTACCTTGGATTGTGGCAGGTCTATGTGCCAAGGTTGCTATTCCAGAATGGTCTGAATTTGTAACATGTTTCCACATCCTATATTTTCGGGGGACTTGGACAGTTGAGCTGTCCATATAAATGCCTATAGAAGTTTCCATCTACCTGCTGTGCCTTCTAAAGCAGGCAGAGCAAACGGTGGTCTATGCATTTATATTTCCAATTATTTGCCATTTTCTAATATTATAACTGTGACCACTGCCATGTATTATCGTTACTGAAATTTTGTCTAACTACAATCTTATGCTGGTTAATTTCTATAACAATGCATTATTGAGTGATATACTGATTGTCCTCTGTCAGTTGGATCGTGGTCTTGAGTCGACTTGTTGTGATAAGAAGGAAGGGGCATATTATCAACAACCGGCGATAAATATCGCTAAGCGCACTTAGCGCTAGGATATTTATCGCCGGCTATCGATGAATTTTATCGCTGAGATAGCGTGCTATTAGCAACGCTTATCTCAGAATCGATAAAATTCCTGGCGCAAGCTGCCAAATGTCCGAATATCGCTGGAAATCCAGCGATAATCGCTCGACATTTGGCGATAGCTTGTTGATAGGGCTGGGCACACTTAACCATGATATCCACCTTCCATTGGATATCATGGCTAAGTCAAACTAAAAGCATGCGTAAGGAAAGTAGCGTTAACCAAGGTTAGCGCTACTTTTCTCATCGCTATGCTTGTTGGGGATTCCCTTGATGATTGGAGAAATGTCGGTTAACGACATTTCTCCAGTTATTTTGGGACGGAACGCCCACTTTGCATCTCATTAGAGATGCAAGGGTGGGCGTTATAGAAAAGGGCGATAGGGCAAGGATTCACGCGATAGCGTGACCTTGCTAATACAGCGATAAAATTATCGCCGCTTTTCGTCTGAAAACAGACGCTAAAGCGGCGATAATTTCTTATCGCCGGCTTGATAATATGCCCCGAAGTTACTACACTATGGGGTGGTGATTTGATTTTAATTTAGCATCTGCGCCCCTTTCCATAAAAAAAAGGTTTGTGGTTTGACAGATATTTACGATAGCAGTGATCAATCTCCTTTTGTTAATAACGGCTATAGTGATAAACTGATTGAGCTCTTGTTTAAGTATGATATTGCTGTTTCTAATGACCTTTATATCCCCTCTGTTCCCTTCCACTGCACATTAAACGGTTGGGTGCTATAAACATTGTTATAGATCGTATTTTGACATCTCACAGACTTATTACATTGTTATCCAATTTTACCACACATACTATTTCCTTGAGCAATCACTATCCACAGAGTGTCAACATTAGTTTTAGCTGCTTCATGAACCAAGTGAAGACTGACAATGAGTCCATTGTCGATAACATTGAAATAGCATCATGCTATGATCTTTCACTATGATGGTTCCAGGTTAACCCAACCAATTTCTTGGAAAAGCTGGTTATCGAATACAGGGAGGCTTTTGAGATTTGTCTGGATGATGCATCTAATGCTAATGATATTCTGAAAGCTTTCCTTATTATTTTTAAAGGAATTAAGGAGTGTTTAACTAATACTCAGTGGCATTTTAACCACAGTAGACAAGGCTGTCTTGATCCCAAATGCTCTAAGGCTCAGTAAAGCTGCTCTCCACAAATCCCCCAAGGTGCACCCAGGAGGTGAGGTTGTGTAGACATGGGGAAACATCCTTTACCACGCAACCATTACATCATGGTATGGTTACATCGTGGTTTTGACAACGCAAGTCGTTACATCGACTTGCACTGGAGGGCGCTCTAGACTAAGGAATAGTGTGAATTACTATTCCAACACCTTCCCTACTGTACGTAGACTGGAGTTGGAATAGTAATTCACACTATTCCTAAGTCCAGCGCCCTGCAACGCAAGTCGATGTAACGACTTGCGTTGTCAATACCGCGATGTAACATACCGCGTTGTGATGGTACGCGTTGTACCATCATACATTCGTAGACATGACTACAAATTAGCCCTGAGCATAGGACGTAAGATTTAAAGAAGGAAGCTTGGTAATCAAACACAATAAAGATAGTTCCGCCTTTGGCCAGTCATAAACAGCTCTTTTTTAAGAGACAATAGGGCCCCAAGATTGGAGGCTGCCATTACTGAATCTGACTGGGTGTCTCATTTTACAAAATTGTACTCTATTCCCAGCCTTGTGCATGTGGGGCCAGCATCCGCTAATTTTGCTGCTTCAACGATCCCCCACGCAGTCTTGATAGCCTTTCATTTTCATTAGTTGAGATCAACAGGACCCTCATACCTAGTAAGGGCGGAAAAGCTCCAGGCCTGAGTTTGTATCATCATTGATCTTTACTAAGCTAAAATATCCTTCTGGGGCCCCTTACTGACCTTGGTGTAGGGAAAGTGCTGTAGTTCTGGTTTCTTGAATACCTGGTCAGAGTCATTAATTGTCCCCATTTATAAGAAAGTTGATCATTCTAATCCAGCTTGCTCCTATCCCATTTCATTACTTGATTCCCTACTGAAAATCATAGATGGAATCGTACTGAATAGATTAGAAGAGTAAGCAGAAAATAATGAGGTTCTCTCCAATATGGTTTTTGCAGAGACCTGGGGACAGTTGAACAAGGACTAAATCTCAACCTGCTGTCTAAGAAGCATACTCTGATGAAGAAGGGCCATATGTTCCTAGATTTTGTGGACTTATCTAGTGCATTTGATTTTGTAATGTATGATAAACTGTGGTCCATTATGATAGAGCTTGGAGTAGAACCACCAATAATATCCATCCTTAAAGAGTTATATTCAGGGAGTAGGACTAGGGTACGGATTGGCCTTAGCTACATTTCACAAAATCCACCCTTATGTTGTTATTTTAATTCTATGCACTGACACATGTGCACTTTGTAACTCTATGATATATGTAGTGTCTTGCGAGGTAACAATGACGGTACCCTATTGGCTCCTAATGGACTCCGTAGAGCTGGGACGTATGATTTTATAATGGAATGCAATTAAGGTTGATTAAGAATGTTGAGTTTGCAATTGCACACAGATCAAGAATGATGTGTAATAATAATCTTCATGTTTGGATGTTTGGCATAGCCATTGGCATGTACCCAGGCTGGGGAAGATGCTACAATTGGCAATACATAAAGGTACTGCACTGACACGCAAGATAAAGTCATACTTTATACAGAGTGCTAATGCTGAAGGCGGACACAACTCAGGAGCATATCATCAAGGGAAACATCGCCGCTTTTTCGGCACATAGCGCCGAAAAAGCATCAATTTTTTTATCACCCTATTCACAAGGACACGCTAACAAGCATTAGCGCGTGTTTCCTGTCGACTTTGCATGTCAGCGATCAATATCGCTAATGACATGCAAAGTAGGCATTCCTGAGCACAACAACATGGGAATCCTCGCTAACACAGCTTCGCGATATTTACAAGCCATGCAGGGAACCCGGGAAGCGATAAAAATAACCACGCTAACCGCGGTTATCGCAGGAATGTAACACCTACTTTTAAATTGACTTAGGCATACTGATAATGGGAGGTGGATTGCCAGGTTAGGTCCACACTCCCCTATCAGCAAGCTTCTCCTTATCGCTGTGAAATCATCGCTGGATTTCACACGCTATTCCTGATAATCGGCCTCTATTGCTGGAGTTACATCGCCTGTTAGCAAAACGTTGATAATACGTCGCTAACACGGCGATGTAATCCAGCGATAAAGTAAATCGCGCTAAGCGCGAATTGCGATAATTATCGCATCTCCTTGATAATATGCCCCTCAGTTTTTAAAGGTCAGTCATTGATAATCAAAAATTGCAAAATAATGCTGCGAAGGGAAGTGCAGCAAGGAGGAGATCAACAAGATGTCAGAAAGTCCAAATTGACATTTAGAAAAGAAGAAATAATTGACTTACCAAACACATTAAAGAGAGTATTCGTACCGCTGCACATGGTTAAATGGCTCAAGGAGATGAGTCCAAGGTTGTGCTTACTGAACTGTCCATACGTGAAGTGGCTAATCACCAAAACTGCTGAGTGAGGCTCAGAACAACTTCACAGTTCTTTGAAGAATAAACAGCTGATATCAACTCTCGGAATAGTGACATTTTTCAGATGGCAGCAAAGAAAGTCATGTTTCCAGCTATCATTAAACATTATCCAGAGGCCAGCACATCCCAAGTCTTCACAGATGATTTGCATAAACCAAGTCACAGTGATCTTCCAGCAGTGTCATGAAGTTCCGCACTGGTCTACAATGCTGCTGCATTCCTGAAACCACCACCACTGTACAATACTGCAAAAAGGCAAAATATTGGTGATAAATGGATTGTTTGGATAGAGACATTTAAAGATTTCACTGATGCACTTGAAGACTAAGAGACTGATAACAAAAAGATTATCAAATACCTCAAAAATCTTGCTGGTGATGGTGTAAATGAAATCATAAGGAAGATGTTGCAAACTGACGAAGACATCACATACTGTCAGATTAAAGAACCTTGAATTTAAAGTTTAATCCACTGACCAATGTAGATTACCAAGGATATATTTTCAGTCAAGAGCAACAGAAAGTTGTTGAAACCATTGATAAATATGTGGAGAGACTCAAAACACTCATCAAACACTGTAAGTTCAATTATTTAATGACAAAGAAGCTATAGGTCTTAGAGTTATTGCTTGTCAGATTCATTCAGACTATAAATGCTGAGAGAAACTTTTAGTCTGGAGTGAGAGTTAATAGCTGCAGAGCTGCAGAGCGTGTCGATAGAAAAGCTGCTGACATGGAGGCCAAAGGTGCCCAGAATGAATGAGTCATGAGTGTGAAAAGTAAGCCAAAGCAAACGACTGAAGGGCACCAAGTGATGTCTACATGTAAAAAGAAGTTGTGCTTTAGATGTGGATTTTTGTTCCCACATAAATGTCCAGCCATTGGACAGATACGTAAAGGCTGTGGGAAAAAGAACCATTTTGTGACTGTTTACAGAGAGAAGGAAAAAGCAAGTGCATCACGGCGCAAAGACAAAGCGATGGCTGCTGAGGGCATGTAGAACACTGTTGCCTGCCGTAGTTTACGGCAGGCAACAGTGTTCTACATGCCCTCAGCAGCCATCCTGAGGCTCTCAAATGGAGCATCCCTTATGGAGAGCTGCTGAGGGCAAAAAGAAACTGTAACACAGAAGCAGCTTACCAACTTGAAAGCATTACCATTGTAGACCGCTTCAAAGAAAGATGTTACCCTAACTGGGTACTCAAGAAGGCCAGAGAAAGGGCCGACAATGTAGGTAGAGTGCAGACCATTTCGGACGAACCCAGTATATCCACCAGCATTGAAAATGACAACACTAGGATGATCATGACTACAGCTCTGTCTCCAGGGACATCAAGCAGTTCTTATCTAAGAACTGGGCCATCCACAAATCTGACAACATTATAGGGGGTACCATTCCAGACAGGGCCAGAATAGCATACAGTAGAGGGAGGAATGTCAGGGACATGCTAGTGCGGAGTGATATTACCATCTACCCTAAAAGACACTAACATGGCCTTAAGGGTTTTTCCCGTGCTGCCATTGTAAGGCCTGTAGAACCAGCAAGTTTTGCAAACAGGCCAGTTGCAATGGGGTCAGCAAGGACATATCCCAATTCCTCACATGTAGTTCCTCTTTTGTTGTTTACACCATAGAATGCTCGTGCAAGCTGTGGTATATCGGCAGCACGACATTCATGGCAAGAAAACGGATCCTTGAGCACAGTAGGGCCATCACCAACAACGACCCCAAATATCCTGTTGCACAACATTTTCAGGAGAAGCATTTCTCTAATACATCAGACATGAGCTTCTTCATCCTTGAACAAATTGACCGCAACCCGAGGAGTGGTAACAGGGTGCTTACATTGAGGCAGAGAGAGTCTAAATACATTATCGACTTTCAAACCAAGAGTCCAGGAGGGTTAAATCAGGACGAGGAGCTTGCAGTACATCTGAAGGAGAAATAGATCTTACATGCAGTGTTATTTTCTGTTCTCAGACTCTCCCTCTCCCTGTTTTTCTATCCCTCCTGATGTTTACCTATCCCTTTTGATGTTGCTACAGTTTCTCTACGCATCTGTTTTCCATATTTGTTTGAACATATGTTATACAAATCTGTTGCTTATAGCCAGTTTGCTGCCTTGTATGTTATCCCTGTGGTCTTGAATCGATGTCCTTCTGATGCACCGATGTTTTCCTACACCACATCTGTGGCTCTATATGTGCACTTGTTTTCTCTCTTTCGTCCTCGCTTACATGAGAATAGTAGGCAACATGCGATAGAGTGAATTGTTCACTTTGAATTTAAGTCCTCGGACTTATAGGTTCATGATTTTATCTCTTTTCTGTTCTTTTGCTTGATTTTCAGGAGGGAAGGAAGGGGCCATTCACCTGTACTCACCTGCACGGGCCTCCTACCCTTTTCCCCGTGATCACACCTTCACTTTTTAGTCAGCCGGCAAACTCTGAGTGACATGTGGATCCTGTGGAGCAAGCCCATCCATGTCCCGGGAATGATACATTTTTAATGTAATATGTACATGGTTGATGACATTGTAGAGGTGACTTTCCGACACTTGCCTTGCTGACGCTGGACCTGACAGCATGACCATTGTGCTGATATATTCTTACCTACATCAGGGCACTTGCCCATTATCGTTACACTGAGACTGAGCGCGAGGATTATGTATCCACTTGGTTATGTTGAGACTTCACTAAGGCGTCTATAGCAGATGATCATCTTCAGTATTTTACTGTAGCTATTCTCCATCAGTGTTGGGTTCTCTCTTTTTAGACAGCAGTACGGCACTTGCCTCATTGGCGCTGGACTTTACAGCATGCCTAGTGTGTTTTCATGTTCTTCAGGGCACTTGCCCATCATTGACACACTGCCAGCGAGCACGCTGATTAACTATCCGCGTGGCCTTTTTGAGATTTTACCCTGGCGTACTTTGCACTGATTCGTCAGCAGTAGTCACACTGTCACAAAGCCACGCGGGGGGAATAGGGCATGATTTTTCGATTTATTTTGTTGGCCCATGTTAGTCCAGTGTCACCTTCACACGTTTGTTTCCGCCCCTGTTACGGATTGTGCACCGAGTTTTTACTGGTTTTCAACATTGGGTTTGCAGCATTTGCTTGAGTGTCCGCGAATGGGGCGACTGATAAAGCTATCATGGTTTTGACTGTGGGCCTTCACTCCACTATTTAGTGGATGTGTATCGCTATTCCTTGTCATTGGGGAAACATGGTTTTAGGTGATACATTGTGACTTATCTCTACATGCCTTACGTACCCTTGACTTAGAATATGTACCACATTGTTTGTTTTTCTACACATATCGTGTAAGATACTACTCCAACATGTCTGCCGCCATCCAAATGCTGGTCCTTTGTTTGTGTTCATTATGGCTACATTAATCACTGGTTTTGTATTGCACGTTTCACGTGAGCAAGGTTTCGGATGAAATCGAAACGCATTGTGAAATAAACACTGTGGTGGAATTATATGAAGGCGGATCTTTCTTTCCTGAGAGCGCGCTTACCCTGTGGCTATTTTTGTATATATATATATATATATATATTCACTGAAAAAACCATAGGTTTTAGGGACAGTTATAGTAAGTTAGACATTTCACTCGTACAAAACCAGTGAAATTCCCCCGTTATAGTTAGTTCAGCTAACTATAACTCACGCCCGCAATGCACTGCTGATGACGTCACATATTACATCACTCATGACATGGTCAGTGACATCACTGATGACATCACTGATGCCATCACTGATGACATCATCCAGTGACTGTGTGTTTCTGTAAAGTTTAAATATGTTTAATATATATAGGGAAAGGCGTATTGAAGAACGAGTGGGTGTATAAGTGTCTAAATGGATGATTTAGTAGGTGCGTGACTGACTCTATAAGTGAGTGATTAAACGTATGTTACTGAATGCATGGGTTAGTTTTAGTTTTTTAAAAATCGGCGGGTCCTTGTGGCACCCCCTGAGCAGGCCTAGGGGGTCAGGGTGTTTCTACCCTGCCCCCTTTTTGCGTTTTGCGCACTTGTTTCTGTGCCTCGGTTCTACCGAGGAACAAGATGGCTGCCAAAACTTCCTGGTTTGGAGTGTTGGCAGCCAATTAGCATACAGCTTGTGATCGGGAGGGTGCGCTCAGGGTGCGCAGATCCACCGCGGCCATAGATATATATGTGATTTTACTTTTGATGTTCTCAGGAACTACTGAACGGATTTACACCATTTAACCAAAAGGCACGACTCTGAACCAAGGGCTACCATTTTGCCAAATTTGGTGTAATTCCGTTCCGCAGTTCGGGCTGTAGCTGCGACTAAAGGTTCCTATGGAAAATTGCATGGGGAAAACACGTTTTGGGACCCCCCTTTTTTCTCGGCCCCCACTTGACGAATCACACGGAAACTTTCAGGATAGGAGCGGACCAGAGCGTCCCACGAGTTTTGAAAATTTTGTGAAGA
Source organism: Calotriton arnoldi (assembly GCA_963921515.1). NCBI lineage: Eukaryota > Metazoa > Chordata > Amphibia > Caudata > Salamandridae > Calotriton > Calotriton arnoldi. Next base: position 90,325 of record CAWUFW010014475.1, on the reverse strand, counting down.
TTCGTCAACCAGCACCAAAGTTATTGGGAATAGAATGTTGCGGATTTCCTATGGAAAATAGGTCCTAACTATAACCATCTACTGGCGACCGCCAGTAGATAATAAATATATATATATATATATACATATATATATATATGTGTGCATATTGTAAAAAATATCATCTTTTCATTTAAGACAGGGGGAGATGAGTTGTCCTGCGAGTTAGCAATGACGGAACCCTTTGGGCTCCTGATGGACTCTGTTGAGCTGTGGCGTAATTGTTAGAGCAGAATGCAATGAAAGCTGATTTAGGATGTTGAGTTCGAAGTTACAGGTAGATGAATAAAGACGTGAAATTTTAAGCTCCCTATGTGGCATAGTCATTGGCGGGTACTCAGGCTGGGGAATACACTACTCTATATATAACTATAGGCCATTTACTACCAACTCCTATCTTTAAAATGATGCAAGGTTTTCTTGTATTAATATGAATAGCACTGTTGTGGATGATGTAATTCGAGATATCATCAATGAAATCATTTGACATGTCATCAGAGATGTCATCAAAAAGTCATTTAACATGTCATGAGTGAGATAATATGTGACGTCATAAGTACTTAATTATGGGGAGCGAGTTATAGTTATTTTACTAAACTATAACTGGCAAATCTCAGTGGTCTTTTCATTTTAAAAGATAGTTTTTATTACATTTCACCACCTAACTATAACATCACTTTTAACCCTTAGTTTTCTTCCAGTGAATTTCTATTTCTTTAACATAAGATATTATTACCATGCCTAATCATAATGTCACTTTAAGCTTTGGATTAAAGTGAATTCCTATGTTTTTCTTTATCATGTCCAAAGTTGAGCATACACACAACCCTGTGGGCAACCTGTGCCTAACTCTCTTTGGGTGTCGAACCCCCACTGACGATTCCTTCATTGCAACACCATGACCTCTACTCAATCAACTCTGTTAGGCCAAAAGACATTGGTAATGAAATCACAGTCAATAAGAAGAAGAATTAGCTTGACTTTACAGACAACACAAAGTTTCAGGTAGAACAAAAACAGTGTTTAAAACATTAAGACGAGGTCTCCAGTGGAGAGGTGCATTACGTTTTGCCAAATCAGAGATAATTCATGTTATCACTAACAATAAACCCATACCTAAGTGCTCAGTGAAACTGCAAAGTAGCTGATTTCTTTCAGTATTAGAGACCCAAATCATCTGAACCTCTCACCTTTTGTACATCCATTGTCTAGCAACCCTTGGGATCCTGTAACCACTGTCAGGTTTAGCCACCACAGGGTCTTTACAAACCCTGCCAGGAGTTCTAAACACCCCTGTTCCTGGGTACTTGTGTGCTCCAGCCACCAGTACCTCTTTCTTTTAGCCTCCTGGCCCCAGACATAATCGATCTAAGTTCTTTGTCCTGCCTCATAGTTGTGGTCTCTTTTATACACAGCATTTATCTGCAGGGCACACTTCCTGCAGTACCTTTTCCACAATTAAATGGACAGCTCCTTCGTCACTAGGCAGCTAGACTGATGACTTCACAAGACAGGCTATCCTTAGAGTCATGTAACCTAGAAATCCCATTCTCTACAAAAAGCATTTTTTCCTTCTTTAAAGAGACTGAAGCTCTCCTTTCAGGGGACCTACCCAAGTTTTTCCCACCTGGAAGGAAGCCAGCAATTAAATAAACAGGCTTTGTTGCTCAGTTAATGCCCACCCATACTGCTGTTTGGATCTTCACACTGGTTAATGTGAATAATGGTGCATGGATTTATGATGGAAAAAGTCATTCTGTTGTAACGCATGCTGTTACAACACGGCTGTTACAATGTGAATGCCTTTACCATGCATAACCTTTACCAAGCATATTTTGAACACGATTATGCTTTTACCATGCATGCATTTACAATTAATTTCATTGTAAAAGCATGAATATTAAAGACATATGCATGGTAAAGGTTTTCCCTGATCCCAGCCCTGAGCCATAAAATCTGCCCCCGGTTCAAACCTCTCTGGCCTCCAGGCCCGTAAAATGAAGCCCCAGCCCTGAGTGCTGAAACGGGACCCCAGCGAATCCCCCCTGCCCCCAGTTCTTAAAGAAATACCTGATCCCAGCCCTGGGCACTAAAACATGACCGCGAAGCAACCCCCACTGGACCCCAGACCTAAAATAAAAACAGGCCCCATCCCTAAATCCTAAAGCCAGCACCAGAACATTCACTTCAAAATTGCGTTTGTGTGAAATTAAGAACTTTAAAAGACGTTTGCTCCACGCCAGAAAAGGGCTCTTTTTACAACTTGGAAGCCAACTTCCCTAGTACTTTATAAAGAAATGTTAATGGGAATATAGCATATGGCACATCGCTGATATTATGTACATTATCATAGATTTCTTCCCAGTTTTCTGATACCTATGAAGTTATGTTATGATTTTTGACAGTGCTATTCAATACCTACCCCCTCCACAGCTCCCTGCCCTAAAATAAAAAACACCCCCAGCCCAACGCCCTAAACCCATATCCGCCACAGAACCATCCCCGAAACCCCTCGCACTCCTGTACAATCCCCCTTACCTCATGACAAGGCTGGCAGTTCCTGAAGGCTGACGTGTGGACTAGGTCATGTTAACCCTAAAGAGGAGGGGTATCCTCACTCTTCTAATGATGTTGATAGCCTTTACCACGCCGGTGCCTTTATTAGCATTACCATGCATATGCCCAAGCCCCCATTATCACGCATATGCTATTACCATTCACACCTTTACAACATTAATTTGTTGTAAAGGCATGCATGGTAAAGACATATGCATTGTAAAAGCATGCATGGGAACGGTACATGCATTGTAACATCTGCATGGTAAAGGCTATGTGTAGTAACAGCCTCGTTGTAATGGCTGTTTTCCCTGGTGAATTGACCTGGGTTTCTAAATAGTATCTATTTTATTTTTACAGAATGATTCCACAGATCCATCTGTCTGCCTGGATTCTGTCACTTTCTGACATTTGATTTGCAGCCCCAGACTGGTCAGGGTAGAGTTTTGGTACATAAAATACAACAGGTAGAGGGATAGGAAATGGGTGTTTCCTGTTAAAGGAATCTCAACCAAGACAATTATTTTAAGCCTCTACATTAACCTGTCTGCAGTAAGAACTATGAGGAAGAATGTAGCAAGAACTGTCCGTGCATTTGAAATGGGCATCTATGTTATTCCTTCCTCCACAGGAACAAGGTCAACTTAAATGGATGTCTGAAATTCTGCTGCTTTAGGTTCTATACAGCTGTCTAGTGGACTTTCTTCATCTTCTATCTTGTAGACCAAACCAGAACATCCAAAATAGAGTAATGTCCCAACACAGTAAAGAAATATAAGACACATTCCACAGTCAGCCTAACTTTCCCATGCAACATGCACAGTGTGCATGCATTTTATATACATATTCCTCACAACCTCGTCACAGGGCCAGATGTAGGTAATACTGAAATACCGATTCCTTAATAGCGAATTTTACCAATTCGCTCTTAAGAACTTGGTATTAAAGATGTACGTAAAAAATCTGTAAAAATTACCGATTCGGTAATAATCGGTAAAAACTTACCGAATCGGTAATAATCGGTAAAAATTAACGATTCAGAATGATTCGGTAAAAATATTTACCGATTCCTGAATACCAATTCGGTAATTAGCGAATCGGTAATTTAAAAAATCGGTAATTGTCGAATCAGCCAATCCTGTGCTTCCTCATTACCTCACAACCAGGAAGTGGCCACACCCATGCAGCTGCACTGATCCTGAAGCTGTCTGAGAGGCAGGGAGCACAGCAAACAAGCCAGGAGCAACTCTTCAAAGCTTTTTTGACAACACTGAGCAAATATGGCCAATCAGGAGAGGGAGAAGGAGGCAGCTGAACGCAGGAGGAAACATAAGTTCAGTGAGAGGGAGCTGGAGGTCCTTATTGAGGAAGTCACTAAGGACCATGATAAATTGTTTGGGAAACAGTCTCTGCACGTGCCTGAATCCCAGAAGAGGCAGATATTGCTGGTCATCCAAGACAAGATCAATGCCATTGGAGTAACCCTGCGCTCCATTGAGGACCTCAAAAAACGCTGGTATGACCTGAGGAAGCGTGCAAAGGAGAGGCTGGCAGAGAGAAAGAAGCAAGCCAATCTGACAGGTGGAGGGAGGAACACTGCACCTGCACCAACTGCCCTGGATCTCCTGGTCGAATCCACCCTCCAGCCGGAGAGTGTGAGTGGGATTGGGGATGCAGACAGCTCAGCCAGAGCTGGCAACAAACAAGGTAAGATGGATGCTCTGCATGCTGTGCCCCCCACTCCCTAACCCCAATCCCCAATGAGGCATTGTGAATTCCACTCCAGGACATGTTTTACTAAAAACCAGCAATGCATTATGAGAGATGTAGTCAGAAGTAACACATGTCAGAACAGTCAGCCCACTGAACCCAAAGGCATGTGACACACATCAGCAATTAGCAAGCAGAGGACAGTCAGTTTGATTGGCAGGCATGGCATTTATTATTACACAAATGCTGCCAGACAAGTGAGTAAATGTACATTCTGTCTCCACAGGCGAGCCATCGCGCAGGGCTGCAGAGGGGAGCACAGGAAAGGCACCCAGGAGAGAGAGGACACAGGAGGAGGAGGTCCTGTCGCCTGCAGGGCACACCACCCCACCACCATCACCACCACCATCACCACCACCACCACCACCACCACCATCACCACCATCACCGAGAGCCAGGAGGCATGCAGTGGCCAGCTTACGGCAGATGGAGGTGTCCGAGGAGGACAGCATGGGAGGCCAACTGTCCACGGTTGCTGAGGATGCCAACGGTGCAGGCTCACAGTCCCCCACCGAGCGCCCCACACAGGTGCCAGACGCCGCAGGGCAAGGGCAGCCAGTCCAGCTTCACAGGGCGATGATCACAGTGTGTTTGCCGGTCTTGAGGGGAACATGCTCAAGGTGCAGCGCCTGCAAGGCAAAGCAATAAAGTCAGTCCAGCGGCAGATGGTACGAATGAATGGGCACATGCTGCGAATTGAGAAGGGCATCAGTAGCATGAACAATACTGTGGCTGAGGGCATGAGGGACATGTGCGAGGCAGTGAGGCTGCTGTGCAGCAAATTGGATGAGGAACGTTTGGCCAGGCGCAGGGAGAGTCAAAAACTTGACAACTACACCAAGGCGGTGAACCGCCTCTCCACTGCCACCTCTCTGCTCTGCAGGTGCTCGGTGGCCATGCAGGAGGAGATGGCCCACTGCAGCCATGATGTGGCAAGGGGGCTGGTCACAGTGACCAGTGCACTAGAAGTGCTACAGGCAAACCAGGTTGCCACTACAGGTGATGGGGGGGATAGTGAAGAGGCTACTAGCCGCAGTAGCATCACACCCCCTATAACGGAGTCCAGGAGGCGCAGCGAACGTCACAGCACTGCCACAGGACAGACTGCCAGTGAGGACAGTGTGCCCAAGGAACGCAGCAGTGCTGCGCGTGGGCGCAGGAAGTAATGCCAGACATCACATGGTTTACCGATATGGGTGATGTAACCCTTTTTGGTTTTGTAACCTGCATTAAAATTTGGCCTGGCATGTGAAGCCCTTCATGTTGTGGTGGTGTGCTAGGGCAATTAAACACCGTCACTGGCTGTGTCTCCTTACTTACTCAGAAATAGTTGCGTGTTATCTCTGCCCGTCTATGTCTCCCATCTGGTGCTGCTGCCACACCTGCTGCGCTGTGCTCTGGCTGTGGACAGTCCTCATCCTCGTCCTCAGAGTCAGTTAGTTCCACTGCTGTTCCTTTCTTTGTGGCAAGGTTATGCAGCATTGCACATGTTGCTATTATTTTACAGCAGATGATGGGGCGGTACTGACGTGCACCTCCACTTTTGTGGAGGCAGCGGAACCTGCTTTTTAAGAGTTCGAAGGTGCACTCCACAACGTTGCGCGTGCTTTTATGTGCCACATTGTATCTTCTCTCACTTGGTGTGGATGGGTTGAGATGTGGAGTCAGGATAAATGCCCGCACGGCATATGCGCTGTCACCTAAGTGAGAAAGGAAGTGCCATTAATATGAGTCACCAACACATTCATACAAGGTATACATCAGGGTGTGTCACATTGATTACCTAGCAGGTATCCTTCTCCAAATTCACCCCCAGCCAGACGTGTGTAGATCCCACTGTTCCTGAATATGTAGGAGTCATGGGTACACCCTGGAAATTTGCCCACAATGTCAGTGATGATGTGTTCCGCATCGCATATCACCTGCACGTTGATGGAATGCATAGATTTGCGGTTCTGTTATATATACTCTGTAGCTGCAGGTAGGCAGATTGGTATGTGTGTCCCATCAATGCACCCTATTACATGTGGGAACTGTGCCTTTTGGTAAAAATCCAGCTTTGTCTTCTGCTGTTCCGCCTGTGTGCTGGGGAAGTGTATGTAGTGATGCATTCTTTGCATCATGGCATCCAAGAAAGAGCTGAAGAAATGGGACAGGCAACTCTGTGACACACCACCTGCCACAGCTATCACCCCCTGGTAACTTCCTGATGCAAGTAGGTGCAGGCCACAGAGCACCTGAACATGTGATGGTATTGCGTGCGCCCTTGGTGTCTGATGCTCCAGGAGTGGGTGCAGGTCCCGTATCAGGTCTAGGATGGTTTGGGGGTGTAGCCTGTACCTCTCATGGATTTCAGCCTCAGTCAGTTGGAAGAGTGTAACGCGCAGTCTATACACGCGCTCCTCCCGTCTCCAGATCCTCAGTCCTGCTGCTTGCAACCGTAGCCGCCTTGCAATTACGTAGAGGGCCGCCATTGTGTTCACACTGTTGCATTTTGGGGCTGTTTAAATGCAGTGCACCTGATTACCACCTGCTTTGAGTCAGTGGTAATTAGCGACTCCTAAATACCGAAAAATCAAAAATTCGGTATTACCGATTTTTGGTACATCGGATTTGCGATTATTTAAGGATTTCTTATTTACCGATTCGGTATTTAGGGGTTTCGGTGTCTGCTAATCAAGGAATCGGTAACTGGTTTCCCTTATTTTTACCGATTCCTTATTTGCGATGGCGTTCGGTGTTACCTACATTGAACATGGCTGTATACCGGTCGGTAACGCTGAAATTCTCTGAATTTCGGCTTTACCGACCGGTATTTAGCCACCTACATCTGGCCCACAGTCACTTATCTTAGGTGACTATGGGCAACTAGTCTTATATTAAATAGTGGGCACTACAGTTTGCAGTTCCTACTCCAGTTTAACACAGCTTATACTGGGTGCAACTCCATTATGGAGGCTCGTGTCTTAGCAGAGTTAAAAATACCAAGGGTTAGTAAGTTAAAAACTCATTTTGTTAATGAATCCTCTGCATTTACACTCACAAATATACTTCCATGAAGAAGATAAAGCATGCAAATAAATAAACAACATACAGAACACTGCAAAAACTGTAATAATGTTCTGCAGTAGCTGCTAGCTTGGAGACTTCTTGGAAATAGGAGAAAACCTCCAATTATGTTTGAAAGTCCAATGGGATAAAACATAAAATGGACCATTTCTGTTAAAGCCTTGTGCAAAAAACCACGGTAAGCAAGTAATCCTGCCTTAGTTAAAGTGTTAGATATAAGGCCTGATTTAGATTTCGGAAAACAGGTTACTCCATCGCAACGGTGACGGATATCCCGTTCGCTGAAATATGGGGAGGCGTGGAATGCACATCACAGAGCACATCAATTCCAATGTAGCGTCAGATCCAGGATGAACGTATGGTCCAGAGAGGTGAGGTGTGGAAAACATAAGCACATTGTGTTATGCAGCATTTCACTATCATCATCATTCCGCACATCGTAGAATGAGATTCAAGAGGAAGGCATGGTCAAGAGCGGGGATGCATTGAATGCATACACACGTTGATCTACGCAGCGGACCCGATTCACAAAGGTAAACTGAAATGAAAGTCTACCTTTATGACTTTCGGTATTCACAAAGGGCATTTACGAGTAGTAAAATTAGACTTTTGTCTCAGTTTTGGTCTCAGTTCAACTTAAGAAAAAAGGTTAAGTTTAACTGAGACAAAAGTCTAAGTATACTACTCGTAAATGCCCTAAGTGAATACTGAAAGTCGTAAAGTTAGACTTTTGTCTCAGTTTACCTTTGTGAATTAGGCCCATTGTTTCTGTGTAGGGAATTATGCATGACATGCCATGCATTGTATCAACGACACAGGACTGTTGCATAGCATCACTTCAGCGCTTCATTTCGCTTCACGCATTGCACTTCAAAAATGTCACTATTACACGATGGCATGAACCAGCAATGGCACTAGCCCTGACCGGTGATTAATAGTGCCGTCCAGCATAGTTTTTTCTGACCTTCATTGGTACTCGACCAGCAAAATCTGAACCAGAGGGTATCCCTCATTGGTTGTTGTCTTCACATAGTGTGGTGCCAGAGCCTCACTGATCAAGGTGTAAGTTGCAATATAAAATAAAAGATATTTTCTCTTTTTTAGCTTTAATTGACGATAATATACACATCAGTGGGCTGAAGTTGGTGTACATTTCATAAGGTCATTTGGCATCTCGTTTTCTGTATTTTCCCTCCTATAATGATGTGTATGACAATATTTTGCAGCAATGTTATTTAGCTATGTCTACATATATATACATATATATATATCATCACATGTCAGCTCCCTTTTGCTGGATATTCGGCGCTTCCAAATGTGGTGCACACTTCACAGCAGAGCCAAGCTGTATGATATTCTCACAACCCTATTTGACAGAAGAACGGAGCGCACTCATGAGTGAAGTTTTGCAGCTTTTTTAATCCATTTAGCTAGTTTCATAGGTGTAGTTCCGCCAAACAACCAATGCGCTTCGGTCTCCCTGAGACCTTGATCATGGTGATCAAGGTCTCAGGGAGACCGAAACGCGTTGGTTGTTTGGCGGAACTACGCCCTTGAAACTAGCTATATGGACTAAAAAAGCTGCAAAACTTCACTTGTGAGTGCGCTCCTTTCTTCTGTCAAAGAGGGTTGTGAGAATATATATATATATATATCCCAAGTTCCTCGTCTCACATACGCATCCCTTGACTCGGGAAAAAGACGATGCAGACTCAATTTGCTGGCGCTATGTTTTTATTTTGTTATGTGCCCTGCACCAACCGCCATTACGCGTTTCGGCCTTCCAAAGGCTTGATCACATGACGCGCTTCATCATACTTTGCTTTATTTAAAGTGACAGTGCAAGTAACCCCTGACTAAACCATAGATAGACATAGAAAAGTCTGTCAAGACATCAGCAACATTTGATTGCATATAATGGTACGTTACTAAATGTAAAATACAAATTTCAAACAGCTTGATAAAATATCAATGATAATGTATCCATAAAAAATAAATATTTTAAATAGATGCAAAAACTGTTAAAACCTGTTAAATGCAAACTACAACTTGAGTGGTAAAATACATGGTAAAATACACATTAAAAAAGTTTATCAAAATAAAGAAACTTTTTCAAGAGTAGATATCCCCACCTGTACATAAGCATCTCAAGTTGGTAATGTGCTAGATGTTTAGGTTGATGTATCTCTGTCATTGCGTTGATTGTAGAGTGACCTTATTCTCATATTCACTCAGTTCTACACCCGTCTCTCAACATTGTGTATTGTATCAATTCTTAGTGTGATTTTATTTTGTTAATCACAAATGCAGGTGGTAAGTCCTCCTCCCAATTTCCTCCCAACTCCAGGCAATCTTCCAATGCAGTAGAAACAATGCTTGGGTGCCTCCAAAACCTATTTGAGTCCAACGGGGTTACTCCGTTTCAGCGCTGAAATGTAGAAGTATTTATTGCTTCACTCTTTAGGTTTCGAAGGCAGAGCCACACTTCAATAGTTACTTGAGTTGGTAATGGAGGAAGTGCAGGAATTAGATTAATATCAAAAAACAGTAAAAATAATTAGAAGCCAAATTTGAAGTTCAACAAAGTTTGGAGGTAGTTAGACATATGTCTTTCAAGAGGGTTCAGAACTCAGGTGAAGATGTAGATACATATATTACAGCATAAAGAGGTTAGTTGGTGATTTCCAATTTGAGAGTTTTTCTGATCAGCTGGTTAGAGACCAATTTATTTGTCACTGTAGAAAGGGAATGAATGAATGAAAAAATTACTTTTATTTAATTTGGGTTAAATCATAAAAGGGCGGCTCGACCGCTAATGTACATAAAATTCATAAAATTCACGAGCAAATATGCCGGTTTGTTGGTTGGTTTGAATCTCATTTTAAATTTATAATAAAAACAAGTTAAGACAATATACAATGGTTTCCTACAATCTTGTTGGTAGCCAGCCATGCTATAAAAGGCATGCTTCTTGAGAGTGTGGAGTTCTCCGCATGTCATGGAACTCTCAGCATGTTACTAGGTTAGAATGTTATGCTTTGTTAGTTACTGGATTTTCTTATGAGCTGTGAAGCTGAGCTGGAGGTACCTGCTGTTGCTCTTCAATAAAGATACCCTGTCTTCACCAATTACGTGGAAAGTGGATCTCTACATTGGCGACGAGTTGGTCTGCGCAGGGGGCAGATGACCTGTACCTCCACCCCTGGATGAATATACTATTAAGGACCCATTACTATTACTTCAATGTGAGTACTGAAATTTCCTTCCTGAACTGCCTACTTGTTATTTTTAATTGAAAGGGAATCGGAATGACTCCATCTGGGCAAGATTTACATTTTGAACTCTGTGCCACTTTCAGCACTACTGTGTGGAAATTGCGAATTGGAAGTTCCTGGAAACTTTAGAGATGCAGCAATTCTGTTTACAAGACTGTATCTGAGATATAACAGTGTTACCGCTTTTAGTGTGTGTACTGTGCTGACTTGCCTTACATGAGCCGTTCTTTACCAACGTTAAGGCCTTTGAATTATCTTCGTGTGCCTTCCTGGTTGCTTTAAGTATTATAAGGATAAAAGTTTATCAAAGGTCTAATTGAATGTAAACAGCTTCAACTGTGGGGTTAATTACTGCGAGGGACGGAGTTAAGAGTCTGTCATCGGTCTAATTGAAAGAAAACATCCCTTAGAAAATAGACGTAAACTTCACGTCTAGCGGCCATTTTGAAACATTGGGAAGAATTCCCTTATCTTACATTGAGGCACGCCGTTCTCCTTTCAACAGGGATCATCGTTTCATTCAACGGGGAAAAATCGGATTCAACACATCGGATAGACAACACTGGATTGTGCCAATAAAACAACATATTGAATTAACAACAATTTTAATAAGAACTGGATAAAACATCTCTTCAAGCAATTGTCAAAGAACATTTGGTTTGTTATTTTATAGTTCTTATTTTGATTTGTTATCTTAGTTTGTTATTTTATTTGACGTTTGCCTTTCTTACAGGTGGGACTATTCAATTGCATTTTAATTGTACTATATTTTACTTCTATCTGTGTTTGACATGGCAGATCAAGGGTTATCTGCACCACCTACTTTCCTTCCTACTCCAGGTGAACCTGCTGTTCTCTGGAAAGATTGGAAGAAGTTATTTTTAACTTACATTCTTGCCACAGGCGCAGATAAGTATGGTCCTGTGCGTAGGCAAGCGATTCTACTTCACCATTTAGGGGTTGAAGGGCGGCGCTTATACGAGGATCTTCCTGAAATTTCCTTAGGAATGGGGGATGGTCAACCTAGCAATGTGTATGAAATGACTATGCAAATGCTGGATTTGAGATTCACTACTAAAGTCAATGTTGTATTAGAAAGACATAAGTTCATTTGTCGTAAACATTTGTCAAAAAATTGATGAGGATGTTGCAACTTATGTTGCTGCGTTACGTGGTCTTTCACTGACCACCCCTGGATGAATATACTATTAAGGACCCATTACTATTACTTCAATGTGAGTACTGAAATTTCCTTCCTGAACTGCCTACTTGTTATTTTTAATTGAAAGGGAATCGGAATGACTCCATCTGGGCAAGATTTACATTTTGAACTCTGTGCCACTTTCAGCACTACTGTGTGGAAATTGCAGAATTGGAAGTTCCTGGAAACTTTAGAGATGCAGCAATTCTGTTTACAAGACTGTATCTGAGATATAACAGTGTTACCGCTTTTAGTGTGTGTACTGTGCTGACTTGCCTTACATGAGCCGTTCTTTACCAACGTTAAGGCCTTTGAATTATCTTCGTGTGCCTTCCTGGTTGCTTTAAGTATTATAAGGATAAAAGTTTATCAAAGGTCTAATTGAATGTAAACAGCTTCAACTGTGGGGTTAATTACTGCGAGGGACGGAGTTAAGAGTCTGTCATCGGTCTAATTGAAAGAAAACATCCCTTAGAAAATAGACGTAAACTTCACGTCTAGCGGCCATTTTGAAACATTGGGAAGAATTCCCTTATCTTACATTGAGGCACGCCGTTCTCCTTTCAACAGGGATCATCGTTTCATTCAACGGGGAAAAATCGGATTCAACACATCGGATAGACAACACTGGATTGTGCCAATAAAACAACATATTGAATTAACAACAATTTTAATAAGAACTGGATAAAACATCTCTTCAAGCAATTGTCAAAGAACATTTGGTTTGTTATTTTATAGTTCTTATTTTGATTTGTTATCTTAGTTTGTTATTTTATTTGACGTTTGCCTTTCTTACAGGTGGGACTATTCAATTGCATTTTAATTGTACTATATTTTACTTCTATCTGTGTTTGACATGGCAGATCAAGGGTTATCTGCACCACCTACTTTCCTTCCTACTCCAGGTGAACCTGCTGTTCTCTGGAAAGATTGGAAGAAGTTATTTTTAACTTACATTCTTGCCACAGGCGCAGATAAGTATGGTCCTGTGCGTAGGCAAGCGATTCTACTTCACCATTTAGGGGTTGAAGGGCGGCGCTTATACGAGGATCTTCCTGAAATTTCCTTAGGAATGGGGGATGGTCAACCTAGCAATGTGTATGAAATGACTATGCAAATGCTGGATTTGAGATTCACTACTAAAGTCAATGTTGTATTAGAAAGACATAAGTTCATTTGTCGTAAACAAAAAATTGATGAGGATGTTGCAACTTATGTTGCTGCGTTACGTGGTCTTTCACTGACTTGTCGCTTTGAGGGTTTAGCAGATTTCCTCATATGTGACCAAATTGTGAGGTGTACCAATAATAAAAGAGTGCGAGAGAAATTGCTCATTAAAGACCCAACTTTAGAGGAAGCAATTCAAATAGCTAAGGGTCTGGTGCATACTGATTTATGGATAAAGGAGATGAAAAGTTGTAGCAATTCCACGATGTCCAATGAACAAGTTGTCAAAAGTGCAGAAACACAAGCAGGATGTGTGGATGAAACCAAAGTAACAAATTCATCTACAAAATGTACCAATAAGGTCCCTAACAAATTTAGCGATACAGCTCGTGTAAATATTGCTGCTTCCAATAAACTCCCTAGCAAGTTTAATGATACTGCTCATGCAAACATTGCTGTTTCAGGAACTGGTTGGAGAAATATTAAATGTTATCGCTGTGGTGCTCCTGGGCACATAGCTTCTAGTCCTAGATGTATGGGCAGGAATGCGTTGTGTAGAGCTTGTGGGAAGAGGGGACATCTAGCCAAAGTGTGTAGGACAAAAACTCAAATACAAGAAGTAGATGATATATGTGAGAATGTTCAGGAGTTTATGTTATGTGTTGATGGATTGGATCTCGAATTAGATCATGATCATACCATTTTAGAATGTGATATTGTTAAAGAAAGTACATCGTTGTTGAGTAAGCCTCATTGTGTTATAAATTTGGATGGACATAACGTTACTATGTTAGTGGATTCAGGTAGTTTATGTACACTGTTTTCTATGGATATGTATTCGAAAATCTGGGAACATGAAGCAGATGTCAAATCTTGGGACAAGCCTGATATTAAGGCTGTGGGATATGGTGGCAAAACGATTGATATTTTGGGGTTGAAATGGATGGTGATTTCGTTTAGTGGAAAAAGGGTGTATGGTCGAGTGTATTTGACTAAGCAAGGTTCCAACTTACTAGGGTGGCAACACCAAAAAGATCTAAATATAATTCTGAATCCCAATGCAAGAGAGCCTGTTATTTTCACTGTAATACATTAGATTGATGGAACATATCAGTCGAGTTTGATAGAAAGATACCCACAAGTCTTTTCTGAAGAGCTAGGGAAACTTAAGGATTTTTCTCACAAGATTATTTTTAAAAAAAAATGCAATTCCGGTTGTGCATAAGGTGAGGAGTTTGCCATATTTGATGAGAGATCCCTTGAAAAATGAACTTGAGAAATTACTTGCACAAAACATCATAGAACCTATTGAGGCCTCGGAGTGGTTGGCCCCCATTGTCGTCGCACCCAAGGATGGGGGTAAGAAAATTTGTTTGTGTGTGGACTTACGCAACTTAAATAAAAACATTTGGGTGGACAGGCAACCTTTGCCCAACATCTCGGAGATGTTGACAGCAATGGGCGGGGGTACTGTCTTTAGTGTAATCGATATGTCTGCAGCATATCATCAGATTGATTTAGATGTAGCTTCAAGACACCTCACCTCCTTTGTCACGCCGCTGGGTGCATTTCGCTATTGCAGAATGCCTTTCGGTTTGGCATCTGCCTCAGCGGTGTTTCAAAGGGTGATGCAGAGAATTTTCGGGGACATGAAAAATATCTTGTGTTTTCAAGATGATGTCTTGATTGTGGGGAAGGACAATGAACATCATGATTTGATAATGGATGAAGTTCTCAAAAGATTGCAAACTAACGGGCTTACTATAAAAAATGAAGAGTGTCAACTAAAAAAAAGTTATGCAACGTATCTAGCACACAAGATATGTAAAGATGGCATCAAACCTAAGAAAAGTATTATTTCAGCTATCAAGGATGCCCCACAGAATAAAGACCAATTAAGGTCATTTTTAGGTCTGGCAGAGTACTGCTCAAAATTTGAAAAAGGATTCACTGAAATAGTGGAACCCTTAAGAGTGCAAATGAAAAAAGGGATCATATTTGAATGGAATGCTAATTGCGATCATGCATTTAAGATGATAAAAAAAAGTATTATGAATGCTCCTACTCTTGGACATTTTAATATCAAGGCTAAAACTATTGTTACAACTGATGCAAGTGCAATTGGGATTGGTGCAGTTTTAACGCAGATGTGTGATGGTGTGGAGAAAGTTATTGGGTTTGCATCGAGGAGGTTACGGGATGCTGAGCTGACATATTCAGTAATAGAGAAGGAGGTCTTAGCGTGTTGTTGGGGCGTAAAGCACTTTGAATATTTTGTGTGGGGATTACCATTTAAGGTTCGTACAGATCACAAACCCTTAGTTCACTTATTCAAAGGGAGAAGAGGGCTTGAAGGTAGTGTCACTCTAAGAATCTCCAGGTGGATGTTGTCGGTACTCGAATACAACTTTGTTGTTGAATATGTTAAAGGATTAAAAAATGTAGTGGCAGATTATTTATCAAGGATGCCAATTGATGAAGTTGCCTCAGATATAGATGATGTAGTTGAGGAAGTGTTTAACACTAACTGCAATGGTGAGGAAGCTGCCTTCTCCAAGCAAGAATGGATGGATGCCATGTCTAACGATGAGATTTTGCACTGTGTAGTTAGGTGTGTCTCCAAGGGCTGGAGTGAAAGTGTCATGCAGGATATTCGTTTTAGAAGTTTCCATCATGTAGAGTAAGTGAGTTGAGTGTATGTGATGGAAAATTAATGAGAGGGTGTCAGTTTGTACCACCGGTTGGATTGAGAGGGAAAATTGTGATCAATGCCCATGAGGGGCACTTGGGAACGAACATGACCAAAAGGAGAGTCCGACAAGCGTATTGGTGGCCTGGCATGGATAGTGATATTGAGGATGTTGTGAAAGATTGTCATGCATGTGCCCAAGCCGACAAATCTAAAGTTGTTAGACAACCTCCTTTAGAGTGTGTTTCATTTCCCAAGCGTCCGTGGGAAAGAGTTGCAATTGATTGTTTAGGACCGATATCTAAACTTGGGTCACGTGATAAATTTATGATGGTTTTGGTTGACTACCATTCCAAATGGTTTGTAGTTGAGACCACAGATTGCATGAACACGCAGAGAGTAATTGTGTTTATGGAAAGAGTTCTCTTGAATGAAGGGATTCCGAAAGTTTTGGTGTCGGACTACGGGGTCCAACTAGTATCTAAAGAAATGCAAAGTTTTTATGCAAGTTGGGAGTCAGTCATGAGAGAGTTGCTATGATCAGGCCCCAAGCAAACGGTTTAGTTGAGAGAATCAACCGTTTGATTATGGAAAATATACAGTTGTCACTTTCGAATGGTTTACCGTGGCGTGAGGAACTCAAGAAACTTGTGTGGTCATACAGAGTGGCACCGCATTCTATGACTGGTGTTTCACCGTTTATTTCTCTTAAAGGGCGTGAACCTGGCGTTAAGGAGGTACCTGGGTGGTTGAAAGACAAGGATTGTGTGTGGGTTGATCGGAATGCTGTAGGAAGTGGGGTAACTCAACGCCAGTTAGCCACAGCAAAGTATTACAATGCCAGGAAGGGTGTGAAAAGTCATGATGTGGAAATTGGAGATTGGGTGGTTGTGAAACGTGGTGGCATTGTTATTAAGGGAGATAGTAAATTCTCTAAGCCAATGCAAGTGAAATCTGTAAAGAAGAACAATGTCATCCTGGATGATGGGTCTTCTTGGAGCACTTGTAATGTCTCTAATTGTTGTGCTCCATTACCTGTTCTTGTCAATTAAATGTTTTAAATGTATCATATTTATTATATTAATATAATATGTGAGGGGGCAGATGTGTGGAGTTCTCTGCATGTCATGGAACTCTCAGCATGTTGCTAGGTTAGAATGTTATGCTTTGTTAGTTACTGGATTTTCTTATGAGCTGTGAAGCTGAGCTGGAGGTACCTGCTGTTGCTCTTCAATAAAGATACCCTGTCTTCACCAATTGCGTGGAAAGTGATCTTTACAGGGAGGTTTTGCTTAAGCTATGCACGGCCAGGCTAGGTACGTGATCTCTCAGAGAAGACCTAGGTCGATAGGCAAATATAGTTGACGCTGTTCATTTCATTAAAAATATATGGGTCTAGAAGAAGAGGGCTTTGTATTTATATTTCTTTTATGAAGTGCTGTGGCTAAAAATAAGTTCAACTTGGTGATCTAAGATGAGGTGCTGATACCGTTGATGATTTCCTGTTATTTTTTCGAGGTAAAGTGCATCATGCTGTAAACAAAGGGGCTGCAGAGTGTTCAATTGCACTTTATCACCTTGCGTGCCCGATCGGTTTGAGTTGTCTGTCGCTCTTTTCTAGTTCATTTGCCGCTAAGCTCAGAAACCTTATTGCTTGCATGCCAATTGTACTATCGAGCCTCCTACGCATTTTATTACGGCAGATCTGCAAGTCCTTATTTATTTTCTTTTCAGTGTTGGCGGTAGAAGTACTTTCACTATGGATAATAGTGCTGGACAAATGCATAGTAGATGAAGCAATGGCTCATCTCCTTGTCCACAAAGGCAGCAATCCATTGAGGGCCAGGCCCGTTTCCCGTTTGGGATAAGATCTTTTGATGGATAAACTCCCAGTCTCAATAAAATCAGTTTCCGCTTTTTGTGATTTGCAAAATGTTCTTAAAGGTATGGTTGAGGTTTTAGCATTTTATATGTTGGTATCACCATCCATATGTTGGTTTTTGAGGTGAAAGAGGCTTTATCTATTTCCTGGGATTGTTGCTTGATGGTTTTATTGACTATTTGTTTATACTCCGAATAGGATGATATTGTGTGTCAAGCTTCCTCTAGCTTTAGAGCTGCAAGAGATTGATTTAAGAATGGGTAAACTGAGTTGCTCAATCTAGATTGCCTTTAAACCTTCAGCCAGTAGTAGTGTGCAAGGGAGTCTTCATCCGCTGCTCTCATTCTCCAATAGTATTTAGCAAGGGCCCCTTGTCTTGTCGGGTTCTGTTTTTTTAGCCCGAATTCCAATATAATCAGGGCTTGTGAAATGTGGCGCGGAATTGAAAATAGATTCTTGAAGAGACTAGTTTGCGCGGTATTTAAGATTGTTGAGTCCTTTGTGTTTAGGAGTTCCGATCCATACGTGATTGATGGCAAGAATTTTGCTGCCACGACCTTTAGTAAATGAGTTGTCGAACAGTCACTAAGTTTTTTTTGCAAGATTTTAAATGAAAATAGTAGCTGCTTTGCTTTGACTTTCCGCAGTTCTAAATATTGCTTATAGTTAAGATATTGATCTAGTAATACACCCAAATATTTATATGTTCCCACCTGGTCCAGGGGGTTACTGTTAATCGTCCAGCAAAATTGTGGTGGTTTTTTATGTGAGCTAGAAAAACACATAACCATAGATTTGTTTTTTAAAGTTTATAACTAGTTGAGCTGAGACTGGGTATTCTGCTAGTTGGTTTATCAATTGCTGTAGGCCTCAAGGCGTTTGCGAGAGCAACACAATGTTGTCAGCATATTGCAGGCTTGATATTCGGACATTTCCCAATTTTGGAGGGTCCCCTAGTATGAGACGGAGGTTATTATCTAGGTCAGCTGTATAGATGTTGATTAAACAGGGGGCCAGAACACACCCCTGTTTTAAGCCGTTGGTGTTAATAATTTTGTTTGTTAGGCTTCGACTGTCCCCCATTTTTATTTGGACCCATATTTTTGAGTAAAGATTGATTATTGCGTCTAATAATTGTGTGGGAGCTCCCCAGGATTTCATTTTTGCCCATAACAAGGATCTAGGGACCTTGTCGAATGCTGCTTTGAGGTATAGAAAACAGGCGTGCAAAACTTTTGAGTTAGCAATAGCTTGGTTGACCAGGAGCATGACAGCGGATAAGTTCATTAGAGTGTCCATCCCAGCTCGAAAGCCTGTTTGTGTGTTGGGGATCAAGTTTGTGCTATCGACCCAGTCCTACAGATCTTTCAATAAATTTGCAGCGTAAATTTTTGCCTAAACATCAATGAGAGCTATTAATCTATAATTAGAGGGGTCTAAACTAGCCCCTGATTTGTATATTGCTTGTAGGGTGCTTCCTTGCCATGAGTCTGAAATGGTGCAAGTCTCCAATGTATGAGCGAACCGCGAGGTTAAATGGTTGGACCAGAAAGATGGGTCTTTTTTGAAAAAGGCGTTCGGCAGGCCATTAGGTCCCGGGGCCCAGACCTTTGTTTTTTATGGCATTCAATTCCTGTTTTTGTGTGATCTGTAGATGGGATACTAGTGGGTCAGACCCTGATTTTTCAAGTGGACCTGGCTGGAATTTGCCTTCTGGCTGTTTGACTTGGGGGTTGCCGTGGTTTATCAGTTTCGATGTGCAGGGCCTGGGAGGTCAATCTCGGTGTAATGGCCATCCAGGTCTCTTTATTTGGGGTGTCCCTGGAAGTTATTGTACCAGTCCATCTTGCCTTCGATGTATCATTAGTAAAAGGTGCGCCAGAGACAGTCTGGGTGTTAAATGTGGCTACTATGTGAGCTCTCCATGTATGTTCAGTTATGTCAGAGTTAAAGTGCTTTTTTTTCGGTTTGATAGGAGATTAATGTGAGCCCAGAACTGTTTTGAGTTTCGTTGCTGGCTGACATAGAGAATTTTCATCCAGAATTGCTCGTTGTATGTGCGCTTTGCTGCACAAATCTCCTTTTTTAGGCCCCTTTTCATTTGTTCAGTTATTGTCAGGGACTGCTGGGTGGGTTGTAGGCCCTGAGTTCGCATTAGTCTGAGAGATATATTTAGTTGTCTTTTTTTTATCCTTAGGCTATGTGTGTACCAGACTGCCCCCTTGAACCTGGGAGGTTTTTGGCTTTTAGGGTTGATCGAAAACTTTTTGTTTAAACTGTTGACAAAAGACTCCTAGGCCTCTATCCCTAATGGTTTTGCATCAGTAGGGGCCCATAAAGCAAAGCAGGACTCCATGATTGCATCTACGTTGATTTTATTCTATGTTAATCATTTTAGATTGTAGAGTTGAGTAGATAGTGTAAGGGCCCTAGCTGGCCGGGACCTTTCTTAGATGTTGGTTAGTATAAAGAATTGAGGATAATGGTCACTGTCTGTTCTTTCCTTTATTTGAAAGTTCGTTATGAAAGGGAATAAATCGGGATCCGCTAAGGTGAAATCGATGGTTGCTCCTGGTTTTGCTGTCACTCTTGTGAAAACTGCCAGGCTGTCCTGCGGACCTCGTCTATTTAAGGTAAACAATGAAAGTTTGTCCAATAATGCAGCGCATCTCTTACCCGAAGTATCACATCTGGATGTATTGCCGTGCCTGGCCTGCATGTGTATTGGTAGATTTTTTTCCTGGGCTTGCATCAAATTCATATTGAAATCGCCGGACAGTATTATGTTGGCTTGTGGGTAAGTGAGTTTTAGGGCTCTGAGTGCGGCAACCAATTGTTGGAAGTTTCTCCCCTTATGCTTGTAGGCGGGATGAATGTAGATATTCAGGATTAACAAGGTGCGGGATGGCGAGGCTGCAAGATTAATACATTGCATCCAGGGGAGTCTAAGTCGATATCTTCTTCTTTCCATAGGATATCTATCGAAATGTAAGTCGATAGGCCGCCTTTTGCTCTTCCATGGTTTGCCTCCTTTTTGGCTGGTTTGAGATGTTCTTTGTAACCTATGATTGGGGTGTTTATTAACTGCCATGTTTCTTGACATAGCAGTATGTCGTGCTGTTAGATGAAGTCTGTGAAGTCAATTTCTTCGAGTTCACAGAAGCAGAAACAGAAGTTATTATCGATGGGGAATCCCTCATTAGAAGTAACTATTAAAACAGCTAAATCTATATAAACCTTTCAAGTGTTGGTTAAGGTGTTAGAATGTAAGAATCCTGATCTTGATTCCACTGTCAATAGCAATTTGACTATGAGTCCAGAAGATGTAAAGTAAATGGACAAGTTCAAATCATTCTTTTCTCATCAAGATGTATGTTTCCATTGTGGAAACTGTATGTGTGCCAAAGGTGGGAAGGAATGACCTGCTAAGAATGTTTCCTGCAAACTAGGTGACAAACATGGTCATTTTGCAACAGTCTGGCAATGTTACAGCTCTAGAGCACCACCGTCTGTCAGATGCATTACAAATGATAATGCTTAGGAGGAGGAAGAAGGTATTGGAAGGGACTTAAGGGACATGGTCCTAGTGGTTAACAGTGATGATATCAGAACGGGGGATCCTAATTAATGTGCAGACGCATAAATGGAGGTCAGAGTTGGTAACAGAGGGGCAGATTTACGAGTTCTGGCGCATCTCTGCAAATCAGCAGCGATGCGCCAGAACAGATGCGACACGCAATTCCCTCCCTGCGCCACCACAAATGCGTCGCATTTACAATGCAGCGCACCGTGGCGCAAGAATAGGGCGATGCGTGTCGCATCCTGTGGCGTAAGGGCGGCGCATTGCTGAAGTCATGTCGCAAGCACGACGCGGCTCCAGCAATGCTCAGGGGCGCCCTATGCCTAACATGCTGCGTCACTCCTTACGCCTGCTTCAAGCAGGCGCAGGGTATTGACGCAGCATGGACGTAAAAGTGACTCAGTGAAATTTTGTAGATTTCACTGCGTCACTTTTACGAGGCGTTCCCGCGACAGAACGCCCACCCTGCGCCGGAACGCCCACAAGAAACCTAACGCAGGTTTCATGTGGCGCAGGGCTTTACAACGTGACGCATCTCCCTAGATGCGTCACGTTGTAAATAAGGCGCAACGTGGTGCATTGTTTACGCCGCCGCTGCGTCACAGAAGTGACGCAACAGCGGCGTAAATGTGGCGCATGGGGCTTGTAAATCTGCCCCAAAGTCTTGAAGTTATTAGTGAACTGTGAGGCACGAATACAATGATAAGTCAAGAGTCATATATGACAAGTTATGGCCAACTAGACCACTATTACCTGCTGACGGTACAACTGTGTCATAGGAAGGATGCAGGATTGATTTAAGTGGATACATTGAAGATATTTTAGTATTTAAGGGTCGGAGGATAGCTGGAAAAATTTATGTGGCACACAAAGGGCTTCACAATTTAGGATAGTTCCACCAAAGACTGTTTAGTATGATCCTCAAACCGGGAACAAACGAGCAAGTATTGACTGTTAGAAACAATGAAGATTTGTAGATGCTCATTAACAAATATCCACATGTATTTTCTGAGGAACTAGGAAAAGTTAAACATTTTAAACATAAGATTATAGTGAAGAAAGGGGCAACACCTGTTAAATATAAACTGAGGAATGTACCGTTTAGTATTCGTCAAGATCTCGAGAAAGAGTTGGACTTATTGTGTAAAAGGGGCATAATTGAACCAATTGACTCTTCATTGTGGTTGCCATCTTTAGAGGTAGCCCGCAAACAAAGTGGAGAACTAAGGGTTTGTGTTCTCCTCCGTAATATCAAAAGGGAGATTTGGATTGATTCTCACCCCTTACCAAATATTAGTGAGCTCTTGGCTGGGTTGAAGGAGGCAAAATAATTTTCCAAGTTGGATATGGCTTCAGCGTATCATCAAATTGGACTGGAGACAGATTTAGGGTATCTGTCAACACATGTTTCCCCCTTTGGAACATATTAGTCTTGCAAAATGCCTTTTCGATTAGGTTTGGTGGCCTTGATTTTTCAAAGGGTAATTTCAGACATGCTCAAAGGGATCCAAGTTTATCAATCTTTCAGGGTAATGTTCTGATTTATGCACCAGGCAGAGAAACACATGATAGAATTATAGATGAGATCTTAAGAAGATTCCAGCTTCAGGTAGTTGTCTTCAGAAGGGACGAAAATGTGTTCCTAAATGATAAAGTTGAGTATTTGGGCTATTTTGTGGCTTATTTACAAGCCCCTTGTGCTGCTGGTGCGTCACTTTTTGTGACACACCAGCGGTGCATTCTGCTGCCCCATATTTACAAGGACACAAAAATCCACCCTGAATTGCTTTTCCTGTCCTTGGAAATACGGCCCCTTTACATGCAGCACTTTGCGTGAAAGGGGAGTTCCTTGGGTGTTGCTGTGGGTGTTCTAACGCAACACCCATGGAACTTGACACATTTCCAGATTTATGAGAAATCGCAAACGTGGAAATGCCTCTTAATGCTACACCTCCCCAGGGGAGGCATAGGGAGGTGCAACAAGGAGAAATGTATTCAAATCTCCTTGTTTTTTTCCTCTTTCTATGTGTGATGCATTCTGCAGCACACATAGAAAGGAAATCACCTCTTATAATTGTTTATGTGCATAAAGGGACACCTTCCTGCACATAAGCAACCATCCCCATGACGCAGGCATCCTTTCACCATGGTGCAAGTGATCCAGCGGCGCACCAGCAGCAGGTACTCCACTACCATATACTCACCTGGGCCCATATAACTCACTTTCACCAACGAACCTGCCTACCTAGTAAAACCGCTGGAAAAAATTGCCTCTCGCATTGAGTTTTATAGATTTCCTCTACCTGGATTAGTTATCTTTCATTAAACTAAACCTTTAAATTAAATTCAATAGATGGTTCTGCATTCGAATTCTTCTTCAGCGTCTCACAGCATCAGCACCACCCCCAGCACCGACAGCATCCCGAGCTCTGTATCGCCTCTGCTGCATCTGCTCCCAACGAAATCTGTGTCAGCGCTATCCCGAATAAGCTAAACTAACTAACTAAAACTACCTCAATTATACCTTTCTATTACCATGTACCACCCATTAATGTTTCAAATTTGGTAAATTACTAACTATGATTGGACAGGCGAAAGGGGGATGATCGTCACACCATACTTACATGTCACTTATTTCTTTAAACCATTGTTTTCAAACCCCTCCCCTCAAACTTTATTACATCTCTTCTGTTCCCATACATCTCCAACCTTTATTAATACAAAATGTAACAGTTTAATTAATAAAGCTTCTTCATATGAACTCTTCACCCTCATGTTCCCAGGGCACATCTTCTCTGGCCTTGGACGCGTGACAAGTCCTTACTCATCGGATCACATTCTCTCTCGAGTGCGCCTGCGTGAAACCACGTAAGTCAGCTCAATTTCAGACAAGCTTTGAGGCCCAAATGCGCACTAATAATAAAGTCAAAAGAAGAGATGTTATTTTTCCAAAATAACATGATTTCACTGTATACCACCGACCTCTACTCTAACCCACTCCATTTATTGTTAATCTATCTGCATTTGCGTTAATATAAAACTTATTTTCTTTTTCGGCCAAGCAGGTGCCATGCATGTGAGTTTCAAGCGGCCATCTTTGCTAGCTTTGCGCAAGCGCCTGAACTTCCCTCCAAGCCTTAATATGTCATACTACGTAGATGCAGTAGATGCATGCGCAGTAAAGATCCCGTTTTTAAAATGCAAATTAGTCCTTCGTTTATGTTATTGCAGTTAATAAACACATATGCAAGCTTCATTTTCTTCCCGCGTATTAAGGAAATACGTATTATTAATCACAAAACACGTTGTTAGTAATTCGGTAGTGAGTTAAACGAGAGGATTGCTTCCGAGCAAGTCTCATTTGCGAGTCCTTGCTCCATCAATCCCCTCTCTGATGGCATCTTAAGCCATCACAAAATTTCCCATCCCTTTCCCAGATACCAACTTTAATCTTTCTTAGTTCTCTCTATTTCTCCTCTTAAATTTTCATCAATAAATTCGTTTCCTTCTATGTCCCTCATTTTCTTATATAACCTGCCTTTCATTTCTTCCAACTGTTTCTCCTCATACATTCTTTTCCGTTTCTGTCCCTTTCCTTTTCTTTCAAAATGTATCTTCTCCTTCCTTCATTTTCTACAACACCTATAGGTAATCATCATTATCATCACTACGGTTATTATCATGACTAATGGTATTATTATTTGACCTAGAAAACTTTTCCCAAAATTAACAAACCATTTCCCTATTGATGTTATACTCTTTGTTAGTCTTCCCCATACACCGTCAACCTCCAGTTGGCTCAAATCTTTATGCATTCTTGTAATGTTTTCAATATATCCTTTAATTTCTCTGCTCTTGTCCGGAATATAAGTGCAGCAATGTTGAATTTTCAACATACCACAGACTCCTCCTTCTTTTGCTAATAATATATCAAGAGCAAGACGGTTCTGCAAAACCATAGATCTAATTGCAACCATTTCTGTGTTAATCATTAAAAATCCTGATGCAGTATCTGTAGAAAGACGATCAACTATGGTTGATAACTTACACATTTTCCGTGAATTAAGAATGACTCCAACTGAGGGTATCAATGCACTAAAAATATCTCCTACAATTTCAGAAAAACTTGATCTTCTTCTACGTGTTAGTCCATTAGAGTTTCCATTGGTTCCACTAATTTTGTCTACATGATATATTTTTGGAAAAACTATTCCAAAGTAGCAGCTCCCATACCATCTTGCAGGTAGCCTATAATAGGCATTGTTCCCACAAACATAATACACTCCTGGAAATACAGGATCAGGCCCCCCTTTTAGTCCCCACCCTCCTAAAATTAGGAAGTTGTGTTCACATTCACTGGAACCAATGTAATTATTGTTATAATCTGTCTTTAATCTATGGAGGCAGAATATTCCCCTTTTCACGAAATCCAGGGACATCGCAGCATGAGCCTTGCCATTTGCATAGATTCTCTCTTTCTCAGCCCATGGAGGTACATGGGTTTTCTGTTCTTTCGCTTTCTTTATTAAATCCTGTCTCCTTTCTTCTACTAAATCCAAAAATTCTATTTCTTCTTTTCTTAATGTACATGTTAGATTATCTTTATGTGCCTGTACTATGTCTATTGAACTCATTGTTAAGAAAAATTCACCCATAAACTGTGCATGTTTACTACTGGCTAATGGGTTCATATTCTTTCTAATAGGTAATTCTGAAAATACTACATCTATATCTGAATAAAAATATTGAAGTCTCCTGTAGCATAAAATAAACTTGACAAAATACTACATGACACACCATACGTCAAAGGTATATGGTGATACGTCACCCCTTCTGAGACTGATGAGGGTAACTTCATACACATATAGCAGTTACTAATTTCCATGGTATTTACATACTGAAATAATAATCTAATAAAAACATTTGAAGATGTATTAAAATCTGATTCATTATGATAATTTACTTCATCTTTTACTCCTATTTCTATCTTAGTATCTTTTATTTTCTCTACCCTATCATTAGTATTTGTTTTATTCTTTTCAATTGTTTTCATTAACAAAGGTACTGCTACTGTTAGAATAACCATACTAATGCTGCTAATAAAATACTACAAAAATAAAATCTAAAACATTTTATTTTTAATCCACGTTTTGGTCTCTCGGTAACCTCAGTTTCAGCCATTTTAATCTTGAGAAAATTTCTTTCTCTTTCTCTTTTCTTTGTCAGTTCAACTTTTCCTGTTTTAAATTTTATTTTTATTTTAAGGAGGCCTCAAATTGTTTTCATCAATCTGAACAATATGAATCTCTTCTGTCTCATCAGTCAGATCTAGGGATTCAAATTCCTCGAGTATTACGTAAGTCCATTCAGGAGCCTTGTATCTCCTGTTTAAATTTCTCAGTCTTGCACTTCTTCGAGTTATTTTTGCCAAAGTTTGTTTTAGACTGCGTCTGACTTGTGACTTCATTTACTTGTTCAGGTCTCTTTTCAGATGTTCTCAAATGGTACTTTAGTTTCTTTACTCCAGTTGGCCAATTGTCACCTTTTCTGATTCTTTTTATTTGTACAGCATTTTCACCTTCTTTATCTCCTTGTAAAGTTCTTTTTATTTCATTTCATTTTGGCACAATCTCTTCTGTTTCTTTATATTCTGTGCTTGTACCTGC
Source organism: Calotriton arnoldi (assembly GCA_963921515.1). NCBI lineage: Eukaryota > Metazoa > Chordata > Amphibia > Caudata > Salamandridae > Calotriton > Calotriton arnoldi. The sequence goes on along the minus strand of CAWUFW010014475.1, from coordinate 63,431 downwards.
CTTTGCTTCCACCTGCTCAGGTTCTACAGTATTTTGCTCTTCTTCTTCCTGAGCTTGTTCTTCTAATTCTATCTGACCCTGTTCAGGTCTTACTTCATATTTTTCTTCTTCTGCCTGAACTTGTTCTTCTAACACTATCTGATCCTGTTCAGGTCTTATTTCAAACTTTTCTTCTTCTGCCTGAACGTGTTCTTCTAGTTTTCCCTCCTCAGGTTTGTGAATGTCTTTTTTATTTTCCACCTGAGTGTGTTCTTCTTCCCCTATCTCTTCCTGACTACTTTCTTGTCTTTTCAGTTCTGTCCTTCTTCTTGTTTCAATGGTATCATCAATTATTTCAATTACAGGTATCCACTCTTCCTGATCTATACCTGGCTGTTCATCATATGGTTGTCTTTCAGAATCTATCACTCTAGATTCCTCAATTTCACAGTTGACAACTCCTGATGCTTCAGCCTGTTCAGTCAGTAGTGGCTCTTGTTGTTCTGATGGGCTCGGTACTCTTCTGGTATGACTGGCATGAATCCAATTGGATAAACCTGCACACTTCACTGCTGTGGTAGTGACTAGTATGACTTGCCTTGGCTTGTCCCACCTCGGTGCTAGGCACGACTTTCTTGCGTGTTTCTTCACTAGCACCCAGTCTCCAGGATTCAAATCATGCGCTTGTTCTGGCAGTCTTTCAACTGCGTCTCCTCCAACCTGGTGGGAGACATAACGCACCATTTCAGCCAAGCCTTTGCAATAGTCCAATACCAGATCATCAGTTATACTCATTAGTTTATTTCCAGGAATAAATGCCTGTCTCATGGCTCTTCCCATGAGAACCTCATGTGGGCTCATTCCTGTTTTTCTGTCTGGAATACTTCTGAGACCCATCAGTACAAGAGGTAGTGCATCTGGCCATTTCAGCTTTGTGGATGCACACACCTTTCCTAATCTTGACTTGATTGTGCCATTCAATTGCTCAACAGTTCCAGAAGCCTCTGGACGGTAAACACAGTGCAATTTTTGTTCAATGTTAAATGCAGCACAGATTAATCAAATTATTTCATTATTAAAATGAGGACCTCTATCCGATTCCAAAGTGACCCGAAAACCGAATCGTGGCACTAGCTCCCTCAACAACAATTTTTCAACTGTGAGATTGTCATTTCTTCAAGTGGGGTAGGCTTCCACCCATCTTGAGAAAAGGCATACTATGACAAGTATGTATTTCAGTCCATTACATGGGGAAATTCGATAAAACCAATTGTAATCTGGTGAAGGGTCCTTCTGCCTTTCCAATCTTTCCCCAGCTAACCACTGTCTTCCTACCTGGATTTTGCTGTTGACAGGTTAAGCATCTTTGGCAAAGGTTCTCTGCGACTACCCTGAACTTCGGAATGTACCAATTTTGTCTGAATAATCTGATCATTGAATCTCTCCCTATGTGTGTTGCTCCATGATATACTCTGGCCATTTTTGAAAACAAACAATCTGGCATGACTGGCCTTCCATCTATATACACCCATACCTCATCCTCTGGTCTTTTTGCACAAGCTGCCTTTATCCAAATTTCTTTTTTCCTTTTCCTCAGCTTCTTCTTGCAATTGTCTAATCTCAACCCATGTTTCTGGTACTGAGAAAAACATAAGTTGGCTTCTGGTTTCACCCGTGTCAATTTTCCGGTTTATGGCCACTGTATTTTTAGCATAATATTTGGCCACTTGGTCAGCATAATTATTGCCAGCAGTCACATAGTCATTTCCTGACTGATGTGCAGCACATTTTACAACTGCTATCTCTTTTGGCAATTGCAATGCTTCCAACAAATCTTTCACATTTTTGCTGTATCTGATAGGAGATCCTGAAGAAGTCAGAAATCCCCTCTGCATCCAAAGCTGGCCAAAGTCATGCACAACCCCGAACCCATATTGACTGTCTGTAAATATGGTTACTCTCCACTTTTCCCCTTTTTACAGGCCATCGTTAAGGCCACTAATTCAGCTACTTGTGCAGACTTGACCACTGGTAAACAGGATGCTTCAATTACCCCAGATATTTTACAAACAGCATATGCGGCACTTAGTCCCCCTTCTTGAGTCCTGAGGCAAGAACCGTCTACAAATAACTCATGGTCAGCCTCTTTCAAAGGTGTCTCTCGTATATCTGGCCGGGGCTTCGTGCATAATTCAGTCACATCCAAGCAATCATGATCACTCTCATCTCTCACTTCTTCATTGCAAGGATCTGGCAATAGCGAGGCGGGATTCATAATCATACACCTAATCACAGACACATTTTCAGCTCCCAAAATCACTCTTTCATACTTGGTCAATCGACTAGGAGTGAGATGCTGTGTTCTTGTCCTTGTCAAAAGAATCTCAACTGAGTGTGGAACGAATACCTTTACCTGATGTCCCATCACTATTGACTCACTTTGCTCCAGACTCATACAAGTAGCAGCTACTGCTTTTAAGCAGCCAGGCAATGCTGAAGCCACCGGGTCCAATGTGGCTGAGAAATATGCCACTGGACGCCGACTTAATCCATGTCCCTGTGTTAAGACTGAAAGTGCACAATTCTCTCTTTCGCAACAAAATAATGCAAAATCTTTTGAATAATCAGGCATGCCCAAGGCAGGAGCCTCACACAAACAATTTCTTAATTTCACAAAAGCTTCTAAGCATTCGTCATTCCATTCAAGCGGATCTTTTGCTCTTTTCCGGATCATCTGTATCAATGGATTTGCTAGCATCGAGAACCCATTAATCCATTGTTTACAGTATCCAACCACTCCCAGAAACATTCTCATTTCTTTTTGAGTCTGCGGCAATTGCATTTCTTTGATTATTTTTATTCTTTCCGGTGTCACTTTTCTAACTCCTCTTTCTATTTTATGCCCTAAATATCTAACTTCTTGTTGGCAGAACTGTAATTTTTCTGGAGACACTTTGTGTCCTCCTTCAGCCAATCTTCTCGTGTTTTTGGTGCCACCAGTAGGACATCAATGTACTGAACCAGAACAGAATTTCCAGGCATAATCAATGACTCTAGCCACTTTTTCAGAATTTGAATAAAAATTGAAGGACTTTCTGTGTACCCTTGAGGAACACGACACCATACATAAATATGATCCTCAAACTTAAATGTAAAAAGATACTGGCTGTCTGGGTGCAAAGGAATAGAAAAGAACGCTTGGCATAAATCAATTACTGTGAACCATCCTGCATTCCATGGTATCTGAGAAAGAATCACAGCTGGATTGGGCACTATTGGACAACAAGGAACCACAATTTTATTTATCTTTCGTAAATCTTGCACTATTCTGTACTTTCCGTTGGGCTTCTTTAGTCCTATTATTGGCGAATTACAAGGACTACCCATCACTTCTTTTAAGATGCCTTGTTTTACCATTCGTTCAATTTCTGGAATAATTCCTGCTTTTACCTCTGGACTCATTTTGTACTGTCGAGTATTCGGATACACTGCACCTTCTTTCACTGTCACTTTTACTGGGTCTATATTAGTCATTAGCCCAATGTCTTTTCCTGTAAAATCCCACACATCTGGATTAACTGTGGCTCTCAATTCTTCAGGTAATTCATTTTCAGTTATTAGTGAAAACATGTCATCTACTTCTGTTCCCTGTTTGGCCAGCATCATCTTGTAGACAACGTCCTCATCAGGGGTTTGGAAAGCAACACCATCCGGTGTACAATAGATCGTGCAATTCATCTTGCACAGAAGATCTCTTCCCAACAGATTTACAGGACTAGAATCACAAACTACAAACCGATGCATTTCTTTAAAATTTCCAATGTGTACTTCCATTGGTTTGGTAATTGGGGTTCTAATTGCTGGTTCGACACACCAACCACTTGGATGGATTCTCCTGAGAGGGGTAGGTTTGGGATGTCTGCTGTTCTCACAGTAGACCTGGTAGCACCAGTATCCAATAGGAAAGTAACATCTTTACCTTCTACCTTCACATCAATAAATGGACCTGACTAATCTACCGGCAAGGATGCGCCAAGCACGCACTCCTCTTCCTCCCCCCTCAGGCACCGTCATTGCATCTCATCTGAATTGTCTTCACCATTCTGCAAATAATATTGTGAAATCGTTCTGTTATTCTTACCACTCTCTTCTTCAAATCCGGTGTTCGCACTGAAACTCTGATGATTCACAAAATTTGGCATAGGAGCTGGTGGCATCTGATATTGTGGTGTAACTACCTGTTGCTGCTGATTCAAAAGTACTGCATTCTGCATCTGTGGGATTAAATTTTGATTTGGCCCATTATTATACTTATTACTCTGTGTACTCTTACTCTCGTTCTTCCAAAGTCCAAGCTTTCCGCACGCATGACAAGGAAACTTATTTTTCGCTTCGTCTCTGTCCATTCGTCCCCTATACTTATTACCATTCATTCCTTGATTATTCTGACTCGGTTCTTTTACTTGACTATTGTTTTGGTCATTTGTTTTCTCTTCTTGTTGTTCTGCTAATTTAACTTGTGCCCACATCATTTTCTCTTTTAGTTTCGTACGCCTGGCCTCAATATCGTCGCCACAATACTTTGCGTATTGTAAAATGTCATCCACTGTCTTGCTTTGCCAGCTCAACATATGCTGCTGTATCATTTGACTAATCTCCGGTTTCATACCATATACAAATCGATACACAAAATGTCCCATATCCTTATCACCGATATTCTCAAAACTACTATACTACTTAAACACCTGCAATAATCTCTCATAATATGCATGTTTAGATTTGTTTGGTTCTTGAGTTGTTCTATCTATCTTTACCCAGTCTGTTTCTTTCTGAGGAATTTTCCCTTTCAAATAGGTAACTACTTGATGATACTTTTTCATCACCTCCTCTGTGGGTGCTCCTGTCTTTGAGTCTCTTGGATACTCCTCACTAGGCCAATCAACGGTAATCTTGCATTCTGTCCATAAATCAGCAGGTACCACTATATCAAATAGACCATCCAAATCCTTCAATAAAACTTTTGAAACTTTCACAAATCTCTCTACTTGTTTATACCATTCCACTGGTTTTTCTCTCAATTTTGGAAAGTCATTGGTAAATGACAAAATGTTTTGTCTACTCCAAGGCACATGAACATATCCACCTCCAGGAAACTCTCTCATGGGATACAATTTTTCCCCCTTGCCTGCTTCTCTCACTGGAAAGGCAACCGCTGCTTCTCTCGCTTGTACTTCCTCTTTCTTTCTTATCCATCTAATCCTCCATTTATCAATGTCGCCCCATTTGCGCAAAATGCCCATTAATTCCTTAATCTGTAGTCTTTTTCTAGAAGCATTTACACTTTCTAAATCTTTGTCAGTGAAATCCACTCGATATTGTTTCTGTAACAACTTTGACTTTCTTATATCTATTCCAATCTCTGAAGCAACTTCAGTCAATCTCTCATGAAACACTCTCGCTCTTCTGGTTATACTCTTACATAAATATTACAATTCCTCATCATTATAAACATTCAATCTTTCCATGCCCACGCTTCCGGTTATCATTTCCTCCAATTCCACTTTCAATCTGCTGATGTCTAAAATTTTTGGTGGTGGATTTCGATTATCAATTTCCTGTGCCCATCTCTCTATTTCTTCTGGGGTAACTACAGTTGCGCTTTCAGTTCTTATAGGTACTAAGGACCTCTTTTCTCTTAAAATCATGGGTGTATTTCTTTTTGGAGTTTCAATTGAGGATTCCACATTGGGGAGATCCATTAAGGAAATAACTGATTCACTTTCGCTAACCTGATTATCTGTAATTATTATTTCTTTTCTAGGGCTATTTAATGGAATCGTCACAGATTGTGTTTTTGGGCAAATCTTATTATCTCCGTACAATGGGATTACCGGACCAATAGTCACTGGTACTGTCAAAGCTTCAGTATTCAAATTTAATTGACCTATCTTTTGAACTAATTCTTCTCTAGTTTTATTCAAAGCATCTCTCTCATTATCCTGTAATATTCTGTTATATGACGTATCATGTCAAATCTGTGGGGTTAATGGCATTCCCATTACTGGTGCACTTGGGGTAACCTTACTAGTTGTATCATGATATGGCGGTGGATTCTTAATCAAAATATCCTCTAGTAACTCATCATCTGATTCACCATACCCTGCTGAATTCATATGTTTTGTTTTCTCCTTACACTTTCCTCCAGACTGTTCCTCAGCCATTAACACTGGATATAAACCTTCTGATACCATAGCTCTCCTCCACTGTTTCATCTGCCCTTCATGTGACTCATGCAAATGTCTGGGAAAGAATCCTCTATATCTTCCACCTCTGCACTTCTCTCTTTCATATGACTCAGTCTCCCATTCTTCCAAAGCCTCGTACTGAGTTAACCTAGGTCTAGGTTCTAAATCATTCATTTTCAATCTCAAATTCTGAAGAATCCTTCCATTAAACATACCATTTTAGGAAATGCTAACACTCCATCATCCTTTGTATATTCTATCCAGTTTTCCAACCACACACAGGTATGATATCCTCTTTCCATCATCATAAATGATGCTGGTGTCTTCGGAGGCGGAATAGGAATTCCCTCTCTAGTCAACACAGGCTTATCCTTCACAAAGAAATTCTTAATTTTCTTTAAAAATGACATCTTTCTTTTCTCTCCATACATTCTTGAAGAACGTTGTAAGAAATTATACTCTGCAAACCCTTGAAATCTTCTACCTGTACGCCTTTCACTTACAGTCAAATCAAAATCCTGCATACAATCCTTCTCTCCACCAATCCTAGCACGGCTTCTAACTATCTATCTAATAAAATCTGACTCACGCTCGCGATCTGACCAATGCCAGCACGGCCTTTTCCTGACATCAGTTCTGCTCCTTACTACTGACCCCTCCTTTAAAAAGCTGCTCCTGTCACACACCCGCTGTTTCTACCAATCCCAGCGCGGCTCACTGTGACGTCAGTAGCCCTCCAGCAACTGACCCTCCCTTTACAAGGTAATACGAAAACTTTATTTCTTGATATTTTCCTTAAATTCTTTGTTATTTACAACATAAAAACATTCGCTACTCTGTCTGTTCCACTAAATCAAAGGATAGTTTATTTCTTTCCACTGTGAGTAAAACCTTCCGCTTGCTCTTCATATACTGTGAGTAATACTCTTCCGCTTACCCTTCATTCAAGCTCCAGAGAACCTGCTACTCCTCCGGTCTCACCCGTATTTAGGTAAATCGTGACCAAAATTTCACCAGCGAACTCCTTTTGCTATCAATCTAGCTCAGAAGAACCTGCTACTCCTTCAGGGTTACCCTTTCTAGGTGATATAACGCCTAAAGTTTCACCAGCGAACTCTTTGCTATCAATCACTCTCCCTTTTACACAGAAAATGGTCCATACTTTAACACTGCCAGCTCTACCTAACTTCTCAGTGTTATTCCAACAGACGAGTAACCTCACTGCAGTGTGATTTCTATCGCCATCCGCTATTCATTCCCCGGGAATTTTCCAGACAACATGAAACAAGGACGTTAACTCTTTTGTTAAAACATAAATTAATCAATAATCTATACTCATCACCAAACTAGTTATTAACAACCATAGCTCTGCTACCAGAAAACTGATCCAGTGGCGCACCAGCAGCAGGTACTCCACTACCATATACTCACCTGGGCCCATATAACTCACTTTCACCAACGAACCTGCCTACCTAGTAAAACCGTTGGAAAAAATTGCCTCTCGCATTGAGTTTTATAGATTTCCTCTACCTGGATTAGTTATTTTTCATTAAACTAAACCTTTATTGATCATAAAGTTCTTTCCTCTGGTCAATGGACCTGTTAGATAGTCTAGTTGATGGCGATATTAACATAACTAATTAATACTTCTATTTTGAATAAAAATAATCACAGACTATGGAAGTTTTAAAGTCTTTATCTAAATTAATTGAGTGTGAATCATCTCGAAGTTTCAGTGCAAACACCCTCGTTCACAAGAGTGTCAATTCAATCATATCGCATTTAAATCAATAGCGATTCAGATCCATACAATAACTATGCTCAGAAAGAAGAGGACAGAGAGAGAAGAGCCTTAATCAATACGATGAATTCATATTTAACCAGGATGGTGTGAAGACCACAGGATAGGAATCAGGACAGGATGTTTCACCTCTCTAAATACCAACGACTGCGTCGCACCCCTCTCTGACACTGTCTTCCTCCTCGTGGTTCTTCTGCGATCTTCTTTTTACCCAATTAAATTCAATAGATGGTTCTGCATTCAAATTCTTCTTCAGCGTCTCACAGCATCAGCACCACCCCCAGCACCGACAGCATCCCGAGCTCTGTATCGCCTCTGCTGCATGTGCTCCCAACGACATCTGTGTCAGAGCTCTCCCGAATAAGCTAAACTAACTAACTAAAACTACCTCAATTATACCTTTCTATTACCATGTACCACTCATTAATGTTTCAAATTTGGTAAAATAATAACTCTGATTGGACAGGCGAAAGGGGGATGATCGTCACACCATACTTACAAGTCACTTATTTCTTTAAACCATTGTTTTCAAACCCCTCCCCTTAAACTTTATTACATCTCTTCCGTTCCCATACATCTCCAACCTTTATTAATCCAAAATGTAACAGTTTAATGAATAAAGCTTCTTCTTATGAAGTCTTCACCCTCATGTTCCCAGGGCACATCTTCTCTGGCCTTGGACGCATGACAAGTCCTTACTCATCGGATCACATTCTCTCTCGAGTGCGCCTGCGTGAGACCATGTCAGTCAGCTCAATTTCAGACAAGCTCTGAGGCCCAAATGCGCACTAATAATAAACTCAAAAGAAGAGATGTTATTTTTCAAAATAAAATGATTTCACTGTATACCACCAACCTCTACTCTAACCCACTCCATTTATTATTAATCTATCTGCATTTGCGTTAATATAAAACTTATTTTCTTTTTCGGCCAAGCAGGTGCCATGCATGTGAGTTTCAAGCGGCCATTTTTGTTAGCTTTGCGCAAGCGCATGAATTTCCCTCCAAGCCTTAAAACGTCATACTACGTAGATGCAGTAGACGCATGCGCAGTAAAGATCCTGTGTTAAGATGCAAATTAGTCCTTCGTTTATGTTATTGCAGTTAATAAACACATATGCAAACTTCGTTTTCTTCCCGCGTATTAAGGAAATACGTATTATTTATCACAAAACACGTTGTTAGTAATTCGTTAGTGAGTTAAATGAGAGGATTGCTTCCGAGCAACTCTCATTTGCGAGTCCTTGCTCCATCACAAGGGTGCCTGCATCGGTGCATGGCAGCTAATTGTGCGCCATCTCAGCGGAGAGCAAAGGTATCCGTCATATCCCTGTAGATATGATGCATCCCTGTGCTTTGAAAGTGCTGCAGTGTGGTGCAGCCAAAGGGTTTGCGGTGTTGTGCTGCGGCACTTTCTTGTAAATTAGGCCCTTTTTAACCAGTCAGGGAATCAAACCAAAGCCTAGCTTGGTTAAAAGCATCACCCAAGCTAAAGCACCTTTAGATAAAGCGGCAGGTTTTAAGTCATTTCTTGACATTTGTTAGTCCTACCTCTTGTTCATACAAAATTATGCAACTCGGTTGAGACCATTATCCTGTATGGTAATGAGAGGTGTAGCATTTGAATAGAGCGTGGAGTGCAAGAAAGTTTTCAAGGGACTAAAAGAACAGTTAACTTCTCCCAAAGTATTGAAATGTTGTGATCCTGATGTGCAGTGTGTAATGATAGATGATGCTAGCCATGTGGGATAAGGTGCAGCCCTTAGGCAGGTGAAGAATGTCCAGGTTCAAACAGTTGGTTATACTTCTGGGTCTTGACTGGTGCTGAAAAACAATATTCAGAGATTGAAAAGGAACTCTTGGCTTGCTGGTGGGCGGTCATGAAGATTTGGAAATATGTGTGGGTAAAAGTTTTGTGATTCAAACTGACCACACACCATTAGTTTATATATTGAGCAGGAAGAATAGTAGAGGATTTACTACGTGCATTGCTAAAAATTCAACCAAACTTCTACAGGTTAACTTTGTCCTAGAATAAATGGTTGTGCAGATAATCTGCCCAGAGGATGGTGTGTGAGATACAGGGAATTTTCACTATGATTGTTCAGTAAGAAAAAAACTTTTTTCCTAGAGTCCCCTCACCCACCAGGGTTGCCCCTTGGTGGCATGCTTCATCAGTGGGGTTCATCCCAATCCTGTACAGATTGAGGCGTGCTATAACTTAGCAGCTACGCGGGAGCACTTATCGATGTAATTAAATAGTGAATAGTGGAAGGGAGTGGAAGAATAAGTTAAAAATACCTGACTAGTAGGACAATCCATTATTCCCGCCCCTAGTCGGTAAGGTTAAAATCAGGGGGTTGTGACTGAAGGCGTGGACTGTAATAAGTCTGTTCTCTTCAGAAATGATCGGTCAACATGTTTCGAGCCGTTCCCCTATTGGCTCTTCTTCAGGACCTATAGGGAATCTAATCCCAATGGTACCACTCCTCAAGATCCTCTAATGAGGAAACAGTAGATAGCACGCCATGCGCATGCCCCTAATAATCATATGGTAACTATGGTGTTGTTCCGTATCTGAAATGAAAAGAACAAGACAAATTAAAAACATCTGCTCATCAGCCGTGGCTGACAAACCCAATTGCTGTCAAGGGACATAAATATGCAACACCCTATAGTGTAGGTCAAGAGGAGAGATTAGCTAAAAAGCAGTATAATAAGGAATGATGTGTGGGAGATCTGAAAATAGCAGGATAAATTAACAGTTTAAAAAATCCAAAAAGTTAGAGAAATGCACACTTTTCAATTACAAACCCATGATATGTAAATGAAAATTGTGTTGTGGTGGAAAATGGTTCACTATGGAACAAAACATGATGGTAAAGTAAATATGAATTGCAAAAGAAGGTTATTATCAATGATAATAGAAAGGTAAAGGACAAAGGAACGGAAAGAAAGTTAAATGTAAAGAAAGAGGTGCATAATAACAATAAAGGTTTTCTTGATTGAAAATATGTTCATAGTATGGAGAAAAATAATTTAGTTGGAATAAAAATAAAGTGGGGAGGGGACAGTGTGATACCAAAAATGTTTATAAATGAATGCTTTATATATTATTTTAAAAATATACATTGTACATAATTTCAAATATTAAAGTGGGGCAATTGTATGTAGCATGTATGTTGAATATGTTTATATATAGATACAGCTTCTAGGTGTAAAATCATCTAAAAAAGTAAAGATATAAAAATGAAAAGAGGTTGCAAGCGTTCAGTTTATCAGAGAGGAGCAAGATGGTATTGTGAGCGATAAACCAAACAACAAATTATCAATTTAACAACTGGAAAAGAGAAATAGGAGGACATAGATAAAGGAGCAATAGTTGAAAGGGAAGTCTTGGGTTTAGAACATGACAAAGAAGGCAGAGGGATTTGGAGACTGGGGAGAGGCAGAGAGTTGGAGGTAAAGTAGGAAGGTCATGTATGCAGGAGATAAAGGAAAGAAGAGGAGATGAGTTTAAGGAGGGTATGGAGGTGGGTCAATATAACCCAGAAACATAATATGTCAATGATGTTTATTGGATGAGCAGGAATCATAATAGACTTTACTTAAAGTAGGGAACGTCATTAATCAGTCGGATTACTTTTTCTCCTTTTGATTATGTGTCACCAAGAGGCAGAGAAAGTTTAGTGAGACAGAAGGTTGTAATGATTATTAGAGATAGATGCCATGCCTGACAGGAATCTCTGTATATAATTAGAAATCTTATTTGATCTGCAAATTGGAAGAAGCATTGTTACTATCATTATTTTATTCTAAACATACTACTGTATTCAGTTATTTATGGCTGTTTTCTGTTGCAAGGAAACATGGATCAGTGAGGTTGTTTGCATACAGTTCATGTCACTTTGTCTGATTTAGCAGCATCAGGGATAGCTTTGTCTATACAACGTCACCTCTGAGTGATGTTTGGACTATGGATGCATCACAGAACAGACAAATACAGTAGATCCCTTTCACATAATAGAAGATTTGTGAAGAATACAGGTATAATTATGCGAGGAAACCAGTTAAGTATAGAAAAATACTTTATTCTTTTGTTATAAAGTTTTAGCATAGTTTGCTTCTTAAAGATCATAAGCTCAGGTATCCTTCAAAGATGCAGTACAATGTAGCATTTTGTGAAAGACCTATGTTAGAAAACATTTTATTAAGACAAATTCTGAACATAGCTTCTCCCCAGTGCAGAAAGCAAGATATACCTATTGTGTTAAGACCAAATTGTTAGCATTATGCCTGGAAGATTTGAGCACCTGTGATACCTTTCCTAGTTCTGAGGAGGATTTTAGGACACCTCTGGATGTCTTCAGCTTAAGTTGCACGTGCAATCAATTTTCAGTCATGGTGGGTGTGGGAAAGTGGAATATTATGTGCTGTAGCTGGGGAGCCTTTGTAGGAAAGTACTCCTTTTGGCATGGTAACCCTCACTTTTTGCCTGACTCTGATGCATCTTTGACTGAATGTGCACTGGGTTCTTGCTAACCAGGTTCCAAGGGCCTGTGTTCTGCACACCTCTGACTTACATATAAATCCCTTGTAAAAGGTACCAGTGGTACCAGGGGCATTTTGACTAGAGATGGTCTCTGTGTGCTGCAGCATGCATTGTGCCACCGTAAGAGACCCCTCACCAAACACATGCACTCTTCCACTGCAGCCTGCATATTTAGGTGCAGATTAAAGTGAAGAGTCACCCTGCCACGCATCCCTTTGTACCAGGCCTACCAGCACTGCAAGAGGCATAGGTAAGTCACCCCTACAGCAGGCCTTACAGCCCTAAGGCACGGTGCACTATTCCTCATGTGAGGGCATAACTGCGTGGGCAGATATGCTCCTATAGTGCCTAAGTCTATTCTTAGACATTATAAGTGCACAGTGAAGCCATACTGAGTATTTCGGCTAGGAGCTTGTCAATACGACTTCCACAGCTCCATGATGGCTTCACCGAATTCCCAGATGTTTGGTACCAAACATCTCAGATTAATAAGCCTACACTGATGCCAGTGTTGGATTAATTAATAAATGCATTTAGAGGGCACCTCAGAGGTGCCCCCTGAAAAACTGCAAACCACGTGTGTCGGCCTGCCTGCTCTGTACCAGCGTGCCATCTCTAGACATATTTATGACCCCCTGAGGTGGGAGTTTTGCTCTCATGGGTCAGAAACAAAGCCTGCTCTGGGTGGAGGTGACTCACACCTACTCCCAAACAGGAACAGCATTGAAAAGAAGTGAGCCTCAAAGGCTTTGCATTCTTTATTATGCTGACCAGGACCTCTCCAGCTAGTGGAGATGCTCGCTCCCTTGACAAAGCCTCACTTTTGGCAGCAAGGTTGGCAGGGAAATTAGTAAGTGGTAGAGGTGTGTTACCTCTCAACCAGGACCACCCCTAAGGTGTCCTGAGCTAAAGTGACCCGCTCCTTTGAAAATCATCCATATTGTTTTGAAGGATTCTAGCCAATAAGGTTAGGGGTATGCCCTCTCCTCAGAGAGAGTGGACATACAAAGAGTGTAGTACCCTAAAGGTAAGTAGCCCATTGGCTACTACCTTCTAACCCTGAAAGGACCCTAAATTAAGTATTTAGGGGCACCCCTGAATCTTAATCCCCAGATTACCGAGACTTATGAAGAAGAGGACAAAGAAGAGCTATGTATCAGCAAAGACTGAAGAAACCAACTGACTTGTTCTCAGCTCTACCGGTCTGTATGCAGCTTTAAAAACCCTGCTACAGGAGAGCAACTAGTTTCACAGATGAGCAACCTCCAGAAACTGTGAGGACTGCCTGCCTTCTAACAAGACTCCTGATCTCCCATGGACAGCGGACCTGTCCTGAAGAAAAACAAGTTTAAGACCAAAGCTCTGCCTCTGGACCTGATGCCCACAACCCAAGTCCAAGAGGCCCACCAGTCCAGAAAAGGTTCCCCAGCAATCCTAAGCAAGAGCTCCTCATGGGTTGACCCCTGCTGGACTCCACTTTGATGCCTGCAGCCTCTGCATGATGCCCCCCCTACAACTAGGACTGCACCGGTAAGCTGATTTCCGACACCAAAGGCTGACTCTGCACATGGAGCCCTTGGGCCTTCGGGAGATCTACCAACAAAGCCATGACACTCCAGCACATCCCAGCTCACCTCTGCAGCTGTAGGTTTCATTTGGCCGGCCACCTGGCCTGAACCTTTTTCCAAGTTTGAGATTACCCATTGGCTTGTATATGGGACCCAACACTGTGTTGGCACTCTGCATTGGGCTGTCCCTTTGCCCCTGAGGGTGTAAGTTTTATGCTGCCTTATGGGCTCCTCTGTGCTTGCCTTAACCCCCGGGGACTGAGTTACAAAACCATGCTACTTACCTACAAGTAGTACGACTTCGATTTCCCCCTTCTCCTTTGGATAACATTGCCACAGGCCCCGAATTTGACCTCTGCTCCCAGCTGCCCCAGTGCCTCTGGTGGTGCAGTTTTGTCACTTACCTGAACGTTTCCTGGTACTGATTCTTCATCCAAAATCTCAATACTGTAAATCGTTTACTTACCTGCATATTGCTGATTGTGTTTCCTCCCATATGATAAGATTGTACTGATTGAAAAGTGGCTATTTTTTACATTGAAAAACAGTGATATTGCAAAACTTATTTTACTATAACAAAGTATCTTTCGTTCTAAGTATTAAATCTACAAAAAGCAATATTTTTGCAAATAATTGGTCTCTGATTTAGTCATTGAATGTGTGTAATCATTTCTTCCCTGTGTGTGTGCAACAAATGCTTAGCACTGCCCACGAAAAAGCCTAACTGCTTGCCCACACTACCACAAAAGAGAGCTTTAGTATCTGGGGTCCCACTGGACTCTGCACACTATACTGTAGTGGTTTACACCGGTGACGTTCGCGTTATCTGTGGAATGTTTACTGCCTGGAGTTCTGTGCGTGTGTGGATTCCATATGGAATGTAGAATACTCTGCTGTGGGGGTTGCGAGTGACAGTTTGTTTTGCCTCTCCTCGGTGCTGGCTGCTACACAGTCCCTGCCAAGGAATAAACGTTATCCTTACCTCACTTCAGTTGTAGTCTGTCGTTACTACAATTATGATGGCGACGATTGGCAGGTGACTGCAGAACCAATGACGACAATGCAGTGATTCATCCAGGTTCGATCCTTCTCAGAACTCTGAAGTGCGTCTGAGATCTTTGAAGAGTGAGCGGTGAAGTTCGGCAAGTAAGTGCATGATCGTACATACCCTGGGCCATTTGCTTATAACGTCGGCAGGTTATATCTGTATCGGGGAGAAGCTATAGAAGGTACCATCAAAGTGCATGTACAGTTTGACAGCAGTGCAACGTACGGATTCATAGAGGCAGGCACATGCAGGAGACACCATTTTAGGAGTAGGCGTGGTGATTCTGACCAATCATCTAAGCATTTGATGCGGAAACCTCAGAGGTCATCCTATGTTTCGAGTCTGCATGAGTTCGCAGTCTACCTGTTTTATGAGTTTCAGGAAATCTCTGAGGTGAAGACGTGACAAACTGGTATGGTTCAGTTTTCTCCAACTTCTTTTGCAGCATGTCCACTGGCAAATTGAAGACAACGGTGCGTTTCCTCCCACGCAATCAGGCATGTCAGTCCTGACCCGGTATGCAGCGATGCACACTCCTTGTCTAACAGGAGTTTTTGTAAAGAAGTACAACAGTGGCACACCCTCTTTGGGATCAGAATATATACAGGTGGGTCCTTTTCAACAGTGACACAAACACCTTGATAAGACATTTAAGAGAGTTAAACAGCACGGTGACGCACACACCTAGTAGTTTGTTATACCCTGGTCATCGGTGTGTGTTGCTTTTCTCACATGCTAAATGTGTGTTATAGATGTGCTATTTTAAAGATCAGACTACAGTTTTCAGACATTTTAAGCAGTTCATTAAGGCATTTAACTCTAACTTCAGCTCATCATCTGGTTGATTTTGGGGCAGATTTACAAGCCCCTTGCGACACTTTTACGCCGCCGTTGCGTCACTTTTGTGACGCAGCGGCAGCGTAAACAATGCGCCACTATGCGACGTATTTACAACGTAACACATCTAGTGAGATGCGTCACGTTGTAAAGCCCTGGGCCACATGAAACCTGCGTCAGGTTTCATGTGGGCGTTCCGTCACAGGAAAGCCTCGTAAAAGTGACAGTGAAATCTACAAGATTTCACTGCGTCACCTTTACGACGCTGCTGCATCAAACCCTTACGCCTGATTGAAGCAGGCATAAGGAGTGACGCACCACGTTAGGTATGGGCGGCCCCTGTGCCTTGCTGGAGCTGCGTCGCGCTTGTGACACGACTCCAGCAATGCGCCGCCCTTACGCCACAGGATGCAACACGCATCGGCATGTCCTTGCGCCACGGTGCGCCGCATTGTAAATGCGACGCATCCGTGGTGGCGCAAGGAGAGGATTGCGTGTCACATCTATTCTGGCGCATCCCTGCTGATTTGCAGAGATGCACCAGAACTTGTAAATATGCCCCTTTGTTTTTAGTTTTGTAGTTAACTCTAGCTAGTATCTTAACTATGAAGTCTGTAACTCCACCACCACCTTACCTCGAGGTTCCTGGCAAACTACCTATTGAATGGAAGAACTGGTATGACGCATTTGTGACATACTTGGGAGCCAAAGGAGCATCATGTTATAGACCAGAGAGAAAAAATGCTTACTTTTACACTCTTTAGGGTTTGAAGGGAGGTCAGTCTTTAGACATTTACCACTTTTGGTAAGAGCACAGGGAGAAGAAGACAGTGACAAATATGTGGAAACAGTCAAGAAATTAGAATTGCGTTTTGATGTTTTGGCAAGCTTGGTGGTCATCAGACATACGTTTTTAAAAACAGAACAAAGATCGGGTGAAGATGTGGATGCATTTGTTTCTGCTCTCAGGAAATTGAGTGCAGGCTATCACTTTGAGGGGTTCACGGAACAATTTGTCAGAGACTAATATATCTGTAAGTATTCAGATAAGTCTATCCAGCAGAAAGTGTTATCTATGGGTAACCCATCTCTTGAAGAAACTATTCACACTGCAAAGAGCATCGGACTATCTAAAGCATCTGTGAAAGAGCTAGAAGACAAAAGTCATAAGCATGTTGGAGCAGTTAGAACAAAGGACTTTAAGCCTATTATAGTTCCACAAACAGAAAGTAGGTCTTTCTTCAAACAACTCAACATCTGTTTCAGATGTGGTAATGTCTCATGTCAAGGGTGGCAAAGGTTGTCCACAAAGAATGTGACGTGCAGGGCTTGTGGCAAGATGGGTCATTTTGCTAAAGTGTGCCAAAGTGGGAAGAGTGGTGGAAATTTTTCTCAGTCAAGCAAAGGTCATGTCAATACTTCTACCATTGCAAACGCGTCTGAGGTGGATCGTGAAGATCCAGAAAGCATTCATAATATTCAAGATGAGCTGAGAGAAATGGTGATGGTGGTGAGTGAAGAGTCTATCATTGTGGGGAATACCTCTGAACGTGTGGGTCCATATGTTGAAATTGGAATTGGTGACAAGAAAGTGAATCAGTTAGTGGATTCAGGTGCAAGAATAACCATGCTCACTCAGGAAATGTTTGTGGAAACATGGGGCAACCGATCCCTGGGTCAGCCAGACAGGGCTCCTGTTTTGTATGAAGGGCAAAAGATAGAACTGGCTTGATTCTTCGAAGATATCTTAGAGTTCAAAGGTAGGAACATCCATGGAAATCTGTATGTAGCTATTAAGGGGTTGTCAATTCTTGGATGGTCCATCAGGGTTTATTTCACATGGTTCTCAGGCCTGGAACTAAAGAACAGGTGTCCATAGTCAACTCAACTGATTACACAGAGAATATTCTCCAACATTTTCCTTCAGTCTTCAGTGATCAGTTAGGTATGATCAAAGGTTTTTCACATCAGATTAAAGTAAAGGAAGGTGCCATTCCAGTCATTCACAGGCTTAGAAGTCACGTTTAGTGTGAGGGACCGTCTTGATCAAGAATTAAATGATTTGTGTGCAAAGGGCATTATAGAGCAAATTGAGTCATCGTTGTGGCTTCCTCCGTTAGTTGTCGCAAGAAAGAAAATGGTGATTTGCGTGTTTTTTGTGGATCTACTCAGCCTGAATAAAAACATTTGGGTCGACTCTCACCCACTGCCTAAGATTCAGAATTGCTGACCATGATCAATGGGTCAAAATGGTTCAGTAAATTAGATCTGGCATCAGCTTACCACCAGGTGGCTTTAGAGCCATCTTCAAGACATCTAACGGCATTTGTGTCTCCCATTGAGTCCTTCTTATATTGTAGAATGCCATTCGGCCTGGCCTCAGCAGTAGCTGTCTTTCAGAGGATTATGTATCACATGTTGAAGGGAATCAGTGGTGTTGCCGTGTTTCAGGACAATGTTTTGATATATGGTGAGTCCAAGGTGAAGCATGACAAAGCATTATTCCAAATGTTGGATATTATTGCAGGAAAAATATGTATTGCTAGAGAAGAAAACGTGTCTTTTCTACAAAATGGAAGTGGAATACTTAGGACATGTGTTGTCTGAGCACGGGTATGAACCTAGACCAAGTTTGGTAAAAGGTATTGTAGATACCAACGCACCTGCAGACAAGATTGGTTTGAAGTCTTTCATAGGTCTTTGAAAATTTTATTCAAGATTTGTGCCGGACTACGCATGCAAAGTTCAGCTTCTCACTGACATGTTGAAGAGAAATGTAGCATTCGCTTGGGATGAATGTTGTCAAGAAGTCTTTGAATGGGTGAAATCACAGTTGGTTGGTCCCAAAATGTTGAAATCCTTTGATCCTAAAGTTAAGTGTACCATCACGGTTGATGTTAGTGATGTAGGTTTGGGCGTTATCCTCACGCAGACCAAGGAGGGTATTGAAAGTACTTTGGGGTCCAGAAATGAATTTTTCTGTGATAGAGAGAGAACTGTTGGCCTGTTGGTGGGCCATCAGGAAATTTCATTGTTACATTTGTGGAAATCACTTTGTCCCGTGCACAAACCACAGCCCATTGGTTTCTATTTTATCTGGGAACAAGATCAAAGAGCACACATCAAGAATTGCTAGATTGTCTACCAAATTGTTGCAATATGATTTTAAAGTTTCATATTTTCCAGGGAACAAGAATGGTGGAGCAGATTTCTTATCAAGATTTCCTGTTACTGATGAGGGCAATTGCTTTATTGCATCCCTTGATATGGAAGACATGTGTGCTGTAAGTGAA
Organism: Calotriton arnoldi; assembly: GCA_963921515.1. Taxonomy (NCBI): domain Eukaryota; kingdom Metazoa; phylum Chordata; class Amphibia; order Caudata; family Salamandridae; genus Calotriton; species Calotriton arnoldi. The sequence goes on along the minus strand of CAWUFW010014475.1, from coordinate 44,108 downwards.
GAGGAATGGAGGATTGAGTTAGATAAGGATGAGTTACTGGGTCACATCATGAAATTTATGAGCAATGGTTGGCCTAAGGAGAAAAATGTACCATATGTTTTGCAAACATTTGTGAAGTTTTCTCGATAAATTTCTATAGAGGATGGCATATTGATGAGAGGTGATAGACTGATACCAATTGAGAGACTAAGACAAAGATTGGTCCATGGTGCTCATGAAGGACATTTAGGCAAAACGCTTACCAAGCGTAGGTTGCGTGACGTTTTCTAGTGTCCCCTTATGGATAAAGACATGGATATGTTTGTGGGAGATCGTGTTGTGTGTACGAATGCAGAAAAAGGTTTTAAGGTAAGGACCCCACCTTTACAACCGATTGAACTTCCAACAAGGCCTTGGGAGAAGGTAGGCATTGATTTAGTTGGTCCTCTTAACTTGTTGCCTGCCTTTTCATGTTTTGCTGTGGTTGTCATTGATTACTATTCAAAGTGGCCAGAGGTTTTGTTCATAAGTGAACCAAATTCAAAGAATGTCATAGATTTTTTGAAGGATATATTTTTGCCGGAATGTTTCCCACCACCATTGTGTCTGTGGGTTGCGAGTGGAAGCTGGTTTTGTCTCTTCTCCATGCTGGCTGCTGCGCAGTCCCTGCCAAGGAATAAATGTTAAGCAAAAGACACACAATTGATGGACGGAATGCAGAACAAATCAAAACATTCACCCCCAGTCAAGAGATCTGGGTTAAATCCATCATTCTTTTGCTCACCATGCCACCCCGGTTTAGGCCTGGCCATATGCAAATCAGTCTTGACCCTGTGCGTCATGGGAACAGTCCAGCCTGAACTGCCAAGCCAGGCCCTCCCTTGACCAGAAACAAGCATACTAGGACCAGTTTCGGGGTTTCTCCCCTCATCAGCCAGGATAGCTTTATTCCAGTGGCACAGTGATCAAAAAAACAATGGATTTAGGCCCAGATCTCTGTACTGGGGTGAATGTATAACATTGTCCTGCATTCTGTCCATCAATTGTTGTTTTTGCATTTGTCACCCTGAGTGGAACGGGTATGCCCAGATGTGGGTCCCTTGCTCTCCATGCCACTGGAGTCAAGCTATCCCGGCTGATGAGGGGTGAAACCCCAAAACCGGTCCTAGGATGCTTGTTTCCAGTCCATGGAGGACCTGGCCTGGCAGTTCGGGCTGGACTGTTCCCATTGGGTGCAGGGTCAAGACTGATTTGCATATGGCTGTGTTCAAACTGGAATGGCATGGGGAACAAAAAAAACGATGTATTTAGGCCCAGATCTCTGTACTGAAGTGAATGTATGACATTGTTCTGCATTCTGTCCATCAATTGTTGCTTTTGCATTTGTCACCCCGAGTGGGACGAGTATACCCAGACGGGAGTCCCATGCTCTCCATGCTACTGGAGTCAAGCTATCCTGGCTGATGAGGGGTGAAACCTTGAAACCAATCATAGGATGCTTGTTTCCAGTCCAGGGAGGACCTGGCCTGGCAGTTCGGGCTGGACTGTTCCCATTGGGCGCAGGGTCAAGACTGATTTGCATATGGCTGGGTTAAAAATGGAATGGCATGGGGAGCAAATAAATGATGGATTTAGGCTCAGATCTCTGCACTGGGGTGAATGTATGACATTGTTTTGCATTATGTCCACCAATTGTTTTTGCATTTGTCACCCCGAGTGGGACGGGTATGCCCAGACGTAGGTCACGTGCTCTCCATGCCACTGGAGTCAAGCTATCCTGGCTAATGAGGGGTGAAACCCCGAAACCGGTCCTAGTATGCCTATTTCCAGTCCAGGGAGGACCTGGCCTGGCAGTTCAGGCTGGACTGTTCCCATTGGGTGCAGGGTCAAGACTGATTTGCATACGTCTGAGTTCAAACTGGAATGGTATGGGGAGCAAAAAAACGATGGATTTAGGGCCAGTTCTCTGTACTGGGGTGAATGTATGACATTGTTCTGCATTCTGTACATCAATTGTTGTTTTTGCTCAAGGAATAAACGTTATCCTTACCTCACTTCAATTGTAGTCTGTCATTACTACATATACCTTACTTTGGTATAGTACATACATAGTATTCACTAAAGGGTAACTGTTCCTAAAGGCAAAGAGGAGAGCAACCTATTCTGGTTGAAGAAGTGGTGTCAAGGTAATCTATCTCGATAGAGTTGGGTTGTTGAGAGTGATGGGGGAATTCCTCCTTTTGGATATAGTGCCCTCACACACCCTTGCGTGTGTCATGCTTCATCATCGGGTGTTGCTCCTCGTGGGGGTGGCGCTGCTGTCCTCCACGGGCCCCGCGAGAGTGCTCTTTACCGGAGATCTTTTAAGGAGACGCCGCAGATGTGGGTGTGTGGGCCTTGGACAGTGAGTAAGTGAGTGAGTTAAAATTATCTAAACGGTACCCAGAACCTAGTTTTATTCGGGGGTCCGGAAGGTAAGGCTAAAAACAAGCCGGATGTGAAGCACCTCTTGGAAACAAATGTAGAGGGGGAATAAATGTCTTCCTGCTGCTCTCAGAATCCGTGTGAGTGTATGACCAAGGCAAATAGGGTCAACATGTTTCGCGGGTACAAGGTGGTCCATAAGGGATCCAGGGGCACTTCGTCAGGACTGTGAAGTGAAAAATACAAGAAAAACTGCTCAGGAATCAGGGGAGAAAAGCCCTGTATACCTGTTGTACCTATAGTCAGGTGTTGCTGCGTCTCTGCGCTAGTAGGAACGTGTAGTTCAAGTTCCTATTCCCAACCTGGTGATATAAAAGAGAGAGAGAGAGAGAGATGTACAGACACATAGGATAACATGCAGAACACATTAATGTTGGCAAACACTGGGACTCAAATTTGCTCATCGACTGATATTCAAATCCACAAGCATACTGGTGTGCATGCTTAGTGAGAAATGCCTTGATAGACATACTGCCGAGTAGTGATCAATGCCAAGTACAGTGCACAACTGCAACCCGTGCGGTGATGTTCACACAGGTATGGTGACGCTTACAGCTGGCTGCACGTGGCCCGAGGCGTGAGGTGTTAGGCACATACATCTCTGAAAAGTAAACCTGTTGGTTTAAAGGGTTTGTGTTATAATTATGGTGTCGGTAAAATCATTCAAAACACGGCTCCACTGACATACATGTTATCGGCAGTTCATGAGCTGTGATATTCAGACACGGTGAGAATATCACATGCAGATAACTCATACGTGACTAGAAACTGCAATCAAAATAAGTGCAAAACCGGTTTTACGCAGTGCCATTATCATGAGCTAGGCGATTGGAAGCCTCGACCGATGTGTCTTATGTCCACGGCTGATGTTTTGAATATGAGACAATAGTGGCGCCAATGTTGTTGGGCATGGTATCACACACATATCACACACGTAACACTTGTGAACACGTATGACCGCCTACCCCTAAATTCAGAATGGTGGGCCGCGTCGGCGCGCACAGTGGTTATGAGGGTGAGTATCTGTGGATGTATAAAAGACAGCATACAATAGTCAGCTCGAAGGCTCACATCTGCCCTTCGTTGTTATAGTCCCCTTTTATTTTTTTTAATTTTTATTTCCTTTTTTACCTCAGATCCTGGTGTAGAGACAGCAGGAAGACACTTACATTCGCTCGCCCCCATCGACGCCCGGTACCTGCCCGTCCGTCAGTAAGTCGCCGGTACTAACTGGGAAGACCCGGGTCCCAAGTTATAGTTCCCGGGCTGGCGACGGGTGGAACTGATGTTCCGATGAGTGGAACAGATGTTCCAGTGGGCGTGGTGCGTCGAGGCAGGAGGGGTGTGGACTGCACGGCTGATACTACAGCCTCTTGGATAGGTTGGCGGCCATATTGGAACGGAGTTGCAATGCCACCGGGTGGCCAGAGGATGTCTTGTAATGCTCCTAGGTTATATAGAGCTAGTGTTATCTCAGCGGAAAAAAAGGGGGGGTTGATTTTGATATGTCAGATTTGAAAATAGAAATTATAATTCATAATCTACTGAGAGTCATGTAATGAATAAAATTTGTAAGGTTCAGACCGGGGGAGATCCGTTTTAACTGCGGATGTCTCACTGTACCCCCGTTGTTACTGACGATGTAGTTTATGTGATCTAGGCTAATTTTGTCAGAGAAGCCTAGTACTAATCATAGTACTGGTAGCTGGAGGGGTCAAGTGTATAGTGTGGATGACCACATTAAGATCCAGATAAGGGGACTGTCACTGAAACTGGGTGGTGTGATTGTGAAGATAAGTCATTAGTTCCACCCAGGGTATCTCGTCGTTTAGCCCCTCTGTGTTGCTCTTCAATCTATGGACCCAGCGTTGTTCCTGCCTGAATAATGTACTGTTTGTCCATTTAGGATTGGATTCAATAATTGTCCATCTTATACTCTCTGGGTTGTGATTTTTTTCAGTGAAATGGCTCAGTAATTTGGTATTGGTTTTTCTGCAACGTATGGTGCTTTTGCGCTCCCCTATTCTGATCTTGACTGGTCTTGTGGTCATACCCACATATCTCTTACCGCACGGGCACGTGATGGTATATGTACAATTTTTTGTGTTGCAGTTAGTGTGCCTCCTCTGATGCCAAGGTCTGGCCAGACCAAGGTCAATCTGTTTTGAGGCTGAGGTAAGTGGACACACAGAGCAGGACCCACAGGGAAAATGTCCTTCCACCGGGGGTAGAGCTCAAAGAGTCGATTGTGTGGCAGGGGTTGCTTTTGGACGTGTGTGGACCAGTATAGAACATACAGAGCCAGATTCCTACAGCCTTACCATGTGATATTATCACAATACCCTAAAGATGATCCTTGGATTCACACTAATAAATCCTTAGCTCAGTCCTGGTAGAGTGACAAAGAGCAGTCAGGCTTTACTAGAGGAACTTGTGTTAGGTATTTCAGAATCAATATGGATGACACCAATTTACAAAAATAGAGTATATTTGTATGTTAATTTAGACACCAAAATGAATGGAATAGCATTCATATAACCGGAGTTACAGATGTTTGAACAATATTTAATCAATGCAGTCTCTTCAGAGTGGTGGCACTCAAAGTACGGCCCACGGCCACTTGCAGTCCACCAGACCTTTCCTTGCAGCCCCCAGGGAACACAGCAGTCATGAACTCGGCACCATTACTGCTGTTGTGATTCCTCGGGCCACATTTGCTGAGAAAAGGTCAAAGGGGCATGTGCAGACAATCAGTGTCTCACATGCTCACCTGCTGCGCCCACCCTCATCTGCCGTCGTGACGTCATATGCTTGCGTCACGGCAGGAGAGGCTTTTAAAAGAAGGCACACAAGTTGCTGTCTTTCTTTACCTGCCCTTATCCTCACCTACCTCGGACTCACCCCAGCTCTGACAGAAGCAGTTTGTGCCCAGCTGAGATGGAGCTCAGATTCATTGCCCCGGGGCACCAATTGCCGCGTCTCCTCACCTCTGAAAGTAGTATGTTTGTGCCAATGGCACCCTTGTTATTGCTGATCCCCCATATTTTGTACTTCTCTGTTGCTCAACCTCCTTGTTTGTGCTATAAGCACCCACACAAACGGGAAAGATATCCTTTGGGGTTTTTGAGGGGGTTCAAAATCTTGGGCAGAAGAGTTAGGTATGTATTTCTTTTGGATTTGTTGCGAGGGGTTAGGTTTTGCAAATTAAGTTAAGTGCATGCAACAGTAGATGGCACTGTTGCTGCATTCTGGGAGTGACCAATTGATATTTTCTCATTGACTGAAATTTACTTTTTATGCAAGGAGTTTGTTGTTCTCCCTGAGTTAACAGGCAGGGCTTTAAGTGGGCAAGGTGCTTAAAAGCTGGTGCTGAGACAGGTCGCTATTGGGTGCTCCATTTTCACCTACAGTGTGAAAAAACAAATATATCAACTCACCAGCAGCACCACTGCTCAAAAAGCCTTTGTCATTTCAAATCGACTCATTTTCATTCTTTCAGTCTCATCATGTCAGACCTGAAGCTTTTTCCATAAATATATACAACAAAGCCATAGTTTTTGCTTATTTATTTTATGCAACTAACAACCACTGGGGTCTACATTTTCACCCTCAGGGTGAAAAAAATAAATAAATCTCAACTCAACATCAGCACCACTGCTCAAAGCATTTGATGTAATTCCAAATAGGCTTGTTTTAGTTATTTCACAGTTTAATCATTTCAGAACTGAAGCATTTTCAATTTTATATATTATATACAACAAAGCCATAGTTGCTTATTTATCTTATACAACTAACAACCATCAAGGTCTCCATTTTCGCCCTCAAGTTGAAGAAAGAAAATTTCAACTCAGTAGCAGCAACACTGCTCAAAGATTTTGATGTGATTTCAAATAGACTGGTTTAGTTCTTTCACAGTCTCATCTTTTCAGAACTGAAGCATTTTAAATTTTATGTATTATATACAACAAAGCCATAGTTGTTGCTTATTTATCTTATGCTACTAATAACCATCAAGGTCTCCATTTTCGCCCTCAGGGTGAAGAAAAAAAATCTCAACTTAGTAGCAGCATCACTGCTCAAAGATTTTGATTTAATTTCAAATAGATTGGTTTTAGTTTTTTCACAGTCTCATTTTATCAGAACTGAAGCATTTTCAATATTATAATTTATATACAATAAAGCCATAGTTGTTGCTTATTTATCTTATGCAACTAACAACCAAAGTCAATAGTCCTAACTTGTTGCAGGAATAATTTTACTTGTTGTATTTGATATATCTGGATGTACTGACAAACAGCAAAATACCAGTAGGGTGGTACACTATGCTAAGCACAGATTGTTAGCCCCGCCCCCAAATCGCTCCTTCCCCCAGTGTCATATGTGCGGACCCCGGTGATTACCCAGACAGTGCATTTCGGCCCTGGAGGAAATGTTTATAAGTACTCATGCTGCAGAAACTACCCTTACTCTTCTTGTCTCTCCTGGCACATGCTGATCTGTAGACGCCAACTTGTCAACCACTATGATGTGACTAGCACATGTATCTCTCAGGCCAGTGGTAGGGATCCCATTCACCTGAATGGAGTGGACGTATCTACTACCACCCTCAGGGATCACCAGCTTACATCTGGACGCTTCTCCAAGTTAAATGCTAAGAGGACCGCCTCATCTGAGGTGTCCTATCCAATGGTTATACTGGACAGCCCAGCACCAACCACTTTTTGGGAACGGGCTGGATCACCTCTATAGTGACCTGACTGCTGGCAGTCAAAACACAGCCTGCTCGAGAAGAGTTTCTAAGCCCTGGTTCTCCCTGACTCTGCTTGCCAGAGTTGGGGTGGGTTTTGCTCTACTCCTTTTTAGGGTTATGGGGCCTAGAAGGAGTCTCTTTGGTGAGCTTACCACCTGCCTCCTTTGCTTTTTGTGGGCTTAACCTCCCTTTCTGCCCCCCCTGGTCTTTTTGGGTACCCTTGTTCTTACCCAATCATCAGCCTTCTTGTCCAGCTCTCTAAGGTTAGAAAGCTCAGACTCTACTAGATGCTGGTGTAACTTGTCTGTGTTACAATTGGGTAAAATGTGTTCTTTCAAATTCAAACTATAAAGCCCATCATACATGTCTACCTCATTTCCTTTTAAACAACCTTGCAGTGCCTTGGCTGAAGAGTCCACAAAGTCTACCCATGTTTGGATTTGACCTTTATGGGTGCCGCTAAACTTCAGTCTATACTCTTCTGTGGTGAGTCCAAAACCTCCTATGAGTGTCTCCTTCAAATGCTGATAGGCCTCAGCCACATCCTCATGAAGGGTCAGCAGTTTATCTCTGCCCTTTACTTAGAATAACACCCAAAGTAGAAAGCTCCAGTGCTGATGTGCTATCCTTGTCATTCTGCAGGCCTTCCCAAAGGCTGCAAACCATTTATCAATAACATTACCATTGCTAAATATAGGGACAATCCCTTTGGTAATTGTATTGTAAAAGGATTCCTCCTTCTCCCTGGTACCATTATTGCTGCCACCATCTTTGTCAACTTAACCCTTCTCTCTTCAATGGCTAGTGTCCTCTCCTCCAGAGTGAGTTGGTCAAGCTCATCCTCAAGGGTTTCTACTGCCTTACCATTCGGGGGTCTGCTAGAAGGGACTCTTTCTTTTCCCACTGGTAAAGGGAGTCTGGGGAAGGGAGGAGAGTTGAGGCCTTCACATTCATCCCCATAATTATTCCTTTGGGCCAGGGCATCATCTTCATCCTCTTCAGGATCATCTTCTGAGGCATGGCCATCCCTTTCTAATCTCTCTTTCTCATAAGAGCTGAGGAGCTTCACCGGTTCCTCCTTTATAGCTGTCACCTAGTAGTTAATGCCCCTTGCTTTGCACAGCACCCTTAGATCCATGATCCTCAGGGCTGGGGTGACTGCCAGGTCAAGATTTTGACCAGTCTCTATTGTGCCTAACATTTTACTTAGGGATCTAGTTAAAAATTACAAAATAACTTTTTGAACTTGTCCTAACTTACTAACGGCCTGATTTTGAGCAGTCAGGCTTTATAAGAGGAACATGTGTTAAGCATTTTAGAGTACCAACATGGACAATAAGTAATTGACATAACTACAGAGTAATCCAACGCCAATTTATAAACATAGAGTTTATTTTTATCTTAATTTAGACACCAAAATGAATGGAATACAATACATAAAACTGCAGTTATAGATTGTTGAAGCAATATTAAATCAATGCACTAAAGTTCATAGGCACAATAGCATTGATGTCACTGGCAAAAGCCACTTGTGACAATCGGTCACTTGCAGGTTGAATTATGTGGAACCCTTACAGGGTTAAGGTCTTGTAGGCCCCAGGACCAGACCATTAAAGTCAGATCAATTTTGCCTAGCTTGTGGAGTCAAGGTGCAGAGTAGTCCTGGCTGCCCTTGGTGCTAAATGGGAATCCCTATGGTGCTGATTTTACCACTTACACAGTTCTGCAAGACACAGAATCTAAAAACCCAACAGATACACAGTTGCTGACGTCGGATGATGGTTGCATGGTGTCCCCTGTAGATGCTGCGTTGAGTGTGGTGGTCGGGTAGCGGATTGGTGACCAACAAGTCTTGGCATAGGTAAGCACAGTGAAAAGTTTCTTGTACTTCACAGGGTCCGGGGAGTGACATAGCTGCTAGAAACTGCAGGGCAGGTGAGACTACAACTCCCACAGTGTACTGGACCACCTGAATTTTGAAAATCCCATGGAGGGCCCGATGGCAAGCGATTCTTTGGATCAGGTGAGTATTTTTACCTGCAGTTTGCGAGGACCTGTGCCACTAGTCCAGGGGAGGCTGGGGGTGCTTCTGATTTCCACAGGGGTCCCTCTCTTTGGGAGTGCCAACTTTTAGCCAAGGACAAGAGTCACTCATGCAGGTCCAAGTCTGTTGCCACAGGGACATTGTATCCCTCTTTTTCTTTGGTGCCGTGGGCAAAGTCCTGTTGTCGGTGACATAGGTCTCCTCTTGGTCCTTCCTTAATGCAAGATGTTTCTAATCCTAGGGTCTGGTGAGGGGGTCTCTTAAATCCTAGATTTAGCGGAGTTAGGGATGTGGGAGCTAGTAGCAAATAGGCAGCTAGTCCCTGCAGCTAATCCACCACTGAGATGACTACATCCGGGGATGTAAGTCACCTTTTTTACACAGAATCCACTATTTCTGCCCTCCTCAAGGTGGCTGAATTCTATTTGAGGTGTACAGATCAGGCTGCTGACAGGGCAGTGTGGCCAGCCTTCCTGGAGGTATACATCTCCTTCATACCTCATTTCCCATTTTGCCTAGGTGCAAGCACATCTAGGACAAGGGGAGGGGTGTGTCCTCCTCAGGGGTACAGCATATATGCATATCAGAGGTGTGCAGCCTTTGAAGCGCAACACCTTGGTGTGCCAATTCACTAGCCTGCTTGAGAGGAGGGTGCTGTGACCTTCTTCCTGCCAAAGCCTTTGTTCATGACTTCTGGGAGGGATCACACTTCCTGGCAGGAGGTAAAAATTGTCAGAACATCTTGAAGCTGGGGCAAGTAGGTGGGCAACCTCTAAAGTCGCCACCTGGGTGCATGTCAGGTCACCCAGGGCACAAGATTAATGTCAGGGGTGAGAAGGCACATTGCTTGATACCAAACGTGACATATTTTAGTGGTACCATAATGGAGCTGCTAATCTCGAAAGTGCCTGGTTGGCAGCTAATGTTATCCTATGGCTCGCTAACACTTATGGTAGCTTCCAATGGAGAACACCACTATAGGGACACATGGGCTTGCACTTATATGTCCACAACTTTAATATAAAGCACCCTTCCCACTGGGGGGAGGAGGAATTACTTAGGGGTGCTGTACACATATTGAAGATTGCATTCACTGTGCCACACATGGTGAGGGCAAAGTTGATTTAGTTCAAGCAGTTTGTACTGCTCCTGCAGTCTACAATGGCAGACCTGCTGTCAGTAGCTTGCTTGGACCACCCAGGGTGATACAAAACTGTGCTGCAGCCCTGGGGACCCTTTTACCACCTATGTCCTGGGTACATCTGAAGATATAATAGGGCTGGCCTAACTTGTACAAAGTGACAATCTCTGAGTAGTGGTAATATAAATTTCTTGCGTAAAGAAACATAATAGTCACAGAAAAAAATAAAATGAAGAGTATCCTGTTCAGAGAAATTATCACAAGGACAAGGTTCTAAGGTGCCAGGTTTAAAAAAGCCCTGAGGAACTGACAGAAACCAGGGAGCCATTTGCAAACGAAATCTTATTAAAACAAAACGATGGAAGGGGTTAGCAACAATTAATAAATAAGGTTGGACTTGGTTTTGCATCAATCAAGAAGCATGGCGTCTTACGTCGGTTTTAGCAACTCCTTTTCTTCCCTTAGTCCCTGGCGCTTTATCAAAAACTGATATTTAATATTTCTAATTTTAATTTTGTCCATGGGTTTGGGGCTTATAAATAAATCAGGGCAGCCTAACCAGCTTGTCAATTCCCTTAAATACTTTAACCAGGGGATATGTTCAGCTCTATCTAGCGCTACACAATCAGTTATTATTGTTTGGTTTAAATTTGTGATGGGACTTGCCCAAACTCTAAGCCAGCGCATTAATGGAGCCACTGCACCGATATATAACCCATCCCTAGTTCTTCATGTATTATATATGCAGGGGTGGATTGCGGAACTGCCAGAATCTTACGTAGGAACTTGTCTTCCTCGAGCTGAATATCCTTTCCTTCTTTGTATCCCCAAAGGTCACTACCATAGGCTGCCATGGGGATGCATTTTTCCTTATATATCTTCAGCAAGGCCGGAATGGGTTTTGACCCCAATCTTTTTGCAAAATTTAATGTTGCCCCTGTAGCTCTGGCAAGAGTGTTCTTTTTTTGCAAAAGTTGTGGACACCATGAGGCACGCTCATCAAAAAGTACCCCCAAATAAGGGAAAGTTGGAACCTTCGTTAATTCTGTCCCTTTGCAATAAAATTAAAACTTTTTTTGAGACTTGCCAGGGCCAATAGACATCGTATGCGATTTCTTAAAATTTGTCGAAAGATCTAAAGAGTCCATAAAAACTATAAAAGCATCTAAAAGTGATTGGAGTCCCACCGCTGTTCTAGCTAGTATGACTGTGTCGTCCGCATATAAAAGTGCGGGGATCATCTTATCACCAAATCTCGGGATGTCTTTGCAACTTACTATTAAAGAATCTCCCAAGTTATTTATATATAGTGTAAATAAGAGGGGGGCCAGGATGCAACCTTGGCGTACCCCTCTTTTGACATCCCAGGCGGTTGTCAGATCCCCGTTGCTATTATATCTGATGGCCGCTGTGTTATTCTCATGGATAGCATGTAAAAAATCTACGAGTTCTGGTTCGAGACCCATATCACTTAAGATGGACCATAATTTTGATCTGTTTACACAGTCGAAGGCTTGTGTCAGGTCCATGAATGCTGGATGTATTATACCCTTTTTAGCGATGGTATACTTCCCTACCGCTAGGTGTAAATTTAAGCATTGGTCCAAGGTCCCTTTTCCTGGCCTAAAACCATATTGCAAGTTGGAAATAACATTTCGATCATCTAGCCACTTCGTTAATCGATTAAGCACAGTTTTTCCCATAATTTTTGCTGCAGAATCTAAAAGTGAGATCGGCCTATAACATATAGGTTCATCCCTTGCGCCCTTTTTAAATATTGGAACAATGACTGCCTTCCCCCAAGATGTTGGTTGTCCGTGTGAACATGCAGCATTAAAAACATTTATCAAAATGCTAGCCCATACATTAGGGTCTGCTTTGTATAGATCGGCCGGTACCCCATCTGGGCCTGGGGCCTTCCCACTAGATGTAGACACAATTGCTTCATAGACCTCCTCTACACTAAAGTGAAGTAATGTGCTGGTTTGGTCCCCTTCCCTATATACCTTTGATTCTCCCAAATTTACATCACTAAAGATGTTTCCAAAATGCGATACCCATTTGTCTGCTGCAATTAAACAGTCAGAGTTAGTGTTAGGGGTTTCAGAAAGATAGGGACTATTGACTACCGACCAGAAATTCGAGCTCTCTTTCAGTACGCTGGCCTGTTGTAGGGCTACCCATGCTTGTTCCCTTAGCTCCTTTTTCCTGTGGCAAACTGCTGTCTTATAGGCCTTTCTTTTCTCCCTAATTTCGGTTTTATCCCTAGGGGTATTTTTTAGTGCCTGTATAAGCTCTCTATGGGTTATTGAGCATGCTCCATTGAACCATCTTACAGCCTTCTGGCGTCTGGTCCCACCAAAAATTGTGAGGTCAGATTGAATTTGTGTTGTTAATTTCCCGAAGGCTGTTAAAATAGAACTATCCTGTATAACGGGATCTAAACAGGACTCGATTTCACGGGCACAAACTGTATACAAGTTATTAAAAAAGGTGTCTGGGACTATTGTTTCCCACTTCAGCCTGCGTCCCTGATCTTTAGTGCTAATATTTGTGTTTGTCAGACAACTGGCCAGATCTCCGGTTTTGGTTGCAGAGAGTAATATGGCAACAGTAAGTGGATTATGGTCACTAAAACCTAACCAAGTAACCAATAAGTCCTCGGTGAACGAAATTAACGGAGCAGACAATAAAATGTAATCAATAATGCTAGCTTTTCCATTTCCTACATAAGTGGGTACTGGAGCTACATTGTCCATTTGTTGAAGGCAGCATAAATTTTGGTTCGAAAGAATAAATTCAAACAGAATACCTGAAGGTGTGTGCTCAAAGTGGTTTTGTGAAAGAGTAAATTTCCGCTGGTCCTGGCTTATAACACAATTTAAATAACATTGATGAATATTAAAATCCCCTAAAATTATTACATCATAATAAACTTGTTTGGTCTCTTCATAACATTCCAGAAACTCCTTTAAAACTTGTAGATGTTCCAACTCATGCCCTCTAGAGAAAGAATTATAAAAGTTTATCACTAACACAGTGGCACGATTCTTAAAAGACAGTTCTACAGCCAAAACATTCTCAGATTTGCAGTCAGCCAAACATGTCTTACAAGAAAGCTTTAGTGAAAACATTAGCAACAAACCACCTCTAGCTCTACCCATATTCGATGAAGTTGCACATTTATAAAACGAAGTAAAACCATCTAAATAAAAACAATCATTTGCTTCCCAGGTTTCCTGGACCGCAATAATATGATGCATTGAAAGAAAATTTTCCCAGATTAGGTTTCCTCTTTTAGACCTTAATCCCGCTATGTTCCATGAGAGGACCTTTTCATATTTAGCCACAGTGGGAATTAGGGTAGGGGAAGATTCTGGAATATTTATAGATATTTCAACAGGATCCGGGACTGGTAGAAATTGTGCAATTGGGGTCATATTACTTGGGGGTATACCCTGACAGGTTTTATCTTCTAACTCTAGTCAGTCATTTTCGTCCAAATTTTGGAGGCTTACTAAGGGTTGGAATCTGTTACTCAATAGTAAGTTATTTTCTGTATTAGTTTTCACAACAGGACCACCTGATTTCCGAACTGTTTGCCATTGCCATTGCATAGGGCATCTGCGCTGGCTTGGGGGGTAAAAATATTGTAATGGGACTACCCTGATTTGAGAATTTGAACTGCTCTGGTATGCACAGCGTGTTAACATTGCTTTTTTATCTGGGTCCTTAAAGTTAACAACTATACAGTCTCCTACACCAAGCTTTTTTGTTTGGTAGCCTATCCACCCCGCTCTTCTGGCCATAATAATGTCAGATGATATGTTTGGCCGTTTATTACATTTTTAGAACACCAATGGGTCACTTTATGCATTAGGTCCTGAGTGGTTTCCCTAGTATCTTGTGAGAGAAAAGGGACTTCCAATAAAACTGCTACTAACGGGGCAGAAGCAGGGGGCAAGTCAAGTGTACTCTGATTTGCAACTTTAAAAGTACCATGGTTAGGCTGATTACGTATAGGTGACAGTGCCCTCTCAGGGTTCAGGAGTCTTCTATCCTGGACTACCTCAGGGCTCTTGACTACCCGTCTTGTCACCTCAGAGTTATTGACTGGCTAAGTCTACTAACTGTATCATTTGTTCCTACAATATTTAAGCGTTGGCCCGGTAGGTCGGGTTGGGATTGGTTCTTACTTTGAAATGGAATTTCTGCCCCTGTCCCCATAGATTTTTGCACAAAACTGTAAAATAATTCCTCAACATTTTCTATTTTTTGTATTATTGGTGCCAACAGTTTTTTTGTCATTAGTTCAAGTTTTATAAATAAAGAATCTAATAAATGCTCATTGTTCAAAACCTGATCTGGAGATGGTTGTGTCCGAGTTTGTAGCCGAAGCGATTTCCTTGGAGATTTATTATGTGCAGGTCGTTTTCTCTTGGGCGGTGGTGGTAAATCTGGGGCCGCTTCATTTCCCTCATCTGGGATATTAGAAGGCCTGTTAACTTCATCAGGGGTATATATTTGACTTGGGGGTGCAAAGGCTGCTGGAGCTGCTGGATATTCTGAATGGGCCATAACAGTTGTAAAGTTTCCTTGTTCTCCCTCCTCCCTTGTAGTATGAGATTGAAGACATTTTCCAGCCTCTATGGATAGCCTTCGCTCAGTCAGGGCTATCTCATGAGTAATTGCATGGGCAGCTTTGTTCAGAAATGAATCAATTTTGCCCGCCATGCAAACCCCCGGCATACCCCCCTGTGCAGCAGGTATTTTCCTTTTACCCATTATAGACGCTAAACCCCTAAAGCCCCCTGACTCTATATGAAAGCACTATAAAAAACTAGGGCGATCTGATTTAAAATAATTAGCAGTACCTTAAAATATTTGTTATGGTTCATCCAACGCCTCAGTCTCCTTAAGAAATAACTTTCAAACTTAATGCTGAAACAGCCAAGAGAATTGGCCCAGCCCGGCCTCCTCCGGTCGCTGACGGGCGCGGACGGGCGCGGACGGGCGCGGACGGGCGCGGACGGGCGCGGATGGGCCCGCCCTTGGCCCGGGCTTCGCCCGCACGCGCCCACGCGCGACCCGCGCTGCGGGAGCCTCGGCGTTGCTTTTAAGCGCCTCCGGGCGCTACAGGTTACAGGCAATGCTGAAATGGAGCAGAGGAGCCTGGGGAATGGAGTCCGTCGGACCCGCTGTGCGTGGCTCTCTTCCCCCGTGTAACTGCTGAATTCAAAGCGTCCCGCGCTGCGGGAGCCTCGGCGTTGCTTTTAAGCGCCTCCGGGCGCTACAGGTTACAGGCAATGCTGAAATGGAGCGGAGGAGCCTGGGGAATGGAGTCCGTCGGACGCGCTGTGCGTGGCTCTCTTCCCCCGTGTAACTGCTGAATTCAAAAGCGTCCCGCGCTGCGGGAGCCTCGGCGTTGCTTTTAAGCGCCTCCGGGCGCTACAGGTTACAGGCAATGCTGAAATGGAGCGGAGGAGCCTGGGGAATGGAGTCCGTCGGACCCGCTGTGCGTGGCTCTCTTCCCCCGTGTAACTGCTGAATTCAAAAGCGTCCGAATGAATCAGATAAGCTGGAAACGCCCCTATAACTTTGGAGGTAGGACTGCGAAAAGGAAGAACCTGGGCGACTCACCCTCAAACCTTATCTCACTATCCAACGCAACAAAAGCCAGAATTACCCCACAAGAAAATATCAGATTTTAGCATTCAAAATTACACTAAGCCAAATTTGTTGGAAGATATTCAATCAGATTCAGTATGGAAAAAAAGTCGAGAGAATGAGCGTTCAATGCAGCAAATAATTTTAACACCGGAATATAAATCACAGGGTCAGCATGACACCGTAAACAGGGGGAATATCTTAAAATTGACAGCAGAAATTCTAGCTTTAAAATAGATAGAATCTTTCAGCCTTCTGTCAGTAGAATTTCTTCCAGCAGGAGACCAAAAACGTAAAGAACAAACACTCACTACATGGCATTTAGAAGAAATAGTGCATCTCATCTTGAACTTCGCAAATCAATTTGAAGCATGGGGTATAAAACTTTAGAAACCAATCACACCACATTATCCTCGACCCCTAAACTCAAAACCACTTTATAAACCCAAATTATTGTTAACACAAACACCAGAGAAGAGGCCTGTGTACTCTTTGCTGCAGAGTGCACAAGGAAGAAGTCTAAATACATCAACGAGGAGTGATGGGAACAAAGCCCAGAATATAAATATAGGCGTGGATCAAAGTCAATGGAGTTGGTTTCCAGCCACCCTCAACGCTTGCAAGGCACAGCATTGAACTACAGGAAGGCAAATACATAATCCAGAGAAAAGTGAAATACACCTTCTCTCATGGAACATAGCAGGAGCAAATAAATGGCTAGAAGAAGGCACGCCACCTCAAGACTGGGAAACATATGACATATTAGCCCTCCAAGAAACAAGGGCACTGGATAACCTACCCCTAGAGGGCTTTATCTACTACAACGTAGCAGCAGTAAAAAATTTGCAATATGGGCGCCCAAAAGGGGGTCTGGCAGTTTACGTGTCTACAGTACTAAACATCAAATCCGAATAGCTATTCTCTCCTGATCCCGTCTTGCAACTAATCAAATTTACTCACTGGTCTATTGACAAATCAAATCCGGTGCTGCTAATCAATACATATGCTCATCCAAAAGCAAGAAACAATAAAGCTCATTAACTCCCTACTAATTGCAATAATCGCAGACATAAGATGCACCTTTCCTTCTTGGGACATAGTGCTAACAGAAGATTTTAACTCCAACTTAATCTATACCCTAGATGAGGATGACAAAATAACAACTGACAACATATTCTGGAACGTACCAACTAAAAACAATTCGCCCAGACCACACAGGCCAATTGTTAGTAAAAGCTCTAGACTACCTGGGAATGAGAGTGATAAATGGCAGATCGATGGAAGACAACTTTCCAAATTCACCTATCATGGAGTGAAGGCGCGATCTATACTTGACCATACAGCAGTCTCCTTACCATTAATGCCATTAGTATTGCAATTTTCAATTGAATTCACCACTCTGAATGATCATTTCAATGCGATGCAGTGCGCGCAACGAAATTCGTTTTATTTATTTATATGTTTACTTACCTCTAATCGGCCGTAATCCGTAGTTTACTACTCCCCACCCTGCCCCTCCCCCGCCCCACGTCAGCGCCCGGCAGCACTCCTACCACGGGCCGCTACTGACGGGGAATACAACTCCTGAACTAGCACCTTCTAAACACTTGAATGCCATCAATCAGCAAGATCAAGTGACGGCGACCATAAAAACAGAAACCCCCAGCTGCAGCAATGAAGGAACTAGCATTCCTAAGGAAAACAAAACAAATTTGTTGTTCTATACAGCAGAGGAAATATTTAACATAATAGGTAAAGGTAGAAGGGATGGGGCACAAGGGCTGGAAGGTATTCCCCAAGCAATTTTCAAATACGACCCAATCCTTTGGAACAATCACCTATCTATACTTTTTAAAGAAATAGAATCACTCAGTTTCATGCCACCCAGTTGGCAAGGCTCAATAATTAAACAAATCTACAAAGGTGGAGACAGAACAAATCCATCAAATTATAGGCTTATGGCGCTATTAGATATAGAAGCAAAGTATTACGCCTCTCTGATCTTGGCAGACCTCATTGACTACTCCGCTAAGAACAACTTGATCCCTATCAACCAGACAGGTTTTAGAAAAGGGATCGGGACAATTGCAAACATCTTAGCACTCTCTCTAATAACAGAAAAATGCAAGCAGAAAAGACAAAAACTGCACCTCTGCTTCATAGACCTAATAGCAGCATTTGACAGTGTAGATCGTCACTACTTGTGGAGAAAACTTAGAGCCTGGAACATCCCTGAAAGGACACTGTAAAGAATAATGCTATTTTACTCCCATACCTGGATAAGAGTGAAGTTGGGTGATGGCTCCAGAATCTGTAGACCGCTGAACACAAACACGGGCTTGAAACAAGGATGTGTGCTGGCGCCATACCTCTTCAACCTGTTTATGTCTGACCTAACACCACAGCTCAATCAGATAAAATCCCATCCGCCACATTTGGGAAGGCTGCCCTTATCTCATCTTTCATATGCAGATGATGTGGTACTAATGAGCTTAACTAAGGTCGGTCTCCAGAGATCGCTTACTGAAATGCTTGAATACGTTACGGCTAACAAACTAGAAATTAATACATCTAAAACTAAAAAAATGCTCATTAGTAATCGCCCTAGCCCTCCACAGAATATCTGGTTAGATGGTAAACTTCTGGAGTAAGTAACCAGCTATAAATACCTGGGAGCTTACATCGACAATAGACTAAATTACCAAGTGCAGCAAAACTATATGTCACAGAGAACCAGCGCATTAGCTTTTGCTTTTAGGACACTTGCTAAAAACACTGGAGGGTCCGTCTTACAAACCACTACTGTCTGTGATAGCGGCAACAATGCTACCAATGATGTCCTATGCCAGTATTGTCTTACACTGTAAAGAATCTGTACTTTTGAACAAGTCTGCAAGTCACAACCTATAAACTGGTCCTTCAGCTTCCTCAAACAGCATCACCGGCGCAGGTGTGATTGGAATTTGGGCTTATAAATGAAACAATAGGGAGAATGTACACCACAATAAAGTATTGGTATCTACTAAAACAACATTTAGTGCACTGTCCACTCAATAAGGCTCTTTGGTCGGAAGTTGAAAACGACAAAAAATCAGCCTATAAGCAATATCTTCAAAAGGCACTATTAATCACATGTACTGTAGAGCTATGGAACAATAACCTACCCTTCACAAACTTCAAACAAGTCATAAACAAAGCTGCAAAATTCCACAGCTTGCTAGATGACAAAAACTGTTTCAGCCATAGATCACATGCCTGGATGTTGATTAAAAACTATGGGGCATATTAGCAAGACCCACGTTAAAATTATCGCCGTTTTAGCGGCAGGAAACTGCCGCTAAAACGGCGATAATGGGCTTGCTAATATGCGTTATAGAATTCAATAGAAGCCAAGGTTAGATGTCCTGCACATCTAACCTGGGCTTCTATTGAATTCTATAACGCATATTAGCAAGCCCATTATCGCCGTTTTAGCTGCAGTTTCCTGCCGCTAAAATGGCGATAATTTTAACGTGGGTCTTGCTAATATGCCCCTATAAGACCCTTATACCAGCACCTTACTTAAATCTCACTTTTCCGATACACCTAAAAAAAACTGATGGTACTTCGCCTTCGGAAAGCTACCGTCAACAGTGGACCAGCCAAGCTAGATGCATAGAGGGCCTATAGCATGTAGACTTTGTGGCGGAAAAAATAGTATTTTATTCACCTAATCTGTATATGCCCCAATCTTTATACAGCATATGCCACTTTACTAAAAAGAACCCTCATCGCTAGAGGAATAAGGACATGCAGAGCTTCTATCATACAAGGGCTAAATCCGTTAGATCCCCAAATGAACTGCAAATTGATAAAATACCTCAGAATTCAGATCAGGCTTTGAAAAAAATAGCCCAACAGGAGGACTGATTTTATCTTTCTTTTAACATAAAATCTGCCACATTTTAGCACTAAGTCCGAGAAGACAAAAAGCTACATGGAGACTGTCCATTAAACAGAGTTTTAGGAGCAAGGCTCATTACGTATCCGTTCAAGAAACACACGTATAACCAATTCGTCCATTTCTTTACATCAAACCATCTTACGACGAATCTCTTACTATACAGTAAAATAAGAAGGATACCTGCACCGAAAGCTCAATGAACAAAAGCATAATTAACTGCTCACTGTTGTTCATCAAATCATCTTTAGATGAACTCCCTTTAAATATCAAAGTAAGGAAGAAATCTGCACCCTACAGCTCTAGCCACCACAAGCGCCTAGTGCTAGTAGATAGTGACTATGACCTAATTTGCTCCTGCAGGAATTAATGGTTGACAAAGTCTTCACCCAGCCGACTTTGCACTTAGAATTAATTCTAGAACATCATCCAGTCTAAGAATGATGGGGCAGATTTACAAGCCTCTTCCGCCACTTTTGCGTCACTTTTCCCATGTTAAAAGTGACGCAAAAGTGGCGGAAGAGGCTTGTAAATCTGCCCCGATGTGCTCAAACTGCCGATCTTGCACATTGAATTATGTTTAGAGTGTAGTGAATATGATCAATGTGCTCCTGCAGAGATTAATGGTTGACGAAGTATTCTCTATGCTGCGTTCGCACATTGAATTAATTTTAAAACGTCTTATCACATTATCCCAGATTTAGGAAAGTGCTCACACTGCTGACTTTGCACATTGAATACATTTTCATCGTCCTTAGACCCTTATGGATACCACAGCAGAAAAAACATTACCTAATTTATACTAACATTACTTTCACAAGGACCAAGAAAGCACAAACTGAAAATGAAGTCCTGTTTTAAACTATGGAAATACTTTATATTGTTCTCTTTTATGCTAGAATTGTTACAGTTTTAATTAACCAATGAACAAAACTATCTTACCTATCTTATCTCCTAGTTCTCAGAGTGAGCAATCCCTTTCCTTGCTTTTTGAGCAAAAGAAAAATAGGTGAGAATTATAACATTTATTTTTTATAAGTCTGCACTTTGAGCTAGCTCACATTAATACATGCTTGAAATGACAGAGCCCCCTCATTCTAATGCATGAAACAAGTAAATGTTAGCAAAAGCAGTCTTACCATATGTAAGACTGCCAAATGGTTTACCAAGAGCATACTACACACATCAATGAAATCGACATTCATAAGATAGTGGCTAGCAGTAAACAGAGTTCCTTTATTGTACCTTTTTCCTATGAGTTAGAATAGGGTATTGCATACATTTTTAGATGCTCACTACCAAGGACAGTTCCATCTGGACCTTACATGAGCAATTTGTGCAACCTGAGTGGTACCCATTCTCTGTTGAAGGAAATGGCAATTTTTGTCAA
Source organism: Calotriton arnoldi (assembly GCA_963921515.1). Taxonomy (NCBI): domain Eukaryota; kingdom Metazoa; phylum Chordata; class Amphibia; order Caudata; family Salamandridae; genus Calotriton; species Calotriton arnoldi. The sequence continues at coordinate 22,713 of CAWUFW010014475.1, read as the reverse complement.
ATTACTTTTGGTCGAGGGGAAGACAAGGCCTGTACTCAAAATTGTTGGTTGTCCATAATTTACTGGATGACGTTTGACCATTCCTAGATCTGCACCACATAAAATGGTTCACAGCGGCGACTTCTCCATATGAGCAGAGGAGCATTGTCCTGCTGCAGGCGCCACAAATATGAAAAATAAAATGATAATAAAATGACTTTATTCCCATTTTATTTTTTCCTCTGCCAGCCAAAACTGAGTGTGAGAGCAGGGCCATTGCTGCAGATTGGCGGCAGGAAGGAGTCGTGGCTGGCTACAGCAGTTTAAACTGCTCATGTCACTCTGGCCGCCTGTCTTGCGATGGACAGCCAGACATGCATGCTTTAAACCTCTCCAACCTGAGCTGTCTTAGACAGCAGGGTGGAGAGAAGGCACAGGCACCCAGTGCTTCGAAGAGCGCTGAGCTAGCCTGCTCCAACAAATCCTGGTGCTTGTCTCATGCTGGTTAGTAGCACACGAGCAGCGTCTGATTGGTTAGGGAAATTGGCTCCAGGGCCCCGGACCACTGGAGAAGAACTTCAGGAATGGAGGACGTGCAGGCAGTGAGTAAGTAAATGTAGCATTTAAAAAAAAATTGTTAAACAATATAAACAGTTACTAAATTGCTGACATGCATTGCATTACCGTTTATAGTTAAACATTTTAACTTTAAAAGGTTAATGTTAGGCATGTTAGCGGTTTAGTTACTCTTTATTGTATACTTTTTATTTAATTTTGTTCTGGTCGACACCTATTTGACTAACTGATAGGCGATGTGAGAAACTCACACTGCCTACAGCCTCAACTACAGAGCTCTAAGTCGTTGCTTGTTATGAACACTATTTATGCCATGCCACAATTGAGAGCTTTGACACTGAGCCTAAAGGCATTGCTTGTGTCTCTCAGTGCCTGTTCGCTAGCCCCACCACAAGTTGTCGCCAGTCACCACTGTTCATTTACTGTAACCATACAAGGAGGTGGTTCTTGATGCAAGCACGCTTCTTATCTGTCCGATAGACATATGAATTATACTCAAATTCAAATCAGGAGACACACAGCCACAACCTTCTATTCACTATTTTCAGCTATCTGGATCATTCCCCATCTGCCAAACTGGTTAATTTCTCCTTCTTGATATTTCAAAAGACCACAAGACAGCAAGTTGATGTGCAACATTCTCCAAGCTCACATCTTTTTTGAAAATGTTCATCTATCCCTGCTTGTCACCTGTGACTGAAGTCAGAGCAGAATTCTTGTTAATAGCAGAACCAGCAGATTTCAGAAGAGGTCCAAACTTCTCTATAGGATTTGATTGACTACGTTTATATGTGAACTTTTTTTGTGGCAGCACACATCCCTCTTGTGTTGCCGCTTATAGCATTAAAAGGGATGACTGATAGATCCAGCTGTTTGATACTCTTTAAAGTTGAGAGCCATAGACATAAATTCATGTAAACCCGAAGAGTTCACTTAGGAAAATCCACACAGGAAAATCCACATGAAGCATGTTTGAATGTACAAGCCATGAAGGTTTATTAAAGTTTAAGGATCAATATAGGAGGCAGAAGGCAATGGTTAGTCATCAATTCATAAAGCTCAATTTGCAAACGTAGGTAAATTGGCAATGGCAGTGGAGGCTGAGCCCTTAATTAGTCAATAGACATAATCAGATATGGTCTAGCATAAAGAAAATAAGAATCAAAGAGCATTTGTCATAATGACTACTCATTTAACAGGAGAGAAGGAACATAAACATTGTTCGAAGTACAGATGAACAAAGGCTTAATGTGAAGCCTGCCTCTAAGGGAAGCAGGGGAAATCTGTGGCTCATCTCCCAAGTGGAGAGCTTTTATACAATCTATCAATCAATCAATCAATCAATATAAGCTATTTTTGGTTTTAAGAATAAAAACCATAAAAGCAGTACAGACATAGGATAACACATCCAATAAAATCCAGCCTAAAGTCATACTAGATATAAAAATACTTATAAGAGCCACAATCATTAAAAACAGCCCCATACAAAAAATGTAATCGCAGCTTTTCCTCAACCTTACAGCAACTTAAAAAAAACTAAGAACTTTAAGAATGATGTGTCTTGTAATCATCTGCAAATAAATAAGGCAGGTCAAGCCTGAGTAAAATCCGCCCTTTTCAATACGGGGAGAAGATATAATTTCCCGGGAACTGCATAAAGGCTACAAAACATGGTAAAGTGTAAAGTGTCCTGGGGAGACTTATTGTCACAGCCGCAGGAGAAAAGCTTTTGGCCCCAATTCCCACAGTTAGGGTAGGCTAACAAAAAAGGCAATAGGTCCAGCTGAAACCTTGTTAATAAAAAACTGTCATACCGGCTTTTAACACACAAGAGGTAGGTCTGAGTAAAGGGCACAGTTTTTAACATGCTATATCGATGAACACTGGACTTCAATAAAGCGCCCTCTTCCCTAGCCAATAATCTCCATTTAAAGAAATGGTCTTCCACCAGGTTTAGTCCTTCTTACGGATCCTGTCTGGATGACTAAATAGTTCCACCATTACCAGACTCAGGAAAGAGTCTTAAATATATTTTAAACCATGAGAAATGAAGGAAATAGTGAAGAGACAGACAATATTTTATAATATCCTTGCTCAATTGTATTCCAGGCCGGGACCAACTACTCACCCAAAAAGAAAGAGGGCTAAAGGACATGATGTCAGATAAATAGGCCACTCCCATTTCTTGGTGCACCAAGAATGCAGGGGCACCCTGTGGAACACACAAAAAATGTCTCAAAAAGGCATTTGCAATCGTTTGCAGCACATCCAGGTTAATGTATCCCCAGATCTCGCTCCCATACACTGCTTTAGAGATACAATTAGCACTGTAAATCTGTAAAAGTGTGTATATATTTATAGACAGAGGAACTGTACATTCACTGTGGTCCGACGTAAAAGGTACACATTTTTAAACAACAGTAAAAGAGAAAACATATCACATGATAATATGGCATTTATTCTAAATCTATTGATTAGCCCCATGTTATGCCCTAGACAGAAAAAAGCACATTCAAAATATAAACAGCAACTCCATTTGGCCAAAGCAAATGACCTTCAATTGTATACAGTTGAAATCCATCCTATCCAGGAATAACATGAACATAAAATAAAACATTTTGAAATGTCAGTGCAAGCAAGACTGTAGAACAAACTGAATTTAGTACAATACATTAAAGACTGAAGGTCACAGTTGAAGCACAGGCAGTGGGAGACAAAACACATTTACATGCTGTGCAGCTCACAAGCATTTTAAAATACAATTGAAAAAACAACTAAGCCCACTCATGCCAACTTTAACATTTTTATTATATTTAATACAGTAATAACATTGCATTTGGGTCTCTCTATATTCATTAAAGCATGAAATAATCAGCAGTGTAATTTGCTTCCACATTACTTTATATATTTAAGCCATAGACCACACAATACAAGGCAGCCAGAAAAGGTGTATGGTGACACTGAGTTACAAGATGAACCTGGGGTCATAAACAGGTAGCAAGTGACTTGGTTGAAGAGGGACTGAACTTTGGCAGATGTTGATGATATTAGAAGAGGCCAATTTACATTCAAGCAAACTTATATAGTCAATGGTTACCCTCAAAACACAGGCATAGCTATGGCTGACAAATAAGGGAAAACTCTGTCCCATTCTGCTTTACCTACTGTTCTTCTCATGTCTCCATGGTCAGAGGTTATGTTAGTCATCAAGTCAAACAAGGTGCCTTGCAATAGCACAGATCAACCAGACCCTATTGATGTTGGCAGAGTCTCGTGACATGGCTATTATCACAATCTGTCTTCTGTTGAAAGGACATATGCATACGTTGTTGCATGGATTCTGCTCAGGAACAGAACTATGCTTGGGATCATAGAACATCAGCATGTAGGGTCTCAGTCACCATACCATCTCAGTGTCCGTGAGCCCGAGTCTGGCTAGCTAGAGTGCCTCACTCACTCTTCTAACCTTACCAGAGAAGCAAGTGAATTTATAACCCAGAACACAACACTCTCGACCCTCTCAGGGATCGCGGTAACAGGACACACCCTTTCGCTCTCTCACTCGTACCCGTCCACAAAAAGATAACCAAGAGACACGAAGGAAGTTTAGAATATTTATTTAAACGATAGTGCCCTAAAATGCAGTATTCGTGCCATAATTTGAAACCAAATACATTCCAAAAATACTGTTATCATGGTCAATAAAGCATATACTATAAAAAGCCCAGTCATGGTATAAGACAGACTAGCCTAAACCCCCTCCTCTTATACTGAAACTAAATGATTATATATCAGAAATCCATGGGATTAGTGGTGGACCCCGTACCTTGACATACACAGATGGACGCTCTACATCTCAGCTGATGTAACAATGTTATCGAAGACCTCTCGATCAGTGTTTGCTCTTAAACTCTTGTGCTCAGTTATATGACAAGACATGTGTGCTCACATACAGCAGCTGTGTTCTCATGTTATTTCTAAGTGCTAGTGCCTCACTAGAGAGAATAACAAGGGGCATTGCTGTTTGACGTTGTCTGTTGTGTTCAGACTAAATCCCAGGAAAAGAACAGAACACAAAAACATATGCAGGTTCCGAGTGAAAGTTCAATGTGGTACAAAAGCAAGCATGTTTATATAGTAAAGTGTGCAAAAGAAACTGTGGCCTACAATGTGCACAATTGGGCTAACATAGGGAAAACTACAATGGGCCATGCTAGAAACAAACAACAGCATATCATCATAGTCGCTTGTTCACTTTATCAGTCAATTTAGATCTGGATTCAAAGATCCAAGAGGCAATCCTTTTTGGGGGCAGGCCTTTGACCTTTGCATGTGTGAAGAGTTAGATCATCTGCTATCTTTTACACCTTATATACATCTGAGGGTTCGAAGAAGAATGTCCTTCATTCTATATAGGAAGGGTCATCTTTATACTTTTGCTCAAATCCCCATGTATTCCTTGGTCATCAAAAGTCTCAACAATGAAGAGGAGGTGGTGATCCCAATAGCACATGTTTGTCTCAACAACGACTTTAGTCTGGAATATTCAAGCAGGAATATCGAGTTGTCAAAATATCATAACCAAAATATGGAGACCCAAAATATCGAGGAGTCAACTGCACAGAGGTAGGGAGAGATGTATGGCCAGATTTACTAACATTGCATTAAATGAAGAAAGTAGAAATGTACCATTTGCACTTCTGCTCCTCCCTCCTCCTTATGCTGGTGCACTGAGTGCTGCCTAGCACCAATGTAAGCACCTTGTGCCATAGTGCAATGGTGTCTGCATTACAGACAGGATTGTTTGTGTTCAGTAAGGGATACCCTCCTGCACAAAAACAGTCCTAAGAGACAATTTAATCTTTCTCTATGTAGCATGTGATGCATCACACATAAAAAAGGAAACAACTAGGAAGAATTAAAATATTTCTCCTCGTTACGCTATCCTGTGAAAGCACACCAGTTTGGCGCAATCCCAGGGTAGTAAATTTGAGATTGTGTCAAATTCTTTTGGTGGGTGCATGGGAATACCCTTATGGTGCACCAACCATTATAAAATGTACCGCAGCACAAGCCTCCTCATTACATTACATTTATTTACAAAGTCATGCAAGGCAGCCTAAACTGTTCCTTGCATGTCTTATTAAATATTACTTAAAGAGTTGTGTTGCCTTGGTTAACTTGCGTGTCACAAGAGCAACTGAATTTCTTAGTAAAACTGGACCTTCCCATTCCTAACTTCACATCTACATCCCTTGAAGATATCTTAATATCGTCAAAGTTCATACATATGGAATTAGGTATAGAAAATCTATACATGCTTGCATACCAATATTCTGGGTTGATATTCTAGCTATAACATTGTGAACACTCAATATTCCTGCTTCGATATACAGAACTCACAACCTTACCTAGCTTGGTATGTCAATGCTGAGGGACACATTTTAGCCCCATTTTGGGAACTCAGCCCCTGGATACCTTTCCAGAGTATGTAGATGATGGAGCCTTAAAAAACATTGCCAGTCTTCGTTTTCCTACTTCCTCTATTTCATCCTTTTTACTCACATCCAGCTCATTGGTATTTTCTTTATGAGGCTTGAAGATTAACAGAATGTGAGCTTGACTAGAGTTTACTGCCTAGATACAATAATCTGAATACTCTGTGTGTGCTAATCGTCCCATTTCTGTTTAGTTGTACCTATAAAGGGATTACTCCTTGTACATGTGACCTGTCCTGGTTTTTGGATCTTCCACAGAATGGCTCCCTAATCTCATGTGGGGTAAGAGAATGCTTATTGATTTGTGACCTCCAGGTCAGAGACTCTGCTCTCCGCCCCAGCAGCTCCACTGTTGTGCTGCTGCCCCTACATCTCTCTGTAAGGTAGGTGTTCGAGGCCCTTCTCCGCCCGCAGGCTCCTGCCTGCACCTCATCCCTGGTGGTCCGGTGGGAGAGCCTTTCTCTTCTGCTGGTACGCTGTTGTCTGTCTTCGTGTTTGTGCCCGTTTTTCTGTTTTTTGTCTGTCTTTTTGTCTTTTGTTATTGTGCCTTTAATTTTAGTCTTCTTTCTTTCTGTCTTTTTTGCCTGTTTCGTTACCTGTGCCCTTGTTTGTGTCCTCCGTGCCCGTTTTGCCGCCCTTTTCCTGCTGCTGCTGCTCCCGCAGCCCCTCCCCCCTGCTGGTTCCCACACCTGCCTCCCAGCTGCGCTTCCCTCCCCTTCCCTATTTAATGGCAGCCGCTGCTCGGATGTGCCGCTAGCATGCCAATGGCAAGACCGTCTGCGCCTGGTTCTCCGACCACCCATCGCTATGACTCAGCTGCCCTCCTTGCACTCAACCACGAAAGGAACAACAACTACCAGCTGTCTATGCTGATAACCACCCACGGCCAGTTCTCCTGCCAACACTGCAGACAAACCTTCACCATCCACTGCACCCCCACGGCCGTCCCCCCACGCCAGACACCAGCCCCCTTGAAGCCCTGAGGTGCATTCTTCTCAATGTGCGCTCCCTGCACAGACATGCTGTAGAGATCTGGGATCTCCTCGACACCCTCTCGCCAGACATCGCCTTCTTCACAGAAACATGGACCAACCCCATCTCCACCCGACATTGCCACCGCCATCCCCGACAGATACAAGATACAGAGGAAGGACCGCTCAATCTGCCCAGGAGGAGGACTCGCCATCGCACACAAGAGCTCCCTCCAACTCAACACCTCCAGCACGAGTGACTCCCCATCCACCACTGAACACCTCCACTTCCAGATCCAGACCAGCCCCAGAACGACCCTACACGGCACCCTTGCCTACAGATCCCGGACCTCTAACCGCATTCACCACCACCATCGCCGACCTCATCATGCCTCACACCATCGCCTCCATGGACTACATACTCATCAGAGTCCTCATCTTTCACCTCCACAACCTCAGTGACCCCAACTCCGGCACCCTCCTGGACAACCTCACCAACCTTGGACTTAAACAACTCGTAACCACCCCCACCCACAAGGCAGGACACACCCTTGACTCCAACTTCGCAGGAGGTAACAACATCCACTTCAGCCACACCACGCAACCCCCCTGGATGGACCACCATTGCGTACAGTTCCATGTCGACAAACCCATGCCCCCAAACCTGCACCTCACCCTCCGCAAAGGGACTGGAGCAAGGTCACCGAAGAGCACCTCAACTCCACCCTCATCTGCGATGCCACCCCACCTTGACTGACACCAACTCCGCAGCTAAAGAACTTCACAGATGGATCACCAACTGCGCAGACAAGCTTGCCCCCCTCCGCAACCCTGACAGACAGTGCCCCAGGAAGGCCACCTGGTTCACCGCCAATGTCCAAGAATCCAGAAGCACCTTGCAGATGTCTCGAGAAGAATTGGAGAAACAGCAAAACTCCAGAAGACCACACCACATACAAGAACGCCATTACAGAATACCACCAACTCATTAGATCCACCCAAAAGGACCTTCATCTGAAAAAAATCCACACCAATGCCAGCAACTCCAAGGAAGTCTTCAGCATCATCCAAGAATTCATCAAGCCCCCCAGCGAAGCCACAGACGTCACACCCTCCCAGGACCTCTACAACAAACTCAGCTCCTACTTCCACCTGAAATTAAGATCCCTCTACGACAACTTCAACAAACAGACTCCGGACACTTAATCCACTCTTCCCCCATCAACGACTTCCAGCCCATTACCTCCTCGTGGACCCCAGTCACCACCAAAGACACTGCATCGACCATGAAATGCATTCACTCAGGAGCCTCCACAGACCCCTGCCCTCTGCACATCTTTCACAGAGCCTCTGCCGCCATCGCACCTGAGCTATGACGCACCATCAACACCACCTTCGAAGCCGGCACATTGCCCGATAACTGGAAAGTCAAACCCCTCCTTAAGAAGTCCTCAGCAGACCCGACGGACCTCAAGAACTACCGACCCATCTCTCTCCTCCCTTTCGTGGCTAAAGTCACCAAAAATTTCGTCAAAGTCCAACTAACGAAATTCATCAAAGAAAACTCTATCCTCGACCCCTCCCAATCCAGATTCTACAGCAACCACAGCAACGGGACCGCCCTACTCACTGCCACAGATGACATCCGCACCCTCCTTGCCCAAGGCCACACTGCAGCCCTGATCCTACTTGACCTCTCTGCAGCCTTCAACACTGTCTCCCACCGCACTCTCACCACCAAACTCCACAACGCGGCATACAGGGAACTGCCCTTGACTGGCTCCGCTCCTTCCTCACTGGCAGAACCCAAAGAATCAAACTTCCGCCCTTCCTCTCAGAACCCACAGAGATCAACTGTAGAGTACCCCAAGGATCATCGCTCAGCCTCACGCTCTTCAACATCTACACGGCCCCCCTCGCCACCATCGTCAGACAGCATGGACTCAGCATATTATCCTATGTTGACGACACCCAGCTCATCCTCTCCTTTACTAAGGACCCCCTCACCACCAGACTCAGCTTCCAGGAAGGAATGAAGGACATCGCCTCCTGGATGAGCAGAAGCTGCCTGAAGCTTAACTCAGAGAAGACAGAAGTCCTCGTCCTTGGCCCCTCCCCCTCTGCATGGGCAACACCTGGTGGCCCACCCCCACGGACCACACCTGGAACCTTGGCATCATACTCAACTCCTCCCTCACCATGACCCGACAGATCAAAGCCGTCACCTCCACCTGCTTTAAAACCCTCTGCATCCTTCGCAAGACCTTCAAATGGATCCCCCTGAATCAAGAAAGACTGTCACCCATGCACTCATAACAAGCAGACTGGACTATGGAACGGCCCTCTATGCCGGGATCAACAAATCTCTGCTCTGCAAGCTCCAGACCATACAGAACACCGCAACCAGCCTCATCCTCGGCATCCCTCGACACGAACACATCACCCAACACCTGCAAGACCTCCACTGGCTCCCTGTCGAGAAGAGAGTAGCCTTCAAGATACTCACCCACGCCTACAAATGCCTCCACAACACCAGACCCCAATATCTCAATGAAAGAATCTCCTTCCACGCACCCAAGAGAAACCTCCGATCTGCCGACCTCACCGAAACCCTGCGCATCCACAGAGCCAGAACGGGTGGAAGAGCCTTCTCCTACATCATGGCAAAGACCTGGAACGAGCTCCCGATCAACATCAGACACGCCCCCACTCTGCACATCTTCAGGAAGACCCTCAAGACCTGGCTCTTTGACTGACCAGAGCTGCACCCCCACCCCCCCCCCCCAAGTAAGTAATCAAAAAAATCAAAAAATATACATCTTATTTTTTTTTGTTATCCTATGATATTCATAGGTTTTTCTCAGTGTAATACAGTATTTTGTATTACCCAAATAGCAAAAAATATTGCTGCTATGCTTTGGGAAGGCTTTTTGTTGATGAATCATGGGTGTTCTCATGCATCCGCCCATGCATTCTGTTTGGTGCATTCACAGATTTTCTAAAGGTAGTTGGCCTGGCAATGCATCAAAATGATATTCCTTCCCCAGTGAGGTGTAACACAGAGAAATATGTTCATTTCTCCTTGTTACTTCCCCTTTCTATCATATAAAGATCAATATGCCTTAAAGCATTATTTTTGTGCATGCAGGGACCCCTTCCTCACAAAACCAATCCAGACCCTAAAGCAGGCACCCTTACACCATGGTTCAAGGGTGCCTACATTGGCCCTGGGTAGCCTCAAGTGAGGGAGAGAGCTGAAGGGTGCCATATCTTAGTAGATATGGTACTTTGCAGCTCTCAGCCATTCATGCAACACAGCACAGCAACTTGCCTTGATGCATTGTGTTGCATGGATTCCAAGTAAATCTGCCCCTAAATGTTTCTGTGTTATATGGCTAAAATATTATCACACCAAACTGAATGGAAATCCCATTGTTTGCTGAAGAGTCATTTAAACATTTTGTATCAAAGAGATTGTTGATTAAAATAAATGTCACATTTCTGTTCATACCACTAGATGGCACTTAAAGCTTAGAAAATCCTCTTTTGAAACACTTAGAGAATTTTCATCAATTCAGCGCAGATTAGCACATATTTCATCCCAGTTAAGGTTCTTGGGCTGCATTTACAATAGAATGGCTCACTGCAAAGCCGCAAGCAATTTTGCAGCGCAGCATCATTTTAAAAGTGCAGGAATGCGATGTATTTATGAGAATACGGTGCATTCCTGTCCTGACACCTGTGCCAGCACTAAAAAAGCAGCCTAACGCAAACACACAGGCACCCTTGCACCATTTTGCAAGGGAGCCTGAGTTGCGGGGATGATTGCTTTTGTTCAGGAAGGGACAACTTTCTGCACTAAATCAATCAATGGAGGTGATTTCCTCCTTCTGTGTGTGCTGTAGAATGCAGCACACATAGAAAGAGGAAAAACATGGAGAAATAAGGATACTCTCCTTGTTGCGCCTCCCTAACCCTACTCCTGGGGTGGCGTTAGAATCTGACACATTCCCAGGTTTACGATTCCTTGTATATCTGGGAATGCTTCAGATTCCATGGGTGTTGCGTGGGAACACCCACAGCAACACCCATGGAACATCCCTTTCACACAGTTTTCTGTGTGAAAGGGGCACATATTTACAAGGCCATGAAAAGCCTGCAAAGTGGCTTTACGTGGCCTTGTAAATATGTTGCGGCACATTGTGCAACTGGAGTGTCAAAAAAGTGATGCTCCGGCGGTGCAAAAGTGCCACTAGGGCCTCATAAATTAGGCCCCTTGTGCGATTAAACATTAAACTGAAATATCAGTGAATTTGCATACCTATTCAAAATCAACTGGTAATCATATGAGACAAATAGGAGAGCTTAATTCAGCTTTCAAAGCAATTATTTATACCATAAATATTCATACAAACAAGTGCTGTCGAAAATTCTGATTACCCTGAATTTCCTAGAAGCAAATCTAATGGTTCTATTGCTCAAAGTTTGCTAACTAGCAGCCTAGAGAAAGTGTAAGTTAACATGTGGAGCAATAGTGACTGTAATAACTTGATAACATTGAGGGGTAGATTTACTAAGGTTTGGTTCCGTGTTTGCATATAGAAGCAGAATCTTTTTTTACCAATTTAAATTCCAGCGCAAAACTTGTTTTGTGCTGGAAAATCACTTGAAAGTAAGACAAAGCAGCACATAGCGCTACTTTGCATTACACAGCACCAAGGGGGAGTTCCATGGTTGGTGCATGGGCATTCCTATGCAGTCACCCAAGGTTATTGATGCAAAACTCTATTTACAAAAAAAAAGTAGACAGGGTTCTACATCACAAAATAGTGCCCATTTTAAGTAGGCGTTATCACTGAGAAATGCTTTTATTTCTCCTTTCTTTTCTGACTTTGCATGCGTGCTGTACTGTACAGCACACATATAAAGTGGAAAAAGTGGAAAAAGTTTTAAAGTCTAAGCATAGTATTTTGCACTGAAATGGTATTGTTCCAGTACAGAACCTAAGGTAGACGCACGCATACACCCTTGTACCAGCAAAGCAAAGCAGCAAATTTCTGCACCCTCACCATATCTCTGTGAATATGGTACTCTCCTTTTCACGCAGCACAGTGCTTCATTTTTGGCTTCTGCTCTGCATGAGAATTTAGTAAATCTGGGCTGAAGTGCTGCTGTGGAAAATAACGAAACTCTAACAGCTGGAATTACACTTGTCTGTGATAACACAGGGTGTAGTGTCCTGATAAGAAATAAATCAGCTAGTATGGTACCTTGAATATTAGCATTAAAAATAAAAGGAGAATCGGATAAAGAAGGGAGCACTGATTACACTGCAGTGAAGTGTTAGAGAGTAAAAGAGGAGAACACAGTGGGACATATCACATAGCAAGCACCGCTGGGGGTCACATTTTTAGACAAGATTTATCATCATTTGAGGCAATGCAATCCTAAAAGACAACTTGCTGTGCTGTATCAAATGGAAGAATACGCCATAATTACTAACACATGGCGCATTCCTGTTCTCTTTCTGCTCTGGTGCACTTGTGATTGCCAAGCACCTACACAGGCACCCTTGTGCCATGGCGCAAGAGTGGCTGCATTACAACCAGGACTGTTTTTGTGCAGGAAGAGACACATTCCTACACTGAACAACATTCCCCAGAGGCATTTCCCTCTTTCTGTGTGTGCTGCAGCACATGTAGAAAGAGGAAATAATGAGGGTAGATACACTTAGGGCCTCATTTATGAGTTTTTGGTGCTGGGCAGTGCAGCAAGTCACTTTGCTGAGCTGCCCTGTGTCAAAAGAAAAGGGCAAGAATGGGCAGTATTTATCATATACGGCACATTCCTGTCCTTTTATATAGCGCACAAATTGGGCCTAGCGCCAACGCAGGCACCCTTGCATCATGGTGCAAGGGTGTCTGTATTGTTGGCAGGGTGGTTTTGTGCAGGAATTGACAACTTCCTGAACAAAAACAATCTATGGAGGCATTTTCCATGTTCTATGTGTGCTGCAGAATGCAGCATACATGGAAAGAGGAAAAAACAAGGAGAAATGAAATCATTTCTCCTTGTTACGCCTGCTCTGGGGAGGCGTAAGATTTGGCACTGCCCCAGGTTTACGTGGTTTGGGAACACCCACTTCAATGCCCATGGAACGCCTCCTTGGCACAGAGTAAGTCAACAGAGTGCTTTGCACAGCTTTGCCTTACTCTATATCTATGAGGCCATGCAAAGCCACAAAGGGTGGCTTTGCGTCTCCTCACTGATATGATCGAGAGGCCTGCGCAACTGGAGCCCCAAAAAAGTGACACTCCAGCGGTGAAGACCTCTTGTAAATAAGCCCCTTATTTCTCCTTGTTATGCCTCTGCTGGTGCATTCCCAGAGTTCAAATCAAATCAAAACAGCTTTATTCGATTATTACAAAATAATCATAAAAGCACAGTTTAAGAAAAAACATCAAGTTGGCACATATATAAAATTCACATATTAATACACATAAAATTCATCACATCATAATTGATTTCCTACATCTTAAAACATTCTTTAAAAATGATAAAACAGTAGCAACTATTTGTATATCCACTAAGGATTGTAACATCAAATAGGCTGGACGACATTGTCTTAAGCCACTGTTTCTTAAAATTGGGAAAATCCACCTCTTCCTATGAAAGGAGTAAAATTTACAGAAAAACAGGACATGGATTGTCGTTTGTGAAGACAAGTCGTCACAGGGACATTTGCACAACATCCTAGCCCAATCGTTCTGCACCGGGAATGTAACTAATCTATGGAATAATCCTAATCTCAGTCGAGTCAACAAAAATCTATTATGATCACTTATCATCAAACCTAAATATGGCTGGAATCTGTCAGTAGACACAGTGAGCTGATGGGCTAATACAGATACTTTCTTCAATTCAACATTGCTTCTAATACCCTCCAAATGATTCAAACATATGGCTCTCAGATCTTTCCTCGATATATCACATAAGCTTGTTGGATTCAGAAAATATTCAGGATGGCCTAAAGTGCACACAAAGTTTTTAATATACATAAGCCATCTTATGTGCGCCACCCCATCGAGACTGCCACAGTCCTGTAATATCTGTCGGTTCAGCCCCAACTGTTCCGTCGTCCAAATCCTATGCCACATAAGTACAGGTTGAATTTTACAAATATCTGATAAAAAGGTCATCCCCAATTCCATGTGACAAATATAGGTAGAGGTACTCTGTGGAACAAGCAAAAGAAATCTTAAAAACTTATTCTCAATTAGTTGTAATGGGTGAACCTCCTCGTGACCCCAAATGCCCGCCCCATAGGTTGCGATGGAGATGCACTTTGCTTTATATATTTGTAAAAGTGCCTCGGGAGCCCGTTTCCCTAGCTTTCTACTAAAATTCATTAAGGCGGCAACAGCTTTTGAAAACAACAGCTTCCTTGCCTTTATCGCTTGGGTCCAGCTACCCCTTCTATCGAAGAGAATCCCCAGATAGGAGAAAGTTTTACAACTTTCTAATTGATTGGTACCTAAAATTACATTTCTACATTGTTCGCTACCAACCCCACATTTCATTACAAACGTTTTCGAGATGTTAATATTTAAGCCTAATTTTGCCATAAAATTTGAAAAACTGCAAACCAACCTCTGGATACCCACTGGGGTGCGGGACATGAGAACCGCATCATCGGCATACAACAATGCAGGAATCGAACGCTAACCTACTCGCGGGAGGTCCTGGCATTCCTCCTCCAATGTTTTCCCCAGATCATTTATATATAACGTAAAGAGGAAGGGTGCCAGGACACACCCCTGCCTCACGCCCTTCATCACCTTAAATTGTTTCGTACATTCCCCCCCAGCCCAAATCGGATCCTTGCATTTGCCCCAGCGTATAGTTGTCTTAAAAACACTATTAGAGGAAGATCCACCCCTATATTCTCTAAGATTCTCCATAATTCTTCATGAATTACGGAGTCAAACGCCGCTGTCAAATCGACAAACGTCAAAAACAACCTGCCCTTTTTTGCTTTTGTATATTTGCCAAGCAACATATTTAAGTTTAGGCCTTGGTCCACAGTTCCAAGGCCCTTACGAAATCCGTACTGTAAGTCACTCAGGATGGAATGATCTTCCGCCCAATCTTGCAATCTGGTTAGCAAGACCCTCCCAATAATTTTAACGGTGGAGTCGAGCAAAGATATCGGCCTATAACAGGCTGGGTTTGACCTGTCACCTTTTTTGAAGATCGGAACCAATACCGACTCGGACCAAGATGTTAAAATACCAGAGGAACTGCAGGCATTTAAAACTTGAGTCAGTATTGGGCCCCACAACCCGATATTATGTTTAAAAAGGTCCACCGGGATCCCATCTGGCCCGGGGGCCTTCCCCCCCGCACATGCCTCAATAGCTAAATTGACCTCAAACAAGTCAAAGCTTAATTTATTGTCATCACTAGATTGTGCACGTACTGAGGGCACTATAGTCAAGTCCTCCTTGACTAACGTAAGTGCATTATGACTATAAAGCTTGGAAAAGTGATTCACCCAATCTGCCTCCGTAATAGCAAGCTCTATAGAGGCCCTATCACTCTCCAGAAGAAAAGGTGCATTAACAGCCTTCCAAAAGGCAGAGGAATCCCTAGTCTTTGTACTGTGATATAAGTCCTGCCAAGCTTCTTCTTTAAGAGCCTTTTTTCTTATTTTTAATGCCGCATTGTACTTGCTTCTGGCATCCCTTACCTCCTTCAGAAATCTCGGTCTGTTATGTAAGGCCTTTTTAAGTCTAATATGGTCTTTGGTACACTTTGCATCAAACCATCCTAAATTAGACTGTTTGTTTTTATTCGTCTTCCTGAATAATTCCTGCTTAATGCAGTCTGCAATATTTAAAAACCCATCACGCCACCAGAGTTACTAGTCTTAGTAAATCTGGGAATGTGACAAAAGCCATGGGTGGATGCATGGGAGCACCCATGCCCAACCCATGGAACACCATGCTCATGCAGAAAAATGCAAACCAAATTAGAAAAATAGAGGGAATTTTAATTAATAAGAAACAGAATGACAAAAATTCAATCAATAGAACCAAAGATATTCTATTTTAAAGTTTTTAGACCAATTAGCACCGAAAAATACAAAGCGCCACTCGCGATCATCTGTTTACGCTACACCAGGGAATGTCACAAGTTTAGGCCGACCACAATAAAGCGTGAGTTGGATGCATGGACCAGGTTTGTTTTGCTGATGAGTTCTGGCATGAAGAGTTCAGTTTTTGTTGGAGGAGGCTGCGAGGTGCAGGCTGAAGGTCGCAACAGTTGCTGTAGTGCAAAGAGCATATCAAGCTCATTGATGGTCTTAGCTGTAGTGTGAAGAGCCAGTCAAGCATTGTATATGGTCTTTGCTGTAGCTTCAAAACTGGCGGTATTTGCGGACTGTCATTACTCTAGCATGAAGGGTGAGTATCACATTGCTGATCATCAATGGCGGTCACTGTTGACGCGAAGAGCAGGTCTCACTGGAGATTTGCATTATCGGTCATCGTGGGCAGCATGCTCTTGCCAGAAACGGTCCCGTTCACAAGGAGCCCAAATTTCAGGATTTTTACCTTTTCTTCACTCTGATACCAGCCAATGATTCAGGGCCTGGGGAGGTACTGCTTAGGGATCAGGGACCCACTGCAGCAGAGGCCAACAGGGCTCACTCTGGTCCAGTTGCACGTCCAGGCAGGCCCAGTTGCAGCAGGTCAGCTCAGTAGTTGCAGGTAGGTCTCTGAAGCTTGTTGTATTCCAGTAGCTCACATAGGAGGTCAGCCAACTTACCCTTGGCATCAATCTGGTTAGCCTGGGATGAAGGCAAGCCGGTTCAGTCTTCCTTCTCAGAGAGCAAGCCAGTCCTTCAAGCAACAAAGCAGTCCTCTAGCAGCAAGGCAGTCATTCTCCTTTAATTACAAAGGTCCAGGAGTGTTCTAAAGAGTAGCTCTGGAGGTCCAATATGTATATCAAAAGGTTGGAACAAGAAAATATCTACTTCCTAAAAGTGACATCTTAAAATTACCATTGAAGAGGATTTTAAATTACAATTAATGTGTAAACAGCCTATCTCCATCTGCTCCCAATCCAAAGTTAGCACGTATTACATGTAATAAGGTAACCCACTTTTAATCAATGGGAAAGATAGGCCTTACAACAATGAAAAAGAACTTTATACGTTTTACACTGGCGGGACATGTAAAACTTAAGCACACACGTCTTGCTTTTTGAATCAATGTACCCTGCTCTAGAAGCATTTAGGGCCTACCTTAAGGTGACTTATAAGTATTAGAAAGGAATTTCTAGGCCTGGCAAAGCTTTTATTTTTTTTACCAGGTAGAAATGGCAGATTAAAACTGCACTGCGAGTTGTACTGGCAGGCATGAGGCATGTTTTAAAAGGCTACTTTATGGTACCATTTGCTAGTGACTTATAAGTAAATTAAATGTGTCAATTAGGTTTAGGCCAATTTTATCATGTTTTACGGAAAGAATACAAGCAATTTGACACTAGTTGGCAGTAGTAAAGTGCACAGAAAAACAAGAAGTCTGAAGACAAAATGACTGTGGGAATACCACACCAAGGATGTCAGGTCTAACAGTCACTAACGTCAAATTAGGGATGGTAGCAATGACGTGATGATAATGAAATAGCAACATTGGCACTGACAAAAGGGCAATCAGAATGATACATTAACACAAGGACACCTAGTGACTGATATGATGACACTAAACATTATGAGGGAGAAAAAGGATCCCTGGGGTACTCGTTGGAGATGGATGTTTCTTATTTCTCAAAGTTCCCACAATGATTTCAGTTGGTGAGGAAAGACTAGACAAAGGAAAACTGTGTGGAGCATATGGATTCATTTATAGAAGAGCATAGTACTTCTTCCCAAGGTACATAATCAAACATACTAAAGCAATGCTACCTCAATATGAGACAACTGTCTTGTGTGTATAGGTTGGGCTTCAAAACATAAAAAATAATATGTTAAAAAGGACCTACACCATTAATCAAACAGTATTGTGTGCTTTATCATAGTGGTCCCTCCTCTCCTCTCCAGCAAACTGGTTGCTAACCTGGTGCAAACCTGAGCAATTTTTTGTGTGATTTTGGATGCAAGTGTGCTATCCTGGCACCTCAACATAAAATTGCATCTTGTGTATTTTCTATTGATGTTATTCATTCTTTAAGCCACCTGTTACAAGGTTATAAGTAGTCTGCTAGGATAGGGAAATTTGTGTAATCTCCCTTACCACTATACTAATGGTCGACATGTTCTCTCCCATTGATCCTAGCCTCAGAGTCAGGGGGCATTCCACAGGACTGTTGATAATGGTTGTCATCTTTGTAGGAGGTGGCGTGATTAATTTATGAATGTTGATGAGTTAAGCATGAATGAGGGAGCCAAAGTGGGGTTGGGAGCATGCTGGAATTCATTTTCTAGTTGTCATTGTGGGCTCCAATCTTGATTATCTTCCCTGAGAAGGGTTTGATGGTGTTGCATTTTTCAAATGATTGAGAGATGAGAAGGTCAGGAAGCTAGTTGACAACATTTGTTTCAGTTGCTGCTTTGTTGATGGCGGTCTTGTTGTAGGAAACTTTGTGTGAGAAATTAGGTTGTTGGTTGATTGATGTGTGAGCCCTGGTCAAGCAACAGCCACAATCCCTGGCATGCTGAACAACAAAAAGTCTCTACATTACCCTATGCTTAATCCTAGAAGCTTGCCACAAAAAACAGTCATACTTAACTAAGAGGCAATGTTTAAAATATTTATGCAGCACACAAACAGTAATTAATTGAAAACACAATTCAAAAAAAATCCCACACCAATTTAGAACAATAGAGTGAATTTTAATAAATTATTTGACACCAAAATGGTAAAAGTCCAATCAGTAGAACCGGAGTTATTAATTTTTAAAGTGTTTAGCAAAAACTAGTTCCTAAACGATGAAAGCACCAACTGTGTAAATCTAGACATGCAAAACAGGGTGCTAGTGAAAAAATATGGCCAACCGCAATGAAGTGCAGATCAGACACAAGAAGTGTATTGGGCCAAGTCAGCTCTTACCTTCAGACATGTCTGAGAAGGTAAAGTTTGAGTCTGAGGAGGGAGCACTGTCTACTGGGATCCACTGGACAAAGTCGCAGTGAAGATTTCCACATTTGAACTTAGTGACTTTGTTGGAAGTTGAACATCTCCAGTAGGATGAGGCAGGAGGCTGTAGCCAAACACAGTTCCAGGAGCTCAGATACCCTTTTGGTGAAGGACCGATGAACAGGGTTTGCTGCTGCCTAGAAGAATGTAGTGGCAATGACCGTGAAGTCAGGTCACCTGGCAATGCACCTTGGGAGGATCGATAAGCAGGTTGGTCCTGGTCTCCCCTCAATTCTCAGAGCAGTTTTTAGCAAGAAAGTCCCAAGATTTTTGGGTACCTTTAGCACTTTAGCACCAGAACTAAGAGTCCAGGACTGTAGGGACACCAATTGGGGGTTCAGTACTCACTCAGGCTTGGTCCAGGTGTGGGTTTAAGATGGTGGGAGCCTATTATGTTTGTGTGGCTCTGAACAGGAGGCCAGCAACTTAGCCCTTGGAGACACTCTGGTAGTCCTAGGTTCTAGGACTCCAGGCAGCAAAGCAGTCATTCCAGGAGCAGCAAATATGTCTAGTGAGTGCACACCAGGCCTCAGCACCAGGCAGTCCTCTGAGAGTCCTGCTGCAAGTCCAGAAAGGGAATTGAACAGTGAGTCTGAGAGCCCTATTTGTGTACCACGGGCCTTCATTGAACTTGGGAGGCATTTCTAGAGGTTCCTCTTTAAAGTGCTTGAATTTCCCTGACACCCCTGATATGGCTCCAAGATGGCTACAGGGACAATGTGGAGGTGGCAAAGCTCTTTGTGTTAAGGCAGAGAACAGTCTATTCAGTAGCAGGTGGGGTAATGGCAGATCTAGAGCATGTTTAAGTGGCTACTTAACTGGGGGGGCACAATATGTGCTGGAGGTTCACTAGCAGCATTTAATTTACAAACCCTAGGTATATGGTATACCACTCTACAAGGTGCTTATAAGTAAATTCAACATGTCAATCAGGTGTAAACCAATATAAGCATGTTTATGGGAGTGAGCACAAGTACTTTAGCAATTGTAAAATGTACATAGTCCTACAATCCAACAAAACAGATTCAGAAAACAGGAGGGTGGAGATAAAAACTTTAGGAATGGTCCTGCAGAAAAGTCCAACACAACATCATTCCAGCCAAAAGCCAGGGTAGACTAATCAATACCTTAATAGGATTCCCTGCTTAGCCAGTAGAACATGGACAAAGGCCCTGTTAAGCAGTGGCACTTGTCAGTTATACCCCCTCCTGAACTCAATTGAATGCCTCTGTCTACACTCTACGGAGCCACTGGACTGACCCATGGGTAACTCTTCCCCTCACCTGTGTACCCTGCCTGTGCAACATCTAACCTTAACTTGCTCACAGATGTATCTCAGTAGGCAGACAGTAATACCATGGCCAACAAGTTGACGTGGCCCACTCCACCCCTGGAATCAGACTTCTGTCCCAAACCCAAGGAAAACTCTGCCCATAAGGACAGCAACCAACAGAGGCCACTGATAGCTGTCAGTGTCAAGAGCCAGGTCCCAGTCTTTCCTGTGATCTATGCCAGCTGAGGTGTCTTAGAGTGGGAGGCAACAACCCCAGGTATGACATACTCTTTTTCTACTCTCCTTCCCACCGGTCCTGATATGGTAGCCTGGAACTGGCTACTCAGCTCAGGGTCTGTACCCTGAGGCACAGCAGGTGTCAGGGGTGAGTCATTTTTTCCTCCTGCCCCTCTGCTTGGGAGTGATACACCCAGAATTCTGAGCTTTCAGACCACCCTGAGAGCTGCTCAACCATCAACAGTGGCTACTCATTCCCCAGAATACAGTTAATGGGTATCTGGAGACTAACTATGAGCCTTCTCTAGGTTCCCTCCCTACCCCACTCCAGGGATATCAGGGCCATGGGGTGGAGAAAGTCCAGCCCATGGGCTATCCTAGGATCACTGACATAATAATGATGCATCCAATATCGAAACACAAAAATATCGGAAATTAAATATCGATAACAAAAATATCGGCTTCCTATGCTTAACTAGCAAAAACACAAATATCGTTGTTAAAATGTCACTTTTTAACTATATTGAAAACAAAAATATCGGATATAAAAATATAATATGTCGAAAATATTGATTCACACAATATCAATTACAATATTATGGTCATTATTCAATATATTAAAAAACACATTTTACATAAAACAGTTACTTCAAATAAACACCACAATTTGGTTCACATACTACTTAAATTAAATACAAATATATTACATCAACTAAATCTTTGCTATTTGCCTCAAAAAATATATAACTAAGGTATAACAATACAACCTCAAAGAATATTAGCATGAACTACAAACATTTAAACTACAACCTAAATATAAAATATATATATATATATATATATATATATATATTCACTGAAAAAACCATAGGTTTTAGGGACAGTTATAGTTAGTTGGACATTTCACTCGTACAAAACCATAGAAATTCCACTGTTATAGTTAGTTCAGCTAACTATAACTCACGCCCCGCAATGCACTGCTGATGACGTCACATATTACATCACTCATGACATGGTCAGTGACATCACTGATGACATCACTGATGACATCTCAAATGACAACACTGATGACATCATCCAGTGACTGTGTGTTTCTGTAAAGTTTAAATATGTTTAATATATATAGGGAAAGACGTATTGAAGAATGAGTAGGTGTATAAGTGTCTGTATGGATGATTTAGTAGGTGCGTGACTGACTCTATAAGTGAGTGATTTAACGTATCTTACTGAATGCATGGGTTAGTGACTAAACTTGGTGAATGTCTGTATCCGTCTGTCTGTTGCTGTGTAAGTGGCTGCATGTGTTTGTGAATATCTACATGAGTGTGTATATGAGTTATTGAATGGTTGTCTGAATATCTGTATGGGTGCCTGAGTGTTTATGTGGGAGGGGTGTGTGTGACTCTGTGCATAGATGTGTGAGTGGGTGATTCACTGGGTGGATGGTTTCAAGAGTGCATCTGTGATAGACTGTATGGGTGGGTAAGTGTGTGTAATAGTGTGTTAGTGAGTGAATGTATGTCCCAGTGGTACATGTGTGAGTAACTACATATGTGAAACGCAGTATATATGTGTGTTGGAGTATATAAATAGCTATAAGCGAGAGTCTGTGATTGTGAGAGTGACTGTATGGATGAGTGTGTGCTTGTGTCAGTGATTGTATAAGAGCGTAAGAATATGCTAGTATTTGTATGAATAAGTGAGCTGTTGTGTGTATAACTGTATAGGTGAGTAAATGGCAGTGTGCTTAATTATTTGCATAACTGACTAGGTGTGTGAGTACCTCTATGGATGAGTGGCGGTGTGTGAGTGTCTATATAGGAGTATGAGTGCATATGATAGTCCTGTACTGAGTGACCATAAGTATTAGTGACTGTACGGGTGAGTGAGTGGATGTGTGTGTGTAGACCTAAGAATCAGTGAGTGGGTATGTAGTTATTGGTGTTGGAGTGTGTATGGTTTTCAGAATGGCAGTCTGT